>CM019701.1:26606051-26631051 GCA_009760885.1 Achatina immaculata
AGATATGCAGACAAACTGGATAATCTGTTTGGGGTCTGCAATAGTAAACGGGTAAAGACCCTATGATATATTCGGATATAAAACGGCAACTCCTTCTGTACAGCCGGTATGCCTTCACGCTGCCATTTATGTACTTGAAGACATGTGAATGATTCCCAAACAAAAACATAGACCACATTTTTAAAATTTTGTTAACGTAGATCTACATTTCTACTGGTTTTGTTCTAATATCGTTGGATTGCGAATTGTGGTTCTTTGTAGCCGAATCCATGAAAATGTGAGTACATGCATCGTGACGGATGGGAAGTGGGGGGGGGGGGGGGTACTGTGGTTTTTGAAGAAGAATCTTAGGTCACCCTTTAGAAGTGAATTTCTGGTTAGTACGCTCAGCAGTGAACGAGGGCCACATGTGTCTGCCACGAGGAGGAAGGATATAGCCCTGGCCAACTCTGGCCATCCCTCCCCCTCATCCTTCATTCGCCTGCCCGACAACCATAACATTTGCTACCATCAGCACATGTTAAAACTATACCAGATATTACATCAAAATACTGTTCGCGTCCCAACAGGTTAAACAGCATAACCTATGCATCAAACAGTTTATGGAGATTTTTTTTGAAATATTCTCGTCCTCTTCTTCTCTTCATAAACAACGTCAATAGCTAAAAGATACTCTTGTACGAGGTAATCAAATGTCAGGGTAATCAAAACCTTTCATAGATAAACTCAATTCTACGTGTGTTTTTATTTATATTACTTCTTTGTTTATCTTTTACCAAAATATATGACATTCTTCTTCTTCTTCTTCTTTTTATTATTATTATTATTATTATTATTATTAGTAGTAGTAGTAGTAGTAATAGTAGTGGTAGTAGTAGTAGTAGTAGTAGTAGTAGTAGTAGGAGCAGCAGCAGCAGTAATAGTAGTAGAAGTAGTAGTAGTAGTAGTAGTACTACTACTAGTAGTAGTAGAAGCAGTAGTAGCAGTAGTATTAGTATTAGTAGTAGTAGTAGTAGTAGTAGTAGTAGTAGTAGTAGTAGTAGTTCTTCCATTTTCAAGAACCCCTGTTGCCATGACGAAGTCTACTGTCTTCTCCAGGCTTAAGTGTAGTAGTAGTAGTAGTGTCGTAGCAACAGCAGCAGTATAGTAGTATTATTATTACTATTATTGTAGTAGCAGTAGTGTAGTAGTAGGAATAGTGTAGTATTTGTAATGTACTAGTAGTAGTAGTCGTGTAATAGTAGGAGTAGTAGTATAGTAGTAATAATGTTGCAGTAGTACTAATAGTAATAGTAGTGTAGTAGTAATAGTAATAGTAGTGTAGCAGTAATAGTAGTAGTAGTAGTGTAGCAGTAAGAGTGATAGTAGTAGTGTAGTAGTAGTAGTAGTATTAGTAGTCATAGTAATAGTACTGTAGTAATAGTAGTATTAGTAGTTGTGTAGTAGTAGTAGAGTAGTAGAATAGTGTATTAATAGCAGGGTAGTAGTAGTAGTAGTGTAATGGTACTAATAGTGTAGTAGTAGTAGTAGTAGTAGTAGTAGTGTAATAGTACTAATAGTGTAGTAGGAGTAGTAAAGTATTAGTAGTAGTAGTAGTAGTAGTGTAATAGTACTAATAGTGTAGTAGTAGTAGTGTTATAGTGGTAATAGTGTAGTAGTAGTAGTGTAGTCGTGCAGTGATAGTAGTAATAATGCAGTAGTAGTAGTGCAGTAGTTGTAGTAGTAGTAGTAGTAGTAGTAGTAGTAGTAGTAGTAGTAGTAGTGTTATAGTGGTAATAGTGTAGTAGTAGTAGTGTAGTCGTGCAGTGATAGTAGTAATAATGCAGTAGTAGTAGTGCAGTAGTTGTAGCAGTAGTAGTAGTAGTAGTAGTAGTAGTAGTAGTAGTATAGTAGTAGTAGTAGTGTAATAGTACTAATAGTAATAGTAGTAGTAGTAGTAGTGCAGTGATAGTAGTAATAATGCAGTAGTAGTAGTGCAGTAGTTGTAGCAGTAGTAGTAGTAGTAGTAGTAGTAGTAGTAGTAGTAGTGTTATAGTGGTAATAGTGTAGTAGTAGTAGTGTAGTCGTGCAGTGATAGTAGTAATAATGCAGTAGTAGTAGTGCAGTAGTTGTAGCAGTAGTAGTAGTAGTAGTAGTAGTAGTAGTGTTATAGTGGTAATAGTGTAGTAGTAGTAGTGTAGTCGTGCAGTGATAGTAGTAATAATGCAGTAGTAGTAGTGCAGTAGTTGTAGCAGTAGTAGTAGTGTAGTAGTAGTAGTAGTAGTAGTAGTAGTAGTAGTAGTAGTAGTAGTAGTAGTAGTAGTAGTAGTAGTAGTTCCGAGAGAATTCCGATAAGAGTTATGTAAACTTATGTAAAATCTTTCTATGCTCTCCGCTGACCCTGTTACCTATCATTTCGTGTTTCATTCACTTCGCGGCCCGCAGAAACCGTCTGGGGCCTCCTTTAAAACAGGGGAATCTATCCGGGCCCTTCAACAATATATCGACTAGGCCCCTCTCTCAGTGCCAATGCTAGTAGCTGTTCTTTGGGCCTTCCTTTTATTGCGTGTTCGGAGACGCGCCAAGCCCGTGTCTCACCGGCCTGATCTGGTGTAGGGCTGCCTAAATCCTGTCACACACGTGTTTTAGTTTAAAAGAGCGCAGGTTACAATGAATGTCTCAACACATCTTTAAAAAAAAAGTCATTTGAAAATCTGTCATAGAAATTGTCCGTTGAGCGTAGACAACCTGCACAGACCTGACCGAGGAAAGAGATGGAGGAGAGAAAAAGAGGCGGTGTGCGAAGGCGAGATTTGACATGTTTCGTGATTTAGTGTAGATTTATACCGTATAAAGGCAATGGCTGACTTGGCTGCAGAGTACTTCCATCACAACAGCAGCAACAAAGAGAAATGAAATGGGTTATTTCTTACTAAATACAAGAAGATACTTGTCTGATCTGGTAATAGTTTGCCTACGTAATATGTTTTGGCTATGTTATACTTTTCCAGAATTAATACAGGATTTCATTTCTTGGGCTTTGAATATTTGTAATTTGACCTGAAGTTGAGCGCTGCAGTTGCTGACAGGCGCAAAGCCCGGGGGAAGGGTCAGGCCCAGAGCACTGCTTCGAAAGCTAGGAGGGCTTTCCTTAAGATAGGTGGAGGGAGGGGGAGGGGGAGGGGCGTAGTGTAGGCGAGCGGGTCCCATCCTGCGGCGAGCCGCTGCCATTGGTTTGGTGATGGTTGCGCAGGTGCTAGTGGTTGCACTGGTTCCCATTTAAAAAAAAAATTTAGATTGTTGTTCTGCAACAACCCGTGGATATCTCTCTCTCTCCTTCCACTTCGTCTTTTTCTCCCTCCCTTTTTCCAAAATTAAAAAAAAAAAATTCTCCAACCGCACCGATGACTCATATTAGCCAACACATCCTTATCAATGAATGTTAGAAAACGAGTCCTAAAATGCTATATTGAACCTATCTTGTTATATGGAAGTGAATCAAGGACAATAGGCAAGTCTGCACAAAAATCATTGGAAGCAGCAGAAATGTGGTTTATTAGAGGAATGTTGAGAATCCCCTGGACAGCAAAAATAATTAATGTTTGAGAAGAGCGGGAGATACTAAAAAAATTATTGACAAAGAGAGAGAGAGAGAGAGGGAGGGAGAGAGAGGGAGGGAGAGACAGGGAGGGAGAGAGAGAGGGAGGGGGGAGAGAGAGGGAGAGAGAGGGAGAGAGAGGGAGGGAGAGAGAGAGGGAGAGGGAGGGAAGGAGAAAGAGAGGGAGGGAGAAAGAGAGGGAGTGAGAAAGAGAGGGAGGGAGAGAGAGAGGGAAGGGGGAGAGAGGGAGGGAGGCAGAGAGAAGGAGGGAGGGAGAGAGAGGGAGAGAGAGAGGGAGGGAGAGAGAGGAGGGAGAGAGAGAGAGGGAGAGAGAGGGAGGGAGGGAGAGAGGGAGAGAGAGAGGGAGGGAGGGAGAGAGAGAGAGGGAGGGAGAGAGGGAGGGAGAGAGAGAGAAAAAGAGAGAGGCAATGTACTTTCCTAGGACATGCAAGAGAAGAAGGGGCAGTGAAAATATTATAACATCAGGAAAAATAGAGGGAGGAAGAGCCAGAAGAAGAGAAATGACACTGGACAGTCTGACGGGATGGTGTGAGAGGAGATCACCAACTGAGCTGATGGCCTGCATGAAGGATCATGTACTCTGGAGAAGCATAATAGCCAACGCCAGTCGACACGGCACATGATGACGATGATGATGACGATGATGATGACTGATGATGCATCGATAGGTACATTGAAGAAGACATGATCTTCGGGGATATTTATTTCTTTATTGTAGGAAGGAAGAAGTATGAAGATGGCTGCAGAGTACTTCCATCACAACAGCAGCAACAAAGAGAAATGAAATGGGTTATTTCTTACTAAATACAAGAAGATACTTGTCTGATCTGGTAATAGTTTGCCTACGTAATATGTTTTGGCTATGTTATACTTTTCCAGAATTAATACAGGATTTCATTTCTTGGGCTTTGAATATTTGTAATTTGACCTGAAGTTGAGCGCTGCAGTTGCTGACAGGCGCAAAGCCCGGGGGAAGGGTCAGGCCCAGAGCACTGCTTCGAAAGCTAGGAGGGCTTTCCTTAAGATAGGTGGAGGGAGGGGGAGGGGGAGGGGCGTAGTGTAGGCGAGCGGGTCCCATCCTGCGGCGAGCCGCTGCCATTGGTTTGGTGATGGTTGCGCAGGTGCTAGTGGTTGCACTGGTTCCCATTTAAAAAAAAAATTTAGATTGTTGTTCTGCAACAACCCGTGGATATCTCTCTCTCCTTCCACTTCGTCTTTTTCTCCCTCCCTTTTTCCAAAATTAAAAAAAAAAAATTCTCCAACCGCACCGATGACTCATATTAGCCAACACATCCTTATCAATGAATGTTAGAAAACGAGTCCTAAAATGCTATATTGAACCTATCTTGTTATATGGAAGTGAATCAAGGACAATAGGCAAGTCTGCACAAAAATCATTGGAAGCAGCAGAAATGTGGTTTATTAGAGGAATGTTGAGAATCCCCTGGACAGCAAAAATAATTAATGTTTGAGAAGAGCGGGAGATACTAAAAAAATTATTGACAAAGAGAGAGAGAGAGAGAGGGAGGGAGAGAGAGGGAGGGAGAGACAGGGAGGGAGAGAGAGAGGAGGGAGGGAGAGAGGGAGGGAGAGAGAGGGAGAGAGAGGGAGGGAGAGAGAGAGGGAGAGGGAGGGAAGGAGAAAGAGAGGGAGGGAGAAAGAGAGGGAGTGAGAAAGAGAGGGAGGGAGAGAGAGAGGGAAGGGGGAGAGAGGGAGGGAGGCAGAGAGAAGGAGGGAGGGGAGAGAGAGGGAGAGAGAGAGGGAGGGAGAGAGAGGGAGGGAGAAAGAGAAGGAGAGAGAGGGAGGGAGGGAGAGAGGGAGAGAGAGAGGGAGGGAGGGAGAGAGAGAGAGGGAGGGAGAGAGAGGGAGGGAGAGAGAGAGAAAAAGAGAGAGGCAATGTACTTTCCTAGGACATGCAAGAGAAGAAGGGGCAGTGAAAATATTATAACATCAGGAAAAATAGAGGGAGGAAGAGCCAGAAGAAGAGAAATGACACTGGACAGTCTGACGGGATGGTGTGAGAGGAGATCACCAACTGAGCTGATGGCCTGCATGAAGGATCATGTACTCTGGAGAAGCATAATAGCCAACGCCAGTCGACACGGCACATGATGACGATGATGATGACGATGATGATGACTGATGATGCATCGATAGGTACATTGAAGAAGACATGATCTTCGGGGATATTTATTTCTTTATTGTAGGAAGGAAGAAGTATGAAGATGGCTGCAAGACATCGTTGATAATCTGCAAATGAATGCATCAGCAGCAGGGCATCTTGCTTACAACTGAGAGGCCTACAAGAGAGTTGTTAAGGAGGCAAAGTTCCGCAAGGGACATGCAAATGATTGACTGAGCAAGGACACATCTTCGAAAACAAGTATCTTCGCAGTGACTGTTAAAGATCCCTGTCTGGGAGTCTGTCAGTGTCTCTGTGTGTCTCTCTATCTCTGTCTGTCTCCATGTCTATCCCTCTATGTCTCCAAGCTTATTATTCCCCTCTTTTATCTTCTTTTATGTCTCTAAGCCACATCAGACTTCCATGGTACTGTTTTTGTCACTCCCTTGTTACAATGACTATTTCCTTTTAATCTCTAAACAATTACTTTCATGTGTTTGATTTCACGCTTACTTCCTCTCATTTTCTGCACAACTGCTTTTAGGTGCTAGTTTTCATATTTTGATCTTTTGTTGCGCATCTTGTCCGCTGGGCCCACTCATACTACAACAGGTATTGGATGAAAACAGAGTGGGTAATCAATAGGGTCAACCAGAGAGGCGGGAAAACTACTTTTGCACAGGCTTACAGAACTCCTGCTTGTGGCCCTGGTTGTTGAAGCACTGGCTTATAGAACTCCTGCCTGTGGCCCTGGTTGTTGAAGCACTGGCTTATAGAACTCCTGCCTGTGGCCCTGACTATTGAAGCAGTTGCTTATAGAACTCCTGCCTGTGGCCCTGATAGTTGAAGCACTGGCTTATAGAACTCCTGCCCGTGGCCCTGGTTGTTGAAACACTGGCTTATAGAACTCCTGCCTGTGGCCCTGACTATTGAAGCAGTTGCTTATAGAACTCCTGCCTGTGGCCCTGATAGTTGAAGCACTGGTCGGCAAAGGAAATGAAAAAAATGACTAGTGCCCGCTTCTCAACAAGCTTCGGAAAACGAGCTTATAAAACTTTTATGTCAAATGTGTAGCCTGAGGGGCCAAGCTGTCATCACAGTCATCTCTTATGTCGGGGGTCGGCAATTCGAAACCTCGCCAACCAGCCAGGCATAGAAATGTGTACCCGACTTCAACAATAACTTTGCAGCACTGGACACAGCTGAACATTTCATCAAGCATACGACAGCACTAACAGAAAGAGCGGTGATGTAAAACAATAATATAAGATGGCATGTACCATATTTAATATGAGGAAATTATGAGTGAGAAATGAAGCAAAACATCAGAAGAATCAAAGTACCAAAATATGCAATATCCCGACGAGATTTACTTCGCCATAGGGAAAACATATGAGCCCGAACATATTAACCTCTCAGTGGAAACATCCGATCATAGGGAAAACATATGAGCCCGAACATATTAACCTCTCAGTGGAAACATCCGATCATAGGGAAAACATATGAGCCCGAACATATTAACCTCCCAGTGGAAACATCCGATCATAGGGAAAACATATGAGCTCAGACATATTAACCTCTCAGTGGAAACATCCGATCATAGGGAAAACATATGAGCCCGAACATATTAACCTCCCAGTGGAAACATCCGATCCTAGGGAAAACATATGAGCCCGAACATATTAACCTCTCAGTGGAAACATCCGATCATAGGAAAAACATATGAGCCCGAACATATTAACCTCTCAGTGGAAACATCCGATCCTAGGGAAAACATATGAGCCCGAACATATTAACCTCTCAGTGGAAACATCCGATCATAGGGAAAACATATGAGCCCGAACATATTAACCTCCCAGTGGAAACATCCGATCATAGGGAAAACATATGAGCTCAGACATATTAACCTCTCAGTGGAAACATCCGATCATAGGGAAAACATATGAGCCCGAACATATTAACCTCCCAGTGGAAACATCCGATCCTAGGGAAAACATATGAGCCCGAACATATTAACCTCTCAGTGGAAACATCCGATCATAGGGAAAACATATGAGCCCGAACATATTAACCTCCCAGTGGAAACATCCGATCCTAGGGAAAACATATGAGCCCGAACATATTAACCTCCCAGTGGAAACATCCGATCATAGGGAAAACATATGAGCTCAGACATATTAACCTCTCAGTGGAAACATCCGATCATAGGGAAAACATATGAGCCCGAACATATTAACCTCCCAGTGGAAACATCCGATCCTAGGGAAAACATATGAGCCCGAACATATTAACCTCTCAGTGGAAACATCCGATCATAGGGAAAACATATGAGCTCAGACATATTACCCTCTCAGTGGAAACATCCGATCATAGGGAAAACATATGAGCTCGAACATATTAACCTCTCAGTGGAAACATCCGATCATAGGGAAAACATATGAGCCCGAACATATTAACCTCTCAGTGGAAACATCCGATCATAGGGAAAACATATGAGCTCGAACATATTAACCTCTCAGTGGAAACATCCGATCATAGGGAAAACATATGAGCCCGAACATATTAACCTCTCAGTGGAAACATCCGATCATAGGGAAAACATATGAGCCCGAACATATTAACCTCTCAGTGGAAACATCCGATCATAGGGAAAACATATGAGCCCGAACATATTAACCTCTCAGTGGAAACATCCGATCATAGGGAAAACATATGAGCCCGAACATATTAACCTCTCAGTGGAAACATCCGATCATAGGGAAAACATATGAGCCCGAACATATTAACCTCTTAGTGGAAACATCCGATCATAGGGAAAACATATGAGCTCAGACATATTACCCTCTCAGTGGAAACATCCGATCATAGGGAAAACATATGAGCCCGAACATATTAACCTCCCAGTGGAAACATCCGATCCTAGGGAAAACATATGAGCCCGAACATATTAACCTCTCAGTGGAAACATCCGATCATAGGGAAAACATATGAGCCCGAACATATTAACCTCCCAGTGGAAACATCCGATCCTAGGGAAAACATATGAGCCCGAACATATTAACCTCCCAGTGGAAACATCCGATCATAGGGAAAACATATGAGCTCAGACATATTAACCTCTCAGTGGAAACATCCGATCATAGGGAAAACATATGAGCCCGAACATATTAACCTCCCAGTGGAAACATCCGATCCTAGGGAAAACATATGAGCCCGAACATATTAACCTCTCAGTGGAAACATCCGATCATAGGGAAAACATATGAGCTCAGACATATTACCCTCTCAGTGGAAACATCCGATCATAGGGAAAACATATGAGCTCGAACATATTAACCTCTCAGTGGAAACATCCGATCATAGGGAAAACATATGAGCCCGAACATATTAACCTCTCAGTGGAAACATCCGATCATAGGGAAAACATATGAGCTCGAACATATTAACCTCTCAGTGGAAACATCCGATCATAGGGAAAACATATGAGCCCGAACATATTAACCTCTCAGTGGAAACATCCGATCATAGGGAAAACATATGAGCCCGAACATATTAACCTCTCAGTGGAAACATCCGATCATAGGGAAAACATATGAGCCCGAACATATTAACCTCTCAGTGGAAACATCCGATCATAGGGAAAACATATGAGCCCGAACATATTAACCTCTCAGTGGAAACATCCGATCATAGGGAAAACATATGAGCCCGAACATATTAACCTCTTAGTGGAAACATCCGATCATAGGGAAAACATATGAGCTCAGACATATTACCCTCTCAGTGGAAACATTCAACTAAATGAACTCTGCCAAAAAACAAAAACAAAAACAAAACTCTACACAGCAGATTCCTACAATCATTCAACTGATCTAAAACAAGTGACTGAACGGTTCTAAGGACTGCAAACGCGCCACAAACAGCCTCTGACAGTCAAGTCCAGCTCCTGGCCTTCCCGTGGCAGAACTGTTTAAACTGACAGGAGAAGGGGCGAGGGCGAATATCTGGCGCCTGAAAACCAGTTACTTAGGGTAGATGAGTGGCACGTTTAGTAGCTCATCTGCCGCCGTTGGCGAGATCTTCAGCTGCCGTGCGTGGAGCGGTGCTCCTCCCGGCCAATGAAGAAATTTGCAAATGAGGTTGCCGCGCAGCATCACTGCGGAAAAGGCGGTAGAAAGGATAAAGCGAAGCAAACAGTCAAATCATGGCACCTCTGGTCTGGAGGTCGGCCACGTCCTGAGTGCAGTCATGTCGGGTGAAATGCATGAACCGGCTTGTCTCACTGCTGGCGAGACTCTTCATATGCCGTGCGTGGAGTGAAGCTCCTCCCGGTTAAGGAAGTAAATGCGGAAAAGAAATAAAGGTTGCTGTGCAGAGCCAATGGGAAAAGGTGGTGGAAAGTGAAGTTTAACTGGTATGTCCAGTAGTATCGCTACGAGAGCTATACCACGGCACCTCTGCTCAAGAGGCCGCCCACGTCCGAAATACACCTACACTGGTGAAATATGCCTAAACCGGCACACACCAGGGGTGGAACTTGATGGCTAGACATGTCATGCCACCTCCGCTCTAGAGGTCGGTAACGCCTGATAAACACCCATACTGGTGAATTTTGCCTAAACCGGCTCATACCAGGGGTGAATCTTGAAGGCTATGCATGTCACAGTACCTCTGCCCTAGAGGTTGGTCCCGTCCCAAACACGCCCATACTGGGATAATGCCTAAACCGGCTCAACCCAGGGGTAGAAGTCACTAGTGGCGAGGATTCGTCCTCCTGGACAAAAGCTCCATCCTGGTCACAACTAGAAAGGGTAGCAGCCACGAACGCAAAATGCTGAAGTCGGAGACACTGGACCAGGGAAGTCTAGATAGGAAACCACCTCTCACCCGGCAGGGATGTTTGCGTATCCTAATCACGCTGAGGTTTTCCGGTGAGAAAGTCCAACCCTGGACTGGATGGGCAACCACCTCTCACCCAGCGGGGATGCACTGATATCCTAAACACGTCGAGGTCTTCCGGTGAGAAAGTCCAACCCTAGACTAAATTGGTGCAATGAAAACCACGGTGTCACGCAATCCCGCTTCCAAGACCCACCAAGAATACAGGCTAAAGCACTGTGATACCCTGAACCCCTTGTAGTCCTCTCGTGGATCTCGTGTGGTCTATTTTGGACCACACAGGGGACCACGGGACCTAACGAGGACCACAGGCGTGAATTCAGTAGGTTCACAGTGCGGTTTTTGGTGGTAGAAGTGAACGAAGAAGAAGAAGAAGAAGAAGAAGTGACTGAACATACAGTCTATCATCTGCACATAATAATATCCTCTCTCTCTCTCTCTCTCTCTCTCTCTCTCTGAACCTTAAGTGCCCAGGGCACATGGGGCTTCCGCCAGGGTTTTCCACAAACGTTTGCCCGTTGCCTTTTTTTCTGCTCTTACCCAAGTGAGCCCTCTATTGCTCAACATCCTTTCTGTTGTTCTTCTCCATGTATAGTTTGGTCTACCATTACTTCTGTTTCCCTGTGGTGTCCATCTTAATGCTATTTTTGGTAGTAAATTGTCAGTTATTCGGAGCACATGTCCCAACCATCGCCAGCGTCTTTCCTCAATAATTGCTGTCAGTGGCTTTATCTGCATTTCTGCCACCAAGATGTTATTTTTTATGGTGTTTTACTAAAATATTCTTCTAATTCTTCGTAAAAATTTAGTCTGGAAAGAATTCAACCTGTTTTCTGTGGTTTTTGTGAATTGAAGTATGTCCTAAAAAGGAAAAAAAAGACCTATTTCAATCATCCTAACACCGAGCAACTAGACCAAGCTAAACATGTCTGTTTAGGATGAGAGCTAAATCACATTCTGTCTGTCTGTCTCTCTCTCTCTCTGAGTTGTCCCTTCCTCTTTTCCTTTTATGTTAAAAATTCTAGCCGACCTTTGTATCATATCTTTTCACTTTAAAAAATCTAGCGGAACGTTCTATCACACCTTTTCTCTAAAATCTAGAAGACCGTTATATCACACCTTTTCTTTAAAATCTAGCAGACCTTTATATCACATCTTTTCTCTAAAATCTAGCAGACCTTTATATCACATCTTTTCTCTAAAATCTAGCACACCTTTATACCACACCTTTTCAATAAAATCTAACAGACCTTTATATCACATCTTTTCTCTAAAATCTAGCAGACCTTTATATCACATCTTTTCTCTAGTGCACTTTAGGGACGTCTCTGTCAGTTCCCATTTTCCAGGTGAAGCTCACTGTGTTCAACACACGAACTACCAGCCCGTGCCTCGCGAACAAGGGCGTTCACTCTATCCTTACTAGAGTGATCTAACCTAATCATTTTATCGTCCCTTATACTGTTATATCGTTATTTCACCAGTTTTGCCACTTAATAAGAACACTGCTTATAAATTGTATCGAGAAGCGAAAATGATTTTTCCGAGTATTTACGGTATTGTTATGACATTAAAAAAAAATGAAGATAAAGATATTCAGATACGAGGCTTTTAAATAGCTTACAGCATGGAGGGACAAAGTGTTCTTTTTGTTGAATTGGTAACAGAAAACTGAAGCCTAGAAGCACGTGCTTTTCCCCACTGAGCAAAGAATGGCGTTGTGTTTCGTTTTACGAGGCGTCTGCAGGCATCGTTTACCGTGCATTTGTTAGGCAGGAATGTTTTTATAACAAAGAGCATTATGTGACGAAAGAGTGGCTTGTAAATCGCTCTTTCGGTGTATTAGATAGCCACTGAAACGAAACGAGTTCATTATATTCCGTGAGGGATCATTTTTCTCTATTTAATACGGGTATCTCCTTTATCGTGCGATGTTACAGGCTTTCCGTCATTGTCTTATGAGAGAAGGACCGGGTATTTCTTGTCTGAAAGCCACCGAAATCTCTGAAAGATCGTTGTCCGGGTGGAAACTCGACGAGAAGAATCGGCGTCGCTTGCAGATAATGCAAGGAGAAATGAAAGTCGCGTGAAGAAGCCATGGGACATGGGGCATAATAAATACATGAATACGTCTTTTAACTCTCTGACTCGGAAACAGGACTGGCAGTGTTGGTAGATCTTACACGTCTATGCGAATCAACGCCAGTACGATATTTAGACAAGGTCTAAAAGTATCACATTTCTAGCTCAATTCATACTTTTAAATAATGAAGTACCCTCCTTCCAGTTTCTTTCTACCACACTTTCTCGTCAGAATTTATTCTGATGGAGCGGTGGTTCCAAATTAATAAAAATCCGCGGACCCCCGCTGTTTCAAAGTCCAGGTCAAAGACCCCCGCTGTTTCAAAGTCCAGGTCAAAGACCCCCGCTGTTTTAAAGTCCAGGCCACGGACCCCCGCTGTTTTAAAGTCCAGGCCACGAAACCTTGCTGTTTTAAAGTCCAGGTCAAAGACCACCGCTGTTTTAAAGTCCAGGCCACGGACCACCGCTGTTTTAAAGTCCAGGCCACGGACCCCGCTGTTTCAAAGTCCAAGTCAAAGACCCCCGCTGTTTTAAAGTCCAGGCCACGGACCCCCGCTGTTTTAAAGTCCAGGCCACGAAACCTCGCTGTTTCAAAGTCCAGGTCAAAGACCACCGCTGTTTTAAAGTTCAGGCCACGGACCCCCGCTGTTTTAAAGTCCAGGCCACGGACCCCCGTTGTTTTAAAGTCCAGGCCACGGACCCCCGCTGTTTCAAAGTCCAGGTCAAAGACCCCCGCTGTTTCAAAGTCCAGGTCAAAGACCCCCACTGTTTCAAAGTCCAGGTCAAAGACACCCGCTGTTTTAAAGTCCAGGCCACGGACCCCCGCTGTTTTAAAGTAAAGGCCACGGACCCCGCTGTTTCAAAGTCCAAGTCAAAGACCCCCGCTGTTTTAAAGTCCAGGCCACGGACCCCCGCTGTTTTAAAGTCCAGGCCACGAAACCTCGCTGTTTCAAAGTCCAGGTCAAAGACCACCGCTGTTTTAAAGTTCAGGCCACGGACCCCCGCTGTTTTAAAGTCCAGGCCACGGACCCCCGCTGTTTTAAAGTCCAGGCCACGGACCCCCGCTGTTTCAAAGTCCAGGTCAAAGACCCCCGCTGTTTCAAAGTCCAGGTCAAAGACCCCCACTGTTTCAAAGTCCAGGTCAAAGACACCCGCTGTTTTAAAGTCCAGGCCACGGACCCTCATATTTTGAAAAAAATTTCGTTTTGTATGGTAGCTATGGTAGATATGTGCCTTAAATGAAATTTTTTTTCAGAAAATGTGGCTAGCTTTTAACGAGTAAACGCTACACTACTCTTGAAAAAAAAAAGTACAAGTTTGGTGAATTTCCAAAAGGACAATAATATAGTTAAGAAAAAAATAGACAGCAATTAACATTCGCACCTCTTCTGACAAATGAACAGGATATGAAATGTGTGACAGTTGACCATCCTAAATATGGTGAGAAAAATCCTAAATATGGTGAGAGAAATCCCAAATATGGTGAGAGAAATCCTAAATATAGTGAGAGAAATCCTAAATATGGTGAGAGAAATCCTAAATATAGAAAAATCCTAAATATGGTGAGAAAAATCCTAAATATGGTGAGAAAAATCCTAAATATGGTGAGAGAAATTTTAAATATAGTGAGAAAAATCTTAAATATAGTGAGAAAATCCCAAATATGGTGAGAAAAATCCTAAATATGGTGAGAAAAATCCTAAATATGGCGAGAGAAATCCCAAATATGGTGAGAGAAATCCTAAATATGGTGAGAGAAATCATGCCTTTTCCCCACTCGGAGCAGACAGAAACAACGGTTGTTAAACATTTCGCAGGAACAAATAAAAGAAAAGGACTTTGAATTTTTGTCAGGGATCCCCATAGCAGGCTCGGTGGACCCCTTTAGTGAGTCCGTGGACCACCAGTTGGGGAAAGACTGTGCTAGAACATTGGAAATTAACTCGGGAGTGAAGTAATTAAGTTACAAGTATAAGCGACGTCCTTTTGTGCATACATACTTAATCCCGTAAAAGTGAATAGTCTAGGGAACTGTTGTCTGTTTTGCATGTGTGGAAAGCCAACAAGCTATCTTCAAGTTCGAGCCGGAAGTAAGATATGCCCTTGTCTTGTGAGACGTACAGTGGGCGGTACAGTGCCGCCAACGCCCCTTTTGCGGGCGAACATGAAAGAAGAAGAATCTTTGAATTTGCCACCCATCTTAGAAAAAAATATATGTACTTTTAAATATATTGTTGTTGTTGTGTTGTAGAATCTCCATGCAGATTCTAGAAAGAACGTGCCAGGTGATGGGGAAAAAAAAATCTCTGTGCTGTGACCCTAAAGAATATATGTGACATGAATTTTGAATCCATATTTTCAGTGACATGTCGACATTATATGGCAGTGGTTATTAACCTCCTCCGTAGCCTTGGACCAGCTTTCTGGCCCGAGAAAGTTGTGGATTCCTCATTAAAAATAAAGCAATAAATAGAACCCAGATAATGCTAGAATTTTTTTTTTATTTAATCGAGCTAATCGATTTGCAGGTTCTTGGACCTCCCCCCCCCCCCCGGCCCAATCCTTCCATGGACTTCTTGAGGCCCAGGGACCCCCAAGTTATGAACCACCGTACTAGAGGATGATGTGGTCAGAATTACGTCTGTTCGTACTTTCTTTCGACATTCTAGGAGCCAGTTACCCATTTCTGCAACTGGAGTGGTCCAGCCGAAATGGAACCATCAACCTTGGACATGAGAGTCAAGTGCACTAACCACTACGCCAACGAGGCGCCCATACTAAATAGAAGATCTTAAAATAAAGGCTTCTCGGCTATTAAGGGTTAACTGGTTAAGGATATGGCAATGGGACACGGTCTGATCTCAGACTAAACCTACAGGTCTGGTCTCAGACTAAACCTACAGGTCTGGTCTCAGACTAAACCTGCCTGCCGAAACTATCTGATATTCATCATCATCAGCCTTCTGTACTCCCAATGAAGCACGAGGCATCAACAAAGGTTCTCCAGCCACTCTGTCTTGAGCAAGTTGGGATACTACAGACCATGTCTTTCCTGCTTCCTTTAGTTTTTCCTGTCTTGTGTGTCTCCATGTCCACAATGGCCTGTCCCTCTGTTTTTTTCCCTTAAGCTGTCCAAGTCAATGCGGTATAGAGGTGTCTTGTTTTTTCGATTCGTAGCATATGGCCCAGCCATTTCCACCCTGGTCTTTTGATCTTCCGGCGGGTTAACCTACGAGTCCAGCGAAAAAAAAAAAAAGAAGCTAAACAAGAAATCTGATTGGTCTTTGCCCATTCACTCTCGACCAACGATTAGGAAGATTATTGTTAGATTCTAAAACAGTGAGAACAGCTAGGGACAGACAGTTTACGACTGGAAGCCGGTGAAGAGAGAGGGATGTAACAATGATGTAAGTATCAAATTATACAACCATGTAACCTGTCTCTGCCGGATATTCTTGATAATATATTATCTCTCTGTTCTTTTCACACATTTTAATTAGAAGGAGCATACGAAAGCAACAAGTGAATCTTCTATATTCTCTGCTGAATAATATCCTCGCAGGACGTCAAATGGAAGTATTAATAAACTTAACTGAAGTTATCATGGCGTTCTTACCATTTGTCATTGCTATGCGACAAACAATCATTGATAGACAGATAGTATATAAAGACATACATTTCAACAATGAAATAAGAACTACAGATTACTCATTTCTTTTAATAATATCATATATCTAAGAGGCTTCATCACGTGATGAATACGTTGACCTGATGTAGTGCCCAGAAAGATGGTGGCACCCCAAAGTAGACCTCTGAAAGATGGGTAGGGTTTGCTGGCGGTAATTTCTCTTTGGTTTCTTCAAGCACTTTGAAAGCGTTGTTTGTGTACTTTATTTTTGTATGGTAAATATTCTTCCATAAGAACAACGAAGAACAAAATCTCTATCTTAATGCAAAGAAAACTAAATTGATGACAACTGACAAAACAAACAGGGCAGCTGAAATATGTATCAATGAGGAAAAACTGGAAGAAGTGGAGAGTTTTGAATATCTTGGATCACTACTAACTAGTGATGGAGATACAATGAGGGAAATTAAAAGGAGGACATCTATCGCTCTTCAGAAAGTAAAACAACTAAAGAATCTGTAGAGAGGAACAGACAGAACTACAAAAGTAAGATTTTTAAGGGCATGCATTTTTCACATCGAAACATATGCCTGTGAGACCTGGACACTTAACAAAACAGCTGAGAAACGCATAAATGCCTTTGAATGTAAATGCTACAGAAGAGTTCTTCAAATATCATGGACAAAAATATATATATATATCTATACAAGAACTTAATATTGAAGAAGGCTGGCTAGTAAAGAGGATTAAAGAGAGAAAACGTAAATATTTTGGACACATTAAACGTCATGATAATCTAAAGAAGACCGTCTTGGAAGGGTACATAATGGGAAAAAGAAAGAGAGGAAGACCAAGGCTAAGATGGTTGCAAGACATCGTTGAGGATCTGGAAATGGATGCATCAGCAGCGGGCCATCTTGCTCACAACCGAGAGGCCTACAGGAATGCTGTTAGGGAGGCAAAGTTCCACAAGGGACATGCAAATGAATGAATGAAATGTTCTTCCGTGTGTATGTATGTATGTATGTATGTATGTATGAGTGTTTTGACAACAGAGGAAAAGGATTAAGAAAATACAACACACGGTTCGAGTAAGACCGCACAACATGCAGGGGTGTAAGAAAAGGACTTCTGTTAATAGTGACCTATTTTCTCACCTAAAAATAGCTCACTCGTGATCCCATGACAGCGCCCTCTAGTTGACCCGGATGTAAAAATAGGTAAAACAATTACCCCCCCCCCCCACAAAACACATACAAGATGGAGGATATCTGCCCGCAGTGCTATGAGAACCTGATTTCGCTGCACGAAAAGATGTGAAAATATAGCACCACGGGAACTTTATACGCCGCTGTCAGTAAATAATGTTATACATTGCTATCAGCAAATAAGGGCCAAGTTCTGTCTTCTCAATAAGAGACTTTTTCAGAACCCAAAGATCTAAGGAAAAGAGGGAGCTAACTCCTGATGTGCATATGACATTGAAAAGAACGTAATAAAAGCCAGCAGATGAAGCCGTTGAGTTAAGTTCTCAAATGAACAAAGAAAGCGCAGGCAAACTGTATTTCCAAGCCAAGCTGTGTGGTGTCATGGGAGAAGGGGAGGGAAATCAAACAATACTTTTATTATCTTTGACGTCGCCATCTGCAGATATATGCAGAGGAGTGTTAGATGAGTACAGACGATGGACGAGTGAGTAGAGAGTGCGAGAGATGCTCCCTCATCTACTGGACTATCATGACGCAGAAGTTGACATACTTAAAGACACGCCGTGGACTGTCCTGGCCTTATACATTCTCTTCCATACGAAAACAACCATGAGGATACTAGGATTAGCAGAAGCGCTTGAAAGTACTTAAAGGAGGGAAGAGAGACGATGTTTTGGCAAGTGCAGTCCGTGCATTAATGAACTGCTTTTTAGTGCGGCGGCTGTAGCTGCATTAAAGGAAGTAAACACTGGCCTGGGATTGACAAGAGGTCTTCCGCACAACTGGCGGAGTCTGTAAAGAAAAGACATGATTGTGAAACAAAGATTAGGTTTGGGGTGGAGAAAAGGGGAGAGGGGAGGCGTAGGGGGTGGTTGGGAACCAGGATATAGACCAACCTTGAGATGTTTGACATGAGTAATACGGTAACCAGGGAAAATGGTTCAGTCTTGAGATGTTTGACAGGAGTAATACGGTAACCAGGGATATAAAGTTATCTGGGGGCAAAGACCCTGTCCGTTTTGACAGTCAGCGATCGGTAGTTGACAGTGACGTTAGGGTTGGAGACCCATAGATGACCAAAACCCTGCCCCACCGCTCCGTTGGTACCCCAGTTACAGGCCTAGCCTGGCTAAAGGGACAATATTCGCGACGGTCCCCATGTTGGTGGGGTCTGCTAAAGAAGCATTGCATACCCCCTACTTTTTAGCTACACTCAAGAATTGACCCAAACAACAACAACAACAACAACAACAAATCACCTTAACCCGCTCCCATTAGATTTCATGTCGCGCCTCAACATTCCCGCCATAGACAATCCCGCTCCAGGGTCCAGAAAAACAGAAGTAACAACTGCTTTCCCCAGAGCATCCCCTTTCACGGGTAGCAGTTTGTTAATCTCATATTTTGGACAGCTAGAGGACTAGCACTAGAAACATAGGCGTGGTATGAGTATTGCTTCCATGAGAAGCGCCTCTCTGGACAGCTGGACTTTTCAGGATTGTGACAGCTGAAGTTTTCAGTATTGCATCAGCTGAATATTTCAGGATTGTTACAAGTTGAATGTTTCAGAATTGTTATCAGTTGATTGTTTCAGAATTGTTATCAGTTGAATGTTTCATGATTGTGCCATATGAATATTTCAGGACTGTATCAGCTGAATGTTTCAGTATTGTATCAGCTGAATATTTCAGGATTGTGCCAGTTGAATATTTGAGGATTGTTATCCGTTGAATGTTTCAGGGCTGAATATTTCAGGAATGTATCAGCTGAATATTTCAGGATTGTTATCAGTTGAATGTTTCAGAGCTGAATATTTCAGGATTGTATAAGTTGAATGTTTCAGAATTGTATCAGTTGAATATTCAGGATTGTATTAGTTGAATATTTCGGGACTGTATTAGTTGAATATTTCAGGATTGTGTCAGTTGAATGTTTCAGGATTACATCATTTTGATGGCTTATTTATTCGCTAGTTGTATAAATCGATTTGATTTCTTTATCCATGTATCCCCTTCTGTGTTAAACACACTAACATAGTTCTTTAAGTTCTCGAGTGATTTAGGTATGTGCTGCAGACCTGAAAGTTCAGCGAGGCTGGTGTTTAGAGTGCCTTTTTGAGATGTCAGTTTTCGGGTATGAACTTGACATTACAGAACCAGACTATGTTAGGGGACGTAATCAACATAATTCTAAAAATGTAAATTTCATGATTATCTCCACTGTTCACCGTTTTTAATATATTGGACGGAAAGCATTATTTTGAAACAAAAGGCATGTTAGAAACACAATAATAACAATACAAATCCGCGAACGAAAGATCTGACAGTGCTATGGCAAATAATCTCACGCGTAATCGTGCCTATATTGTGTTTTTCTTCCTTTGTTACAAGATCTGTCTCACTTTTTTCTGGCGTACGTTTCATTGCTAATATTACTTCCGTTTTTTAAAACTCGTATCATCAAAATCTATTTATATAATGAATGAAACATAATAAAAGCTAATTTAATAGAATCATTACATAAATGTCGCTGTTTGTGTATAGGGCCCACGTAATTGTGAATTATGAGGGAAATGGAAGGAAAAGATTTTTGAATAGTTCATTGTCAAGCTAAAGATGCCGCCTGATCGAGCATAATGTGTTTCATAGAGGGCAGTAGGTGTACTGCGGTCTGCGCAAGAATAGAGGTTCATTCTGGATAACAGATGTGTTTCAGTATGAGCTAAATGTGTGTTTCAGTGTGGGTAAAATGTGTTTCAATGTGGATAAAACATGTATTTCAGTGCGGTTAAAATGTGTTTCAATGTGGGTAAAACATGTGTTTCAGTGTGGTTAAAATGTGTTTCAATGTGAATAAAAACATGTGTTTCAGTGTGGTTAAAGTGTGTTTCAATGTGGGTAAAACGTGTGTTTCAGTGTGGTTAAAATGTGTTTCAATGTGGGTAAAACGTGTTTCATTGTGGTTAAAATGTGTTTCAATGTGGGTAAAACATGTGTTTCAGTGCAGGTGTATCTGTATGAGTAGACTGCTTCAGCATGAGTAAAAGATATGCTTCAGTCTGGGCTAAATATGTTTCAAAATGGGCAAAATGTGTGTTTCAATGTAAGTAGATGTGTTTCACTCTGAATAAAATATGCAGTAAATACCTTTAATTTTACTATTCATCAAGTGGCGCAGCAGCAGGCCATCTTGCTTACAACCGAGAGGCCTACAGGAGAGCTGTTTGGGAGGCAAAGTTCCGCAAAGGACATGCAAATGAATGAATGATCAAGAGGCGTGTAATTAGCACTAACAAAGACACAACACACAACGAACACATCAGATTACTGATAAACAAACACGTCAGATTTCTGATAAACAAACACATAAGACTACTGATAAACAAACACGTCAGATTTCTGATAAACAAACACGTAAGACTACTGATAAACAAACACGTCAGATTTCTGATAAACAAACACGTCAGATTTCTGATAAACAAACACGTAAGACTACTGATAAACAAACACGTCAGATTTCTGATAAACAAACACGTCAGATTTCTGATAAACAAACACGTCGGATTACTGATAAACAAACACGTCAGATTACTGATAAACAAACACGTCAGATTTCTGGTAAACAAACATGTCGAATTACCGATAAACATTCACGTTGTCAGTTGTCTGCAGTTTGTCTTCGGGTGCATCCATGCTTCTGCTGTGGTCTTTTCCATATTTCACAACTGAAACTGTTCTTCCCCCCCCCCCTTTTTTTTTGTCTGCCTAAGTCAGTCACTCTTCAGTTGATTATTTTCCCCAAGAATATAACCTTTATCACTCCCTATAGCTTCACATTTATGTGTGTAGTGTCCACATGCTGTGCCTATTCTAGGTCAAGATGAAGGAAAGTTTGTAAAAAATGCCCCAAAGCTCTTATGTAACGTGTGTAGCAGTATGTAACATATACATCACTAACACAAGGTAGGAGGATGAAGGAGAAGAGAAACCGAAGAGGAGGGGGTTGCGAGTACTCTGTGGCTGAGGAATTAGGGCTGTTTACCCAAAAACAGTTGTTATAGTCCGTGGGTTTGTCAATTCTCCTGAACAAAATTCTTATACCTTACAGAAGGGCCGTCTTAACAGCATCGGGGGCCCCTGGGCAAAGTAATGAACTGGGCCCCCATTATTCCTCTCTAACCTATGCAAGTAAAGTTAGACATTCATAGATTTCCATGGGCTGGTTGGACCCCATGAAACTGGGGCCTCTAGGCAGTGCTCAGGTGGACCTGTGCGTAAAGTGTCCGCCTGGGCACTGCTTTACCCTGGTTTCGAACCTGCTTCTCCCTGAATGATAATACTTTTCACAGCGCAGGACCATGAATCTCAAATAATTTAGCTCTCTCTCTAGCTGCCTGTGGTGGAATAGATGGCCTTGTTTCTCAAATAATTTAGCTCTCTCCAGCTGCATGTGGTAGAATAGATGGCTTTGTTTCTCATACAATTTAGCTCTCTCTAGCTGTCTTTGGTAGAATAGATGACTTTGTAAATAAAAATGCTTTAAAATCTGCATCTATATGGCTTTGTTTCGTTTGTTTTTTCTTCTTTTGTTATTTATTCTTATCTTATATTTTATATCCTTCCCGTGCCGTTAAACGTCACATAGGGCTCGCAAGGTAGTTCGCAAATTTTTCCTGTCTTCGGCGAGTCTTTCAACCTCATGAAGGGATTCTATGCCTGTTAATTTGGCCTCTCTTAACAATGTCCTCTTCAGAGTTTCACGCGGTCTGCCTCTTTTTCTCTGGCCTGTTGTGTTCCACCTGATAGCTTGTTTTGGGATTCTCTGATAGTTTCTTCTCATCATGTGACCAACATATGTCCATTTCCTTTTCTGATCACCCATGAGACTGGTTGTTGTTCAATCATCTGTTTTATTTCTGTGTTGTTCTTGAATTCCTTCCACTTGATGCCGAGTATTTTCCTTAGGCATTTGTTTTCAAAAGAGTCTAATTTCTTTTCTATTTTTTTAGTTGTTTTCCAGCTTTCACATGCATAGATGAGGGTGGATATTACATTTGAAGTGAATAACTTTTTAAGTTTTAACTTGGTTTTTGTGCTTATAACTTTTGAATTCCATATGTTCTCAAGATTCTTGAAGATCGATGCTGCTTTTGCAATTCTAATTCTAACGTCCTTTCTGGTGTCACCATCCTGTTCTATGTAGCTGCCAAGGTATGGAAATTGATTGATTTCTTCAATATCTGTCCCTTCTACGTGTATTTTTCCATTTTGATTAATGGGAATTTTCATTATTTTAGTTTTGTCCTTGTTAATTTCAAGTCCTATTTTGCTACCCAGTGAAGACAGGGTATCTGTTTTTTCTTACATGGAATTTATATTGTTACTGATAAGAGTTATGCCATCAGCAAAATCAAGATCCTCTAGTTGGGTCCCTTGTACCCAGTCAGTACCTTTATTACCTGTGCAGCATTTTTTCATTATGAAGTCTATTGTAATTCCAAAAAAAAGCAAAGGATACAATATATATCCTTGTTTCACACCTGTTTCAATCTGGAACCATTCACACATCCCTTCTTCTGTTTTGACTGCACAAACATATCCATTGTAGAAGTCCTTAATGATGTTGACAATTATAGATGGTACTCCATATAGACTTAACATTCTCCATAATGTATCTCTGTGTATGGTATCAAATGCCTTTTTAAAGTCTATGAAGTTCAGTATTAATGGTTTCTGCTTTTCAATATGTTCTTCAAGTGCTATTCTTAGAGTAAAGATCTGGTCGAGACAGCTTCTCCCTTTTCGAAATCCTGCTTGTTCTTCTCTCATTATGGTATTCACAACATCTTTAAGTCTATTAAAAATGACCTTGCAAAATACTTTTGACACAACTGATATTAAGGTTACACCTTTCCAATCATATTTTAAAGACAATGGAAACCATTTATAAATCCCGTTCTGTTTTCTGGTATAAAAAAAGATATTGACTGTGTATGTGTGTGTGTGTGTGTGTGTGCGTGAGTGCGTGTGTGTGTGTGTGTGTGTGTGTGTGGGTGGAGAGTCTTGTGAGCTTTTGATCTGATAGTGTTATATTCTTCAATTCTTTGTTAAACAAATTTTAAATCGAACGCAGAAAACTGGGGAGAGCGGTTTCTGCTTGTTTCCCCATGATGTCGTGATATTAACTTGAGAACGTGACGGACGGGGAAGGATGGTGATCATCTTGGGAGCTTATTCCCAGGAACATCAGAGTTCCACGTGGCTCATCCGATCCTCGGCCACGGAACACTGCAGATGGAGCTGACTCACGAGTCCATTGTTGTTTGATGTTCAAGATTACATTCTCGCGCCATCTGGTGTAACAGTCTCGTCTCTCAGTGCTTTCGTTGTACTAGAGCGAATTAAGATAATGAGAATTTTAAACCAAATCTGACCTGCACGACCCAGGCCGTAGCAAGTTGAAGCTGATTACCTCTTGTAAGGTGACTTGTGTCACGTCCAGGCTAACACTGAGAACGAAGTTGTACGTAGTTCGGGAGCGTACGGTGTCACTCTAGCCAGCGCATTAAATACAACGCGAGTCCTTGATGAAGGAACTACCCATAACCAGGAGAAGTGGTGGATATCCCAGTATTAGCTTTAATACAAAGTTTGTACTCAGTGACGGATACAGACATGGTGAGGCCAAAAGCTAATGTTTGGAGCTATCGTGTTCAAAATGTACACACGAAAGTCTCACAAAGACGAGAACAAAAACAGGACCTTAAGTGTCACTGTCTTCATGTCTTCTTTTCATTTATTCTTCGTGTCCGTTTATCACGGTACATTTTACTTTTTTGTTTTGTTTTTTTTAAAATTATTCGTCATCTGCCTCTTTATGAAAGTTTCCCTCCATTTATCCAGAACTTAAGATTGGCTCAGCCGACCCATGAGCCTGCAGGGAAGAGAGGCAGACAGCACAACATATTCCCCTGAGATGCCACCTGCACAGCCTACTCAAGTACAGGAACTGGTCGGACCTCATTCCCTCTACAAGAGAAGCTGCATGGCGATGCTGAAAACAACTTCTGCGCTTGTGAGAGAGGTTTGGCGTCGATGCCCGAGCGGTGGACGAAGAAGAAAGAAAGAGCGGACTTTCGCCAGGTTATACAGCGCTCTTAACTGTTCTATATATACAACTGTGCTCGTCTAGGGTCAGTATTATGTCCCAGACGCTGTATAGCTGGCCCGGTGCTAGCGCTATACAGCTGGCCCGGTGCTGGCGCTATATAGCTGACCCAGTGCTAGCCCGACCCTGTGTATATATTAACGCTTCGAGCTTCAGTGTTCTGTAGGTGCCCAAGACATAAGGGGGCTTTAGCAAAGGTTTTCCACATACGCCTGTCCTTCGCCTCCTCCCCTCCCCCCCCCCGGCTTTACTTAAGTGAACCTCTATTACTCAACATCCTCTCTGTTGTTCTTCTC
>CM019701.1:27236051-27690904 GCA_009760885.1 Achatina immaculata
ACATTATAAGATTCAACAGTACTAAACTACGCACATTATAAGATTCAACAGTACTAAACTACGCACATTATAAGATTCGACAGTACTAAACTACGCACATTATAAGATTCAACAGTACTAAACTACGCACATTATAAGATTCAACAGTACTAAACTACGCACATTATAAGATTCAACAGTACTAAACTACGCACATTATAAGATTCAACAGTACTAAACTACGCACATTATCACATCTAAGAACGCTAAAGTGTTAAGATTTTCACATCTCACGGAGGGGTACAGATGACAGCGAATAGGATTGCATTACCTTGACCGTACAGTTAGTCTGTGCCAGCGAATCAGGTCAGGGCAAGACCTTGGGCTACCCTCTCCGTTCATGCTCCCAGTAGACAGACTCGGACGGACCTACAGGGGCAGACCAACTGCCAGTTCTATAGGAAAGCTTGTGTTTCGGCAACCTCACTGCACGGACTGGTCAAAGCCATCGTTCTCGAATTTCAAGGGAAGCAACAACAACAATTAAAAACTTGCATGGCCTAAATTAAAAATAAAAATATGCGTTTTACAATATACAAGACGCAGATTAGACCAGAGCAGAAACACGGAGCACCACAAAACAAGAGGAAGCACAGCTACAGATCTTTGAAAACAGAATCTTGGGTCCGACACTTGGAGAGGATGGACGAGAATAGACAGACGAAAAGGGCTTATATCAAAAGTGACAAACGGAGACAGAGCATGAGGCAGAGCGAGACAACGTTGTCATGGCAACCTGGAAGATCTATGAGACCTCGGAGTGGACAACTGGCAGGAGGAGACTAAGAACAGGGAGGAAGGGAGACAACTGGCAGGAGGAGACTAAGATCAGGGAGGAAGGGAGACAACTGGCAAGAGGAGACTAAGATCAGGGAGGAAGGGAGACAACTGGCAAGAGGAGACTAAGATCAGGGAGGAAGGGAGACAACTGACAGGAGAAGACTAAGAACAGGGAGGAAGGGAGACAACTGGCAGGAGGAGACTAAGATCAGGGAGGAAGGGAGACAACTGGCAAGAGGAGACTAAGAACAGGGAGGAAGGGAGACAACTGGCAAGAGGAGACTAAGATCAGGGAGGAAGGGAGACAACTGACAGGAGAAGACTAAGAACAGGGAGGAAGGGAGACAACTGGCAGGAGAAGACTAAGAACAGGGAGGAAGGAAGACAACTGGCAAGAGGAGACTAAGAACAGGGAGGAAGGGAGACAACTGGCAAGAGGAGACTAAGATCAGGGAGGAAGGGAGACAACTGGCAGGAGAAGACTAAGAACAGGGAGGAAGGAAGACAACTGGCAGGAGAAGACTAAGAACAGGGAGGAAGGGAGACAACTGGCAAGAGGAGACTAAGATCAGGGAGGAAGGGAGACAACTGGCAGGAGAAGACTAAGATCAGGGAGGAAGGGATACAACTGGCAGGAGAAGACTAAGAACAGGGAGGAAGGGAGACAACTGGCAAGAGGAGACTAAGATCAGGGAGGAAGGGAGACAACTGGCAGGAGGAGACTAAGAACAGGGAGGAAGGGAGACAACTGGCAGGAGAAGACTAAGATCAGGGAGGAAGGGAGACAAGTCTTGTCTGCAGCAATGAGTCGCAATGGCTCGGAAATGTGAAGAAATGAATGAGTGTAAGTTTAACTCACTTGTTCTCGGAGAGGAAGCAGTTGGCTGTCAAGTCTAAAGGGAGGAGATTTTTCTCTGATTAACCACCGCCCAGGCCCTAATAAGGGCCTCTACTTTCTCCGACCCATATCATCTCCATCTTCTGATATATGTCCCGATTCCCCCATAGTTGTGATCTCTACTGCCTCTGTATGTCTTATATATAATTATATATAACTATACTGTTACTACATCGCAGACCAAACGCAAACTGTTAAATCGCTGTCTCAATGATAACATGGCACGCTAGTGCAGCAATAATAGCTATATTCCTTGACCAAAGGCCCCCTGGCCCTTCTGGGCCCATGATCAAGAGCTTATTCAGCCGATTGGATACTCCGAAGCTGGGAGGAAAAACGTACATGTATAAGGGTGAAAATCCTCTCTGAACGATGATTAATATATAAGGGAGGATTCGGTGGCAACCTGGGTTGTAAAGGAAAGATGACAACCTGGAACAATGAGAACCAGTGCTAGAGGTTTTCAGTGCACATTTCAGGGAGCAACCTGGGTTGTAAAGGAAGGAAGACAAGATGGAACGAGGAGAACCAGTGCTAGAGGTTTTCAGCGGACATTTCAGAGAGCAACCTGGGTTGTAAAGGAAGGAAGACAACCTGGAACAAGGAGAACTAGTGCTAGAGGTTTTCAGTGCACATTTCAGGGAGCAACCTGGGTTGTAAAGGAAGGGAGACAACCTGGAACAAGGAGAACCAGTACTAGAGGTTTTCATCCCACACTTCATGGGGCAGTCGGAAAGCTCTGGATGTTGGACACGAACTGGGAAAGAAGAAGAAAAAAAATAAAGACTACAACACTAGAAAACAGGATCTTAAACTGTAAACAGCCTGTTAGTGTGTTCACGTTGCTTGCTTGTTATATCGAATATTGAACCAGCTTTAACAGTGAGTCTTCCATCACAACACCACAGATTAATTATTTATAAATTGCCCGGAATAAGAACCATGCAGCTAGCATCATGCCTCTATGTGCCTCTAAGGCATGACAGGATTACCTTTACCTTTTTTTTTTTAGACTCAAGTTAAATGTAAATGAACCGATACTTTTACTGCTTCTATATACAGAGGTCTCTCCCAAAAAAAAAAAACATTCAGCAACTGAGTCAAGTTGTTCTTTGATAAATGCTGCATTATTTGTTATGTTATTTTCTTCTGACTCACTGTGTAGTGATTATAACGTTTATGTCACAACTGTTAAAAATAAACCGATAAAAGAAAAAAAAGGACACAAAAATATATGACCCTCTTGCGTATTATATGTGGTCCCCCAACATCTTATCCATTTTTTAAATCCCTGTAATTTTACTCGAAGTAAGACTTTCTTTGTATAGTTTAATTATTTCTCATATTAGTTAGCTGGATAATTCATTAGTTAGTTAGCATACTTTAGTTTAGATAGTTAGCTTAGTTTAGTTAGTTGGTTGATTGGTTAGTTGTTTAGTTAGTTAGCTAGTTAATTAGTTAGTTATTTAGTTAGCTAGCCAGTCAGTCAGTTAGTTAGTCAGTTAGTTAGTTAGTTATTAGTTAGTTAGTTAGTCAGTTAGTTAGTTAGTTATTAGTTAGTTAGTTAGTTAATTACTTAGTTAGTTAGTTACTTAGTTAGTTAGTTAGTCAGTCAGTCAGTCAGTCAATTAGTTAGCCAGTCAATAAGTCAGTTAGTTTTAGTTAGTTAGTTAGCTAGTTAATTAGTTAGTTATTTAATTAGTTAATTAGTTAGCTAGCCAGTCAGTCAGTTAGCTAGTTAGTTAGTTAGTTAGTTATTAGTTAGTTAGTTAGTTAGTCAGTTAGTTAGTTAGTTAGTTATTAGTTAGTTAGTTAGTTAGTTAGTTAGTTAGTTAGTCAGTCAGTCAGTCAGTCAGTCAATTAGTTAGCCAGTCAGTAAGTCAGTTAGTTTTAGTTAGTTAGTTAGCTAGTTAATTAGTTAGCTAGTTAGTTAGTTAGGTAGTTAGTTAGCTAGTTAGGTAGTTAGTTAGCTAGTTAGTCTTTAGGTAGTTGGTTAGTTAGGTACTTAGTTAGCTAGTTAGTTATTTAGTTAGGTATTTGTTTAGTTATTTATTTATATACTTAGTTAGTCGACAGATTGTCCTCGGTGCACATCGGGCAAGTGGACCACAAATGCTGCGACCCACTCCTCAGTTATCTCCCTCAGCGTGCAAGCAATGACCACACCAGTTCCTTGTTGGTTTATCACTCTTCTTTGGCTCCCTACCCAGCGCTCTCATCTGGCTTACACCCCGTCTGACACTGTGCTCAGACAGCCTGTCCATGCTGTCATATTCTCAGTGGAAAAGCTGCGTCTTGTAACGTAAAGTATAGGTAAGGCTGTCCCTGCCGTGCCAGAAAGTCACCTTGACCTGTCTATGCCCTTAGAGAGTGTGTGTTCAGCTCCTCCCCTGACCGTCTTCTCTCTCTTCTCTCCCCCCCCCCCCACCTATAGAATAACAAAAGGCTGGGACACGTCCGGATGGATCCTATACCAGTGGCCTTAACCATAAGAGGCAAGTGCAGTAGCCGCTTCGCTACTCCTCGACTTACATAAGCTTCTAAATAGTTCATTGAGTGTGAACACTGAAGACACTGTTCAGTCTTCTACGTCCAGTGGTATGGTATATACCTTCATACCTCTGTTCTCTAGTTTAATCTTAGTGTTGTGTGGGCACTCTGGATTTCTTATATTAGCTACCTGATCAGTGGTTCTAAACATGTTTTTGATCATGGACCCCTTGTCTTGTCTGGGCCTGTGAACAGCTATAGACACCCTGTCTGGGCCTGTGAACAGCTATAGACACCCTGTCTGGGCCTGTGAACAGCTATAGACACCCTGTCTGGGCCTGTGAACAGCTATAGACACCCTGTCTGGGCCTGTGAACAGCTATAGACACCCTGTCTGGGCCTGTGAACAGCTATAGACACCCTGTCTGGGCCTGAGGCCTGAGAACAGCTGTGGAACCTGTCCGGGCCTGACAGTAGCTGTGGACACCCTGTCTGGGCCTGAGAAAAGCTATAGACACCCTGTCCGGGCCTGACAGTAGCTGTGGACACCCTGTCCGAGCCTGAGAAAAGCTATAGACACCCTGTCCGGGCCTGACAGTAGCTGTGGACACCCTGTCCGGGCCTGAGAAAAGCTATAGACACCCTGTCTGGGCCTGAGAAAAGCTATAGACACCCTGTCCGGGCCTGACAGTAGCTGTAGACACCCTGTCCGAGCCTGAGGACAGCTATAGAACCCTGTCTAGTGCTGAGGACAGCTATAGAACCCTGTCTAGTGCTGAGGACAGCTATAGAACCCTGTCTAGTGCTGAGGACAGCTATAGAACCCTGTCTAGTGCTGAGGACAGCTATAGAACCCTGTCTGGGGCTGAGGACAGCTATAGAACCCTGTCTGGGGTTGAGGACAGCTATAGAACCCTGTCTAGTGCTGAGGACAGCTATACACACACTGTCTGGGGCTGAGGACAGCTATACACACACTGTCTGGGGTTGAGGACAGCTATAGAACCCTGTCTAGTGCTGAGGACAGCTATACACACACTGTCTAGTGCTGAGGACAGCTATACACACACTGTCTGGGGCTGAGGACAGCTATACACACACTGTCTGGGGTTGAGGACAGCTATAGAACCCTGTCTAGTGCTGAGGACAGCTATACACACACTGTCTGGGGTTGAGGACAGCTATAGAACCCTGTCTAGTGCTGAGGACAGCTATACACACACTGTCTGGGGCTGAGGACAGCTATAGAACCCTGTCTAGTGCTGAGGACAGCTATAGAACCCTGTCTAGTGCTGAGGACAGCTATAGAACCCTGTCTAGTGCTGAGGACAGCTATAGAACCCTGTCTGGGGTTGAGGACAGCTATAGAACCCTGTCTAGTGCTGAGGACAGCTATACACACACTGTCTGGGGCTGAGGACAGCTATAGAACCCTGTCTAGTGCTGAGGACAGCTATAGAACCCTGTCTGGGGCTGAGGACAGCTATAGAACCCTGTCTGGGGTTGAGGTCAGCTATACACACACTGTCTGGGGTTGAGGACAGCTATACACACACTGTCTGGGGTTGAGGTCAGCTATACACACACTGTCTGGGGTTGAGGACAGCTATACACACACTGTCTGGGGTTGAGGACAGCTATACACACACTGTCTGGGGTTGAGGACAGCTATACACACACTGTCTGGGGTTGAGGACAGCTATACACACATTGTCTGGGGCTGAGGACAGCTATAGAACCCTGTCTGGGGTTGAGGACAGCTATACACACACTGTCTGGGGTTGAGGACAGCTATACACACACTGTCTGGGGCTGAGGACAGCTATAGACACCCTATCTGGGGTTGAGGACAGCTATACACACACTGTCTGGGGTTGAGGACAGCTATACACACTGTCTGGGGTTGAGGACAGCTATACACACACTGTCTGGGGTTGAGGACAGCTATACACACACTGTCTGGGGTTGAGGACAGCTATACACACACTGTCTGGGGTTGAGGACAGCTATACACACACTGTCTGGGGTTGAGGACAGCTATACACACACTGTCTGGGGTTGAGGACAGCTATACACACACTGTCTGGGGTTGAGGACAGCTATACACACACTGTCTGGGGTTGAGGACAGCTATACACACACTGTCTGGGGTTGAGGACAGCTATACACACACTGTCTGGGGTTGAGGACAGCTATACCACACTGTCTGGGGTTGAGGACAGCTATACACACACTGTCTGGGGTTGAGGACAGCTATACACACACTGTCTGGGGTTGAGGACAGCTATACACACACTGTCTGGGGTTGAGGACAGCTATACACACACTGTCTGGGGTTGAGGACAGCTATACACACACTGTCTGGGGTTGAGGACAGCTATACACACACTGTCTGGGGTTGAGGACAGCTATACACACACTGTCTGGGGTTGAGGACAGCTATACACACACTGTCTGGGGTTGAGGACAGCTATACACACACTGTCTGGGGTTGAGGACAGCTGTTGACACTCGTTGGCCTGAGGACAGCTGTGGCCTTATCATTACAAATAAGCAATGAATATGAGCAGAACTCTGATAATGCTACTATCTTCATGACTGAGCTAATCTAACTGTTGATCCGTAAGCCCCCCATTTTTTTCTGTGAACCTTGAGGGGAGGGGAGTGGGGACGGTGGTCCATAGTTAAGAACTGTCTTCTAGATGTATGAGACTAGCAAATTTGTTATGTGTATGTTGCCTATGGGTACATATAAAAAAGGATCTTTTTGTTTCTCTCTTCTTCTTCTTCTTCTTCTTCAGCATTCAAGAAAAACTGGTCAAGCTAAACCTGCAGCCCTGTCGACCTGATGAAGTTTGCTGTCTTCTCCAGGCTTGAGTGGGAGCCCCATAGCTTTTCTTTCAGTTCCTCTCTCTCAGGTCAGATCTGTGCTCAGAAACTTGAGTGGGAGCCCCATAGCTTTTCTTTCAGTTCCTCTCTCTCAGGTCAGATCTGTGCTCAGAAACTTGAGTGGGAGCCCCATAGCTTTTCTTTCAGTTCCTCTCTCTCAGGTCAGATCTGTGCTCAGAAACTTGAGTGGGAGCCCCATAGCTTTTTTTTCAGTTCCTCTCTCTCAGGTCAGATCTGTGCCCAGAAACTTGAGTGGGAGCCCCATAGCTTTTCTTTCAGTTCCTCTCTCTCAGGTCAGATCTGTGCTCAGAAACTTGAGTGGGAGCCCCATAGCTTTTCTTTCAGTTCCTCTCTCTCAGGTCAGATCTGTGCTCAGAAACTTGAGTGGGAGCCCCATAGCTTTTCTTTCAGTTCCTCTCTCTCAGGCCAGATCTGTGCTCAGAAACTTGAGTGGGAGCCCCATAGCTTTTCTTTCAGTTCCTCTCTCTCAGGTCAGATCTGTGCTCAGAAACTTGAGTGGGAGCCCCATAGCTTTTCTTTCAGTTCCTCTCTCTCAGGTCAGATCTGTGCTCAGAAACTTGAGTGGGAGCCCCATTGCTTTTCTTTCAGTTCCTCTCTCTCAGGCCAGATCTGTGCCCAGAAACTTGAGTGGGAGCCTCATAGCTTTTCTTTCAGTTCCTCTCTCTCAGGCCAGATCTGTGCTCAGAGGTTTGAGTAGGTTGGATAGGTTTACAGGTTCTGGTGTCTGGATCCCAAAGCCGCAGGCACACTCATTTGTGTATGATATTTTGAGACGATTGACGTGGCATAGACGTCTCAGTGTCCCGTTCTTAGTCGAAAGATTGTGGTGTGCTGGTATCCATGCAGTTGATGAATGCGGTCTTGTTTTGATTCTATTTTCATTTTTGGTTTCCAGCTGGTGTTTAGTTTGTTGTGGGTGATGGTTTTTGCTTCTTGATATGTTACTGGCTGGTTAATCTGTTCCATTTTGCTTCCTGCCTTGGAGACGGCATTTTCGTTTTTCATTTCTGTTTATTCCACAGTGTGAAGGGAGCCTTTTCCTTCGACGAAGCCGCACTGTTCTTCAGCAATTTCTGGTTTTATTTTGCCCCTGACTCTTCTCATGACAATACGAAGCAGGATTTTGGTAACACGCCTCATAAGACAAATGGTTCAGTGGTCTTACAAGATTCCGAGTACTTAAATGTTACATCGAGCCAATTTTGTTTTATGGATGTGAAGCATGGTCCATGAATAAGAGAGTACAGCGAGAAATGGAGGCCATGGAAATGTGGTTCGTAAGAAGGATGTTGAAGGTACCACTGAAGCTAAGAAAACCAAAGAAGAATTCGTAAGAGAGGACGCTGGAGTTAAAAGGCAAATTACAGCAAAGATCAGAGGCAAATAAGCGAGATTTGTAGGACATTCTCTGAGAAGAGGAAAATTGGAACACACTGTGGCAACTGGAAAAATTGAAGGAAGAAGTGACAGAGGAAGACAGAGAGAAAAGTTACTGGATGGATGTCAATGTGGCTAGGAAGAAAGTGACTGGCGGATCTCATAATCAAGTCTAAAGACAGGGAATTGTGGAGAGAAATGATCGCCTACACCACGCGGCACTTGATTGATTGATTGATTGTGAAGGGAGCCATTGAAGGACTATAGTTGAGTTTTGGAGCTTGTTTAGTTGTGATATAATCTCCTGTGTTTGTGGGTCGTTTTTGTTTGTCTGTATTGCTTCTAGCAGGGCTCTGCAGTCAGTGAAGAACACAATCTTCTCTGGTGCCTTGTTGAAGTATACAATCTTCTCTGGTGGCTTGTTGAAGCATACAATCTTCTCTGGTGCCTTGTTGAAGCATACAATCTTCTCTGGTGGCTTGTGATCTTTCTGTGCATATCTTCAGGGCTTGTGTGAGTGCTGTCTGTTTCTGCTCTGTAATTTGATGATTATCTTCCTGCTGGCTGTGCTTGTTTACTAGTTTTTCAATCTGGGAATCTGATGATGATGTCAGCTCTTCCATTTCTGGTGGCCCCTTCTGCGGATCTGTCCGTGAAGACTTGAGTCCATTCTGTAGGATTGTATTTTCTCTCTATCATTTCCAAGGATAGGGATTTCATCTCATGAGCTGTGTGTTGGTTTTTCCTTGTTAGTCCTGTAATTCCTGTATTTATCTGGACATGTGGCTAGTAGTGATTTGTATCTTCGCAGATAGGTAGTTGTTCGTTATCTTTAGGGGTGGTGGGGAGCAGATCTTTGTGAAGGGAGTGGAGTTTGCAGGATTTGTGGAGAAAACTGTTTCATTTATGTTTTGGTGCAGGGGATGCATGATTGTATTCTCCTAATTGATGGGAGATAAGCAGTATTCACTCTCTCTCTCTCTCTCTCTCTCTCTCTCTCTCTCTCTGAACCTTAAGTGCCCAGGGCACATGGGGCTTCCACAAGGGTTTTCCACAAATGCCTGTTCTTTGCCTTTTTTTCCCTTCTTGTCCAGGTGAGCCCTCTATTGCTCAACATCCTCTCTGTTGTTCTTCTCCATGTCTCTTTTGGACTACCTTTAGTTCTGCTCCCCTGTGGTGTCCATCTTAGTGCTATTTTTGGTAGTGAGTTGTCAGTCATTCGGAGCACATGTCCCAAACATCGCCACAGTCTTTCCTCAATAATTGCTGTCAGTGGCGTCATCTGCATTTCTGCCAACAAGATGTTATTTCTTATGGTGTTTGGCCAAAATATTTTTCTAATTCTTCGTAAACATTTAGTCTGGAAAGAATTCAACTTGTTTTCTGTGGTTTTGGTGATTTCTCAGTATTCACTTCCATAGAGTAGTACACTTAGAACATTACTCTTAAATATCCTGATTTCCATATTTATGCTTAGTTTTTTAGATTTCCATATAGTCTGCAGCACTGCAAAAGCCTGGTTTGCTCTAGTAAGTCTGCTGTTGATGTCCTCTGTGCTGTCTCCATTTTCTACTACTCTGCTGCCAAGGTAGACAAATTCATTGACCTCCTCCACTAACTTGCTATTTACTCTGAGTACATTTCTGTTGTTCACATTTTGCTTCATTAACTTTGTCTTTCCTACGTTAATCTTTAGTCCTATGTTGTCTGCATTCTGAGTTAGCTTGTTCATTTTATCTTGCATTTCTTTGTGGCTGCTTGATAGTAGACAAATGTCATCCGCAAAGTCAAGGTCCTCCAGCACTGTGTCAAGGGTCCATTGTAATCCTCAGTGATTGTCTGATGTTGGCTCCTTCATTAACCAGTCTACTGTCAAGATAAATAATGTTGGTGATAGTACACATCCCTGCTCCACTCCTGTTTGTACCCTAAAGCTGCTGGAGGTATGTTCTCCACAGATCACTTTGCACTGAAAACCCTCGTATAGAGCTTTGATTACATTCACTATCTTATGGGGGAGGCCATGCCATCTTAGGATTTTCCACAGTGCATCTCTGTTGACACTGTCAGAGGCTTTCTCAAAATCTATAAACAATGCATATGTTGTGCTATGCCACTTATTTGCCTGTTCTAATATTTGTCTAAGTACAAATATATGGTCTATGCATGATCTTCCTTTCCTAAATCCTGCCTGCTCTTTCCGAAGTTTCCCCTCAAGTGCTGGTACAATTCTGTTGATGATTATTCTGCAAAATACTTTACTGGTGAGTGGCAGTAGAGTAATGCCTCTCCAGTTTCCGCAATCTCTGAGGTCACCCTTCTTTGGTAGTTTTACTGTAAGGCCAGTTCTCCACTCCTCTGGATCTAGAAGTACTCAGGAAACAATTAATAGAATGAGTACCCTTGTTTGTAGGGAAATAGATAAGGCCGTACGCAAGAGTCTTGAAATAGCGTGCGGCATAAAAAACTGAGTTGGTAAAGTAATGGTATAAATTATAGGTTATCTAAATACCATTCAAGATTAGCTTAAGGGCTAGCCTTATTTGTTTTGGATGCAGAGGGAGGCTTACTATGTGTTGGAACAGAGAGCCTTACTTGTTTTTGAGAGCATTACTGTGTTTTAGTTAGAATAATGTCGTGTTTTGGATAGAGTTTTTCGCTAGTAACAGTTTTTGGTAGAGGCATTTTAGGTTAAGATGAAGTGGTTAGTTTTGAGACAGTTTGAAGAGTTTTGTTGTTAGAGGAGCTTTTTTCTGTTGGAATCTTTGTAAGTATGTCTTTTTTTTGTTCTAAGTAAATTGTAAGATGTCTTCCACCATGGCGTTGAATATTTCACGTCGGGAATTGTCGTTGTATTAGTCTTTCCAGCCTGACTGACTACATTTCCATCCTCATAATATCATCTATCATTTTACCTATTAGTAAATGTGGTCTTTAGTATCAGTAGCTTTACTTTAGTTTCTCGTGGAATGATGCATTTTGTTGAAGTTGACTGACTGCAAGTTTCAATGCAGTGCAGTTATCTACTATAGTGTTTGCTGTAACTTGTTGGATACTCTGACTATTGTGTTTGATGTAACTTGTTGGATACTGTATGGTGTTTGCTGTAAATTGTTGGAGACTCTGACTATGGTGTTTGATGTAACTTGTTTGAGACTCTATGGTGTTTGCTGTAACTTGTTGGAGACTCTATGGTGTTTACTGTAACTTGTTGAATGCTGTATGGTGTTTGCTGTAACTTTTTGGAGACTCTATGGTGTTTGCTGTAACTTGTTGGAGACTCTATGGTGTTTGCTGTAACTTGTTGAATACTCTATGGTGTTTGCTGTAACTTGTTGGATACTCTATGCTGTTTGATGTAACTTGTTGGATACTCTATGCTGTTTGATGTAACTTGTTGGAGAATCTGACTATGGTGTTTGCTGTAACTTGTTGGATACTCTGACTATGGTGTTTGCTGTAACTTGTTGGATACTCTGACTATGGTGTTTGCTGTAACTTGTTTGAGACTCTGACTATGGTGTTTGCTGTAACTTGTTTGAGACTCTGACTATGATGTTTGCTGTAACCTGTTGGATAGTCTGACTACGATGTTTGCTGTAACCTGTTGGATAGTCTGACTATGGTGTTTGCTGTAACCTGTTGGAGACTGACTATGGTGTTTGCTGTAACCTGTTGGAGACTGACTATGGTGTTTGCTGTAACCTGTTGGATAGTCTGACTATGATGTTTGCTGTAACCTGTTGGAGACTGACTATGGTGTTTGCTGTAACCTGTTGGAGACTGACTATGGTGTTTGCTGTAACCTGTTGGATAGTCTGACTATGATGTTTGCTGTAACCTGTTGGAGACTGACTATGGTGTTTGCTGTAACCTGTTGGATAGTCTGACTATGGTGTTTGCTGTAACCTGTTGGATAGTCTGACTATGGTGTTTGCTGTAACCTGTTGGATAGTCTGACTATGGTGTTTGCTGTAACCTGTTGGATAGTCTGACTATGGTGTTTGCTGTAACCTGTTGGATAGTCTGACTATGGTGTTTGCTGTAACCTGTTGGATAGTCTGACTATGGTGTTTGCTGTAACCTGTTGGATAGTCTGACTATGGTGTTTGCTGTAACCTGTTGGATAGTCTGACTATGGTGTTTGCTGTAACCTGTTGGAGACTGACTATGATGTTTGCTGTAACCTGTTGGAGACTCTGTTGTGACGACGTGTACAGTCTTATGTTATACGGCGGCGCCATGAAAGTAAAAAAAAAAGAATTATGCAGCTTCAGATGTTTGGAGCATCTTTTCTCTGTATATAAGTAATTTCTCTTACATGAGGGAGTTGGGGGGGGGGGGGAAGGGGTTGCAAAAGGCTTCTATTTTTTTGGCATTGGAGTAGTCTTTAATCCTCCAGCGATTCAGTTTTTTTTTGTTGTTGTTGCAAATTTTATTAGGCAATCTGTGTTGGCTTTTGAAGCTGTGGCACATGCCACCATTCCATACCCCAGTGTTGGTCTGAATATGCCAGGACAGACATGTTTAAGAATATTACTGTTCTCCCCTACCCCCTACCGGCTTTCCCAGTTTGTACCTGGTAGTTTTTTGGTTTTCTTTTTTTTTTAATAATGGAGAGTTTCTTGGTTGCTTTTGTTTCACTGTCTCTGAGATGTGGCTTCCATGTAACTCTTTCCTCTAGATTTAGTCCAAGTCTCCATCTATGAATATATATATATATATATATATATATATATATATATATATAATTTTACCTCCTCATGTACCTGGCTAATAACTATTGATCTTTGATAGTTAGGCTAACACACCTCTACATCATGTTACCTTTCACTCACGGGGAAAAAGCGTGTCTGTTAATGTTTGATTTGCACAGATGTTCGTGAGCATGCGCTGAAGAATGTTACAAGTAAATCTTTATTTACTAGTAAGAATATAAAGTAGCTAGTACATAGAAGGTGGGTCGTATACAATATTCGATTATGTTATGTAAAGAAATTGATTTTTTTTTTGCCTTGGTAAACTTTTGGAAACTTAACATACGACGCCAATAAGGACGGGGGAAGAAAGGTTGTTTATGCTTACTGTGTAAGATGCAAAACAAGTTTCTGAGTACTTGAAAGAAGTTCATTTAGACGATTGGTTAATTGCTTGATTATTTGATTGATTGATTGATTGATTGGTTGATCTTTATTTCAAAAGGGTAAAGAACTGGGCACGCAGGCCCGTCTGACATTCTGCCCTGAATCACACAACTTCCACTCTGTTCCAGACATTCTACAAATATGCTGCTCATATAATAAACATAAAGGAATGAGGACGCCAGTTAAGGTAATCAGCGACCCATAGCTGATATGCCAGCGTCAGGGTTAGCGACCCGTAGCTGACCAAGACCCAGTCCCACCTCTCCGTGGTATCCCCAGTAACAAACATAGCCTGGCTAACGGAGCAGGGATCGCCATAGTACCCGTGGTGGTGGAGTCTGCTAAGAAGCTTTGCACATCTCCTGCCTTTTAGCTGTACTCCGGGACATAAAAATTAGCGGTCATAACCCGCTCCCACGCCGATACGATGCTGTACCTCAACATCTCTACAGCATCGGCTTCAAAGAACAACAGCTCGCAGTTACAGGGAGTTCGTACAAGTACAACTACAAGCACAATAACAAACATAATTAACATTACAGTAACTACATACACATATAAATGACTATCTACTAAACAAAAATTTCGGGACTATTCAGAATAAACAGTTAACTGAATTCGGTGTCTTAAGAGCAGTCTAAAATAACTTTTTAAAGTTTTATGATTCATGGAGGCATGTGATCGACATCAAATAGATATTGGAAAAGTTTGTAGTTGTAGGAAGGAATATAATTTATATTTTTTTTATACAGGATGGGAGGGTATTCCAAAGATGAGCAGCTGAATAAGTAAAGCTTTTCTTGTAAAGATCAAGTCTAGTTTTTGGAAGACATATACTATTTAAGCATTGGCTGCACTTTGGGCTAAATTTAAACAGGTTCCATAGATACGCTGTGAAAGAATTTGATATACCAGCTTGGCTTTGTTGAAGAGAAACTTGTTCTTAAAAGGCAGTATTTTAATACTTTTCTGTTGGTTAGTTGTCTGTGCTTGATCTTTGTCACTAACACGCTTTGCTGCTCGCTTTTGAAGTGAGTAAAGCCTCTTTGTATTTGACACTGAACAAGCACCCCAGATTGTTCAGCAATAGTCTAAATGTGCTTGTATGTATGATATGTAGTATAACTTCCATGTGTCATGATCGACGAAGTGCTTAATTTTAGCTAACTGGTATACTTTTTGCGCAGTGAGTTTTGTTAGACCTTGAACCTGAGAGTTCCAGGTCAGATGTTGGTCAATAATAAGACCTAGTGTTTTGTGCTCGCTAACGTTTTCTATCTGCGATGTTTCAGTACAGAGCCGAAGTATTGTTTTTGTCGCGTTTTGTAGTTTCTGTCTTGTTGCTATGAGCATCGATTTGTTTTATCAGTACTTATAATCATGCCATTGTGGTTGCTTCATCTAATTAGATTGTTTAACTCGACCTGAAGAGTTTATTCTAGGCTAATACAGTCGTAGTCACTGGAGCAGATTGTGCAGTCATCGGCAAAAAGGTCACAACAAGAGTGTTTAGAATGAAGTGGAAGATCATTGATACAGATAGCAAAGAACAACGGGCCTAGAATAGAACCTTGCGGAAAACCTGTGTCAAATTTAACAGAATTTGATAGAGAATTGTTGAAGAATACTACCTGTTGTCTGTCTGAAAGAAATGATGCAATTAATTTTATTAGATCAGGGTGCAGTCTATAAGTCTTTATTTTTTTTACAAGAATATCACGGTCAGTCAGATCAAATGGTTTTTTAATGTCGACAAAGATGGTACAACATAGTCTATCGTCATTTATGTTTACTAACCAGTTTTCTGTCATTTTGGTGGGAGCTGTGTGGCAGGAATGATTGGGTCTAAAGCCTGACTGACTGTCTATGAGTAAATTGTTCTGTTGCATGTGTCGTAGAGTTATTTTATGTATGTTTTTTCGAGTGGTTTTGATAATGACGAGAGTATGGTTATTGGTCTATAGTTGGTAAGATTATTGGATGAGCCAGATTTAAAGAGAGGATACATTTTAGAAGTTTTAAAAGCCTCGGGGAAATTTTGCAATGCACTGATTAAAATTGTATGTTAGTGAACAGAAGTAAGGGTAGACCAAAAGAGACATGGAGAAGAACAACAGAAAGGATGTTGAGCAATAGAGGGCTCACCTGGGCAAGAGCAGAAAAAAAAGGCAAAGGACAGGCATTTGTGGAAAACCCTTGCGGAAGCCCCATGTGCCCTGGGCACTTAAAGTTCAGAGAGAGAGAGAGAGAGAGAGAGAGAGAGAGAGAGAGAGAGTTAGTGTATGTGAAATGACAGGCGCAGCACAACGTAAGATAATATCATCAAGCCCAGTTGTTTTTTTTTGTAAAGGTAAGAGATAACTGTGAACTTCACTGACTGTTAAGAATGGAATGTGTAACTCTTTAAATTTAGTACATCTGCTATCCAGGAATGTTTGTAGTTCATGTAAGACGCATACAGGAGCTGGTATTGATGATTTAAGAACGTTGATTTTTTCTCTCAAATGAGTACTGATATGTGCGCTAGTGTATGCATGATGATTGTTGGCTTGAAAATCAAGATTATTTTCTTTTATTTGATAGGGGATTTATGGCTTTCCAAATTGATTTCGTATATCTTATATGCTTCCCGTGCCGCCATTAAACGTCACATAGGGCTCGCGAGGTAGCCCGCCAATATTTCTTGTCTTCAGCGAGTCTTTCAACCTGATCGAGGGATTTTATGCCTGTTAATTTGGCCTCTCTTAACAATGTCCTCTTCAGAGTTTCACGTGGTCTGCCTCTTTTTCTTTGGCCTGTTGTGTTCCACTTGATAGCTTGTTTTGGGATTCTCTGATCGTATCTTCTCATCACGTAACCAACATATGTCCATCTCCTTTTCCTGATCACCCATGAGAGTGGTTGTTGTTCAGTCATCTGTCTTATCTCTGCATTGTTCTTGAATTCATTCTACTTGAAGCCGAGTATTTTCCTTAGGCATTTGTTTTCAAAAGAGTCTAATTCCTTTTCTGTTTCTTTAGTTGTTTTCCAGATTTCGCATGCATAAATGAGGGTGGATATTACATTTGAACTGAATAATTTTAACATGGTTTTGTGCTTATAACTTTTGAACTCCATATGTTCTCAAGATTCTTGAAGATCGATGCTGCTTTTGCAATTCTAATTCTAACTTCCTTTCTTGTGTCACCATCCTGGTTTATGTAGCTGCCAAGGTATGCAAATTGATGGACTTGTTCAATATCTGTCCCTTCTACGTGTATTTTTCCATTGTGATTAATTGGAATTTTCATTATTTTTATTTTGTCCTTGTTAATTTCAAGTCCTGTTTTGCTAGCCAATGATGACATGCTATCTATTTTTTCTTGCATGGAGTTCACATTGTTACTGATAAGAGTTGTGTTATCAGCAAAATCAAGATCTTCTAGTTGGGTCCCATATACCCAGTCAATGCTTGTGTTATCTGTGCAGTATTTTTTCATTATGAAGTCTATTGTAATTCCAAAAAAAGCAAAGGAGACAGTATACATCCTTGTTTCACACCTGTTTCAATCTGAAATCATTCACTCATCCCTTCTTCTGTCTTGACTGCACAAACATATCCATTGTATAAGTCCTTAATGATGTTGACAATTTTAGATAGTATTCCATATAGATTTAAAATTCTCCACAATGAAAATCTATGTATACTGTCAAATGCCTTTTTAAAGTCTATGAAGTTCAGTATTAAAGGTTTCTGCTTTTAAATATGTTCTTCAAGTATTATTCTTAGAGTAAATATCTGGTCGAGACAGCTTCTAACTTTTCGAAATCCTGCTTGTTCATCTCTCTTTGCGGTATCCACTATATCTTTAAGTCTATTCAAAATGACCCTGCAAAATACTTTTGACACAACTGATATTAAGGTTAATCCTCTCCAGTTGTTACAGTCACTAAGGTTGATTTACTGTCTGATTTATTATTTTGTACTAGATTTCTAAAGTATTTGTTTCTCTTGTCTTATTAAATATTGAACTTTGAGTGAACGGTAGGTCCTAAACTCCTTGATTTTGTGCGCCCGGTCACGTTCTCTCATGGATTGTAATATTTCAGGTGTTATCCAAGGTGACTTCGTCTGGTGTTTTACTCTCACCTCTTTCATGGGGACATGTTTGTCTAATATATCTCTGAAGACCTTTAGCCAATACTCTATTGCCTCATCAGGGTCAGTTAGTTGGTACACGTGTGTAAGCGAAGATGCTTGCAAATCATTAAAGAATAATTCTAAGTTAAATTTTCTGAAGCTCCTAAATTTCATACTGATGTGATTGTGTTTAGGAAGTTTATACCCCTTTCTTGTCCACGTACAGCAGACTGGGTAATGATTGCTTAACGAAGTATGAGGGATGTTACATTCAATGATGTTTTCTTGATGGGCTACGTATATATGATCTAATAATGTGGATGATACATCCGTTGCTCTAGTAGGTTTGGTGACAATTTGGGAAAACTTGTAGGATGATATAATATTGTTCCAAGTTGTATTTGATTGCGTTAGATCTATGTTGAAATCTCCAAGAATGATAATATCTTTGAACTTAAAGGTTGAGACCTCATCCATCATAGACGTGAAGTGATCGTACCACAGAGATGATGCATTTGGATTACGGTACAAAAGTCCAATAACTAATGGACTCTGGTTTTGCAATTTAACTTCCGCCCAAATACACTCTACCTCTGATGATTCGAGGTCTTCTCTACGACTAAACTGGATAGTTGTGGGGACATACATTACTAGACCTGTTTCTAGTTTCCTGGTTGGGTCACGCCGGATCAGGATAGTTGTGGAGACATACATTACTAGACCTGTTTCTAGTTTCCTGGTTGGGTCACGCCGGATCAGGTTAAAACCGTTAATTCTAATATCTTCATCGGTTATGTTCCTATTTAAACGGCTTTCAGAGAAGCCAATAATGTGGAAATTCTGATGTAATATGTGTGTTACTTCAGGAATTTTACCTAATATGTGATATACATTCAGATGGCCTATTTGAAGTCCTTTATGTAACCATTTTTCAGTAAGTGGGGTCATTTTATATTATTTTCTACTATTATTGGTTTGCAAAGTAATTCCTATTATTACACTTACTACTGAAGTAACTAAACTTTTAAATACTGCACAGAGGCACACTCTGTATATTAAACGTTCAACTGGTACACAACTCACCAGCTGAAATAATTGGATACTGAAAGAGAGACACGTCTAACTACTGAACAATTAAATGCTCAAATATGAGAATTCACTTACAGGTCGGGGTAATTAAGTATATAGTTCTCACACACAAACAGATACAACTCACAAACTGCGAGGATCTAAAAAAATTAACAATAGTTAGACAATATGGTAAAAAAGAAATGGGGGTGGGGAAGAAAACAAGAAATAAATAGCAAATAATTCTAAATACTTTTAAGAACAAAGATATCAGTCACTATGTCTTGCTGAACAACAATTCTCTTTTTGACATTGAGGGTTGAAGGTTTCAGTTTGTGATGGATCACGGTGATATTGTCATCACTCTAAGGCATGTGGTGTCTGTAAGGTACCATGCCATGTGAATTATGCAGAGATAACATATAGGCATGACTCAAGGCTGCAGGGCTAAATTGCAACACATACTGCAGCTCCAGATTTCTTGGAGGATGTTGCATGGAACTTGCTTGTGTGTTGAGCTCTTCCAATGAGCTGTGAGACTGTGGAAGAACCCTGACGTTGTTGACGCTCGTATCGGCTCGTCTGACAGTCTAAGGCTGACGTGAGGGTAAGGGTGGAAACATGGTGTCATAGTCGGTGGTTTGCTGTGGAACAGGTGGTGCAGAATTGGGGATCCCTATGGTTTTGGTGCTCGGAGTAGAGCTGGCTTTATGAGGGGTTTTGTTGGATGTGGGTGTTGTTTGTGGACATCCAACTGTACTGCGTCTTTCTGTAGTGTACGTTCTGGAAACTTTAGATTTTTGGCAAGGATGCTGGTACCAAGTTTTGATGTATGTATGTGGTCCCTGTACATCCGTTTCTTCGGGGCACCAGAGGCTGAGATGAAAAACAGTGTGGTTTATGAAGACAATGTTGTTACCACGACAGTATGACTGAAGTGCCTTGTTCCACGACAATATGACAGAAGTGCCTTGTTACCACGACAATATGACTGAAGTGCCTTGTTACCACGACAGTATGACTGAAGTGCCTTGTTACCACGACAGTATGACTGAAGTGCCTTGTTACCACGACAATCTGGATGAAGTGCCATGTTACCACGTCAGTATGACTGAAGTGCCTTGTTACCACGACAATATGACTGGAGTGCCTTGTTACCACGACAATATGACTGAAGTGCCTTGTTACCACGACAATATGACTGAAGTGCCTTGTTAGCACGACAGTATGCCTGAAGTGCCTTGTTGATGTCTACCAAGCGGCGTCCAGGACCTGAGTAGCGTGGAATGATGGAAGATAGGAAGATGGCTGCATTCGGATACTTTTCCTTGATGGCGGAAGTCAAAGCCTGCATGTCTTATGTTCCGGTCATTCATGCTGTTATTTATGGCAGTATGTATGGAGATTTTCCTCACGCCACAGTGTTTGCGTTAATTTCGCAATACCAGCTCCAAGTAATGAACTACTGAGACAATGTCTTCGTCTGCTATAGACACCCGCTCGCCATATACGCTCTTTAGTAGAGAGTCCCCAATTAGTAAATGTGTTGTACTGTCCCTGATTTTGTGACTGGGAATGTGCTGCGTATTTCGTTCACGTTGCTTTTGGTTAGTTCGTGACTGGAGGTGGGATGCCTTGTTTGACTGAGGTGATTCTTGCATCCTGTCTGTCTGCTGAGTATCTGGTACAGAGCTTTGTTGTAGACCATCGAATCTGTTGGTGATCTAGACTCGTATTTTGTGTTATGATGGTTTAGCTCACCTGATAAAGAGTCACTGACTCAACTCTGTTTTTGTTGGTCGTTTTTCTAGTGAACCTTGTTTGCACTGGCTGGTGACGATGGGTGAGTCTTCGTCTTCATGTTAAGTCTTTGACTAGCAGCCACTGACTGGCTATGACTATCATGTTAAGACTTTGACTAGCAGCCACTGACTGGCTATGACTATCATGTTAAGACTTTGACTAGCAGCCACTGACTGGCTATGACTATCATGTTAAGACTTTGACTAGCAGCCACTGACTGGCTATGACTATCATGTTAAGACTTTGACTAGCTGCCAATGACTGGCTATGACTATCATGTTAAGACTTTGACTAGCAGCCACTGACTGACTGTGACTACCAGCTTCTGTCTGGTTGTTTTTCTGTAGTTTTCTGCTGCTGCGGTTTTCGCTGTTCGTTGATTGAATGAGCGGCTTCAGTTTGGTATTTTCTTCTCTCAGCTGTTCAACCTCTTTTTTGATATTGTCATTCTCCTCACTGAGTGACTTTACAACTTCAGACTTCATGTCACTGATGAGTATTTTCACGAAGTTTTTAATAGCTTCTGTGAAGTGGTGGCCACAGGGACAAGTAACTGATTTTGTATGTCCCAACAGCTTGACGAAAACTGCCTGTGTCACTAAGTCTAGGAACGTTACTCTGCAAATATTTTTCAGAGTTCGGTTCAGTTACTATGTCAACAGTCTCGCCAGAATTGTTAGTTGGGCTAACTTTAGTGAAAGTGTCTGAAGACAGTGGAGGTTTCTCAGTACAGGCTGTTGCTCCTTGTTCTCCACCAGTACTGGTTCTTCTGCAACAAGTGGAGATACTGATTTATTTTTGCTGGAGGCTGTAGCATCTTCTTTGCAGGTGAGAATAACAGCTTTTTGTGGCGAAGACTTTTCTATTGTCTTGGTTTCCATGCATTCCATTCTATCGCCGACTATATCGGTAGACTTCTTTACAGAACTCACAAAACTTTCAGCCATATTTTTTCATCTGGATGATCTGCTTGAGATGTATAAACCAGGAAAAAAGTAGGATGTTAAACAGTTCTACCGTCGATTCATTCATTTGCATGTCCCTTGCGGAACTGTGCCTCCCAAACAGCACTCCTGTAGGCCTCTCGGTTGTGAGCAAGATGGCCTGCTGCTGATGCATCCATTTTCAGATCGTTAACGATGTCTTGCAGCCATCTTCGTTTTGGTCTTCCTCTCTTTCTTTTTCCCATTATGTATCCTTCCAATACGGTCTTCTCTAAATTATCATGACGTTTAATGTGTCCAAATATTTAAGTTTTCTCTCTTTAATCCTCTACCGTCGATTACGTCTCAAATATTACTTTGCTAGCAAAGAAGCTAACCAACTCGCACAAGACCCCGATGACCTGTTTACCCGTTACAACCACCATAAAAATAGCGGGACACTTTCCTCTGGGCTTCCCAAGTTTTAGATCTGTACATTGATACGCCGTGGCGTGAAATCCAGAACCTCCAGTCACCAGAACTTCGACACTTCAACCTAAACAAGGAAGAATCCATGGCACTATCTAAACTCCGACGTCGAGATGACGTAGTAATAACACCAGTTGATAAAACATCGAATCTCGTAGTTTGGAAAAAAAGATGTATATATTGCGGAAGGAATGTCTCAAATTCAAAGCCCCACTTAAAAACGATTCTACCCTTTCAAATAATACTAAAGTGGAAGCAGCCATTAAAGACTTGATTACAAAAGGTAGCCTCCCACCTCGAGCTGTTTCTCTTCACATCAAGGACAGAAGTTTATGCACGCCCACCTTCTATCTTCTTCCTAAAATACACAAACCGGATCATTCTGGACGTCCCATTGTATCAGCGTGTTCATGCACTTCTGAGCACATTTCTGACTATTTGGACAGCATTTGCCAGCCGCTAGTACACAAACCGGTGTGACGTGCAAGATGGAGGACGTTTTTTAACGCCCTTGCCAGCATGCACAAATCAGAGGAATTCCGCTTGATCTGTCACATATCCAGTATCGGGAGTTCGGCATAGGGTTAACAACCTTATCCTAGGACCTATCTAGAAGCGACTCTAGGTGGGAAAAAAAGAATTTGTTATAGAAACTCGCAACGAAACCAACGGAGCATCAGGGATGTCAACTCGGAAGAGCTCAAAGAATTTCGTCGGCCTTAAACATGTGACAACGACTGGATTCTGGAATGTGAGAACGATGACAGCACAAATAAAAACTACTCAGGTGGTCAGAGAAATGGAGAGATACCATCTAGACGTACTGGGCGTCAGTGAAATGCGATGGCCAGAAGCAGGTAAAAGGTCAGCGGAAAAAGGTATGTTAATAATATATTCAGGCAGAGAGGATGGGAAACACCAATAGGGGGTAGGTATTGTTATGTCAAATGTAGCAGCAAAGAGTCTTGTAGAATGGGAACCAGTGAACAGTCGTATAATAAGAGCACGATACAACCTAAGAATGACAATAATGCACCCTTGAAAATTGCAGATGATAAGGTAAAAGACGATTTGTATCACCAGTTACAACAAATCATTAACAAAGTCCCTAACTACGACATACTAATTGTTATGGAGGACTTCAACGCTAAGGTAGGGAAAGATAACACCGACATCGAAAAAGTAATGGAGAAAGAAGGAACTGACATGGTAAATCAGAACGGAGAAAGATTAATTGAAATATATCTGACAGAGGGCATGGTCATTGGAGGCACAATATTTCCACACAAAGAGATACATAAAACAACGTGGATATCTCCAGATGATAGAACTAGAAACCAGGCAGACCATTTTTGTATTAGAAAGCAATACAGAACATCTCTCATAGATGTAAGGGCTTATAGGGGTGCAGATGTTAACAGTGATCAGTCTGTGTACAGGGAAAATAAGACTAAAATTGAAAAGCCAACACAAGAAATCAGTACACAGAAAGATAAACAGCCACAGCCTACAAGAAGAAAGTACTAAGAGTAATTTCAATCAGGAACTTGCCAATCATTCCAAAACACTCAGCGAAGTTGAAGAGATAGGTATAGATGAATTGTGGAATTCTTACAGCACAGCCATAATCACAGCAGCAAAATCAAACGCTGGACTAAAAAATCAAACAGAAAAGCATGGATATCAGAAAACACATGGAAGTACACACATGAAAGACGAGCAGCCAAATAAGACATGTTGAATGTAAAAACAGATCTTGGAAAAGATCTGGCGAAAGCAACATACAAAGAAATAGACAAGAAAGTAAAAAGTTCAGCTAGAAGGGATAAAATAGAATACATAGACAATTTGGCGAAAGAAGCAGAGAAAGCAGCAAAAACAGGAGACAGCAAAACTTTATATAACATACAAAAGAGGCTAACAGGTACTATTACATCTAAAGAAAGACCAATCCTTAACAAAACTGGAACACTATTAACATCAAGTAAAGACCAAAAACAAAGATAGGCTGAACCGACCACACCCAAGAGAATTGAAAAACATTGAAACCAACTTACCAGCCCCACAACTAAATGTCAACCTAGATGAAATTAAATTGCATGAAATTGAAACAGCAGTGAATTTAATGGCTAACAAAAAAGCTGCAGGTGAAGATGAAATAACAGCCGAAATGCTAAAAGCTATCAATAGTGACATCGTGAGACAACTACAGAGAATGTTTAACAAGATTTGGAAAGAAGAAAAGGTCCCTTCTAAATTGAAAAAAGGAATCATTGTTAAAATACCACAAAAAGGCAACCTTAGCGACTGTAACAATTGGAGAGGAGTAAACTTAGTATCAGTTGTGTCAAAAGTATTTTGCAGGGTCATTTTGAATAGACTTAAAGATATAATGGATGCCGCAATGAGAGAAGAACAAACAGGATTTCGAAAAGGGAGAAGGTGTCTCGACCAGATATTTACTCTAAGAATAATACTTGAAGAACATATTGAAAAGCAGAAACCATTAATACTGAACTTCATAGACTTTAAAAAGGCATTTGATAGTATACACAGCTTTTCATTGTGGAGAATTTTAAGTCTATATGGAATACCATCTAAAATTGTCAACATCATTAAGGATTTCTACAATGGATATTTTTGTGCAGTCAAAACAGAAGAAGGGATGAGTGAATGATTTCAGATTGAAACAGGTGTGAAACAAGAATGTATACCGTCTTCTTTGCTTTGTGGAATTGCAATAGACTTCATAATGAAAAATGCTGTACAGGTAACACAGGTATTGATTGCGTACATGGGACCCAACTAGAAGATCTTGATTTTGCTGATGATATAACTCTTTTCAAGTAACAATGTGAGTTCCATGCAAGAAAAATAGATAGCATGTCTTCCCTGGTTAGCAAAATAGGACTTGAAATTAACAAGGAAAAAACAAAAATAATGAAACTTCCCATTAATTAAAATGGATAAATACACGCAGAAGGGACAGCTATTGAAGAAGTCAATCACTTTACAAACCTGTGCAGCTATGTATACCAGAATGGTGATACCAGAAGGAAGTTAGAATTAGAATTGCAAAAGCAGCATCGATATTCAAGAATCTTGAGAACATATGGAATTCTCAAGTTATGAGCACAAAAGCCAAGTTGAGACTATTCAATTCAAATGTAATATTCACCTTCATTTATGCATGCGAAAGCTGGAGAACAACTAAAGAAAAGGACAAGAAATTAGACTCTTTTGAAAACAAATGCCTAAGGAAAATACTCGGTATAAAGTGGAACGAATTCAAGAACAACGCAGAGATAAGACAGATGACTGAACAACAACCAGTCTCATGGGTGATGAGGAAAAGGAGATGGACATAGATTATGTTGGTCACTTGATGAGAAGAAATTATCAGAGAATCCCAAAACAAGTATAAAGTGGAACACAACAGGCCAAAGAAAAAGAGGCAGACCACGTGAGACTCTGAAGAGGACATTGTTAAGAGAGGCCAAATTAACAGGCATAAAATCCCTTGATGAGGTTGAAAGACTCACCGAAAGCAAGAAAAACTGGCGAACTACCTCACGAGCCCTGTGTGATGTTTAACGGCACGGGAAGGATGAAAGATGTAAGTGCACAAAATGCCCTCTTATTTGAAAGATACCAACCATACCTTAACAACTTTTGATGCGATCATACTTTCCCCCACAGCACTCCTATCACACCTTTCTCTTTGATGGCTGCTCCTTATACACTTCTATCCCGCATGAGGATGGACTCTTAGCACTCCGCTATCTCTCGACAAAGACCCTCACCCCACCATTAACACTGATATTATAATAAGACTCACACAGCTAGTACTAAACCTAAATTCTTTCGAATTCAACAGCGAATACTTTGAACAAATCAGTGGTGTCACCATGGGAACAAAAATGAATCCCAGTTATGCATGTTTATTTATGGGCCTTCTGGAATTTAAATTATGGGAAACCTACATTGACAGACTTCCAGAATTCTATAAAAGGCACATTGTAGTCACCAGTATGCCACATGACGAGCTAAAAAAATGTATTAAATTCGCCAACTCACTTAATAGTAACATAAAATTCAATTACGAAATTTCCGATAAGTCTGTCAACTTTTTAGACATTAAAATGTTTATTGGCACAAACAGGCTTGTTATCTCTGTATTTCACAAGCCCATCGACAGCCACACCTATTTACTTTACACCTCCTCCCATCCTGAATCCTGTAAGAACTCCATACCATACTCCCAACTCCTCCCTCTTCGCCGCATATGTCAGGATAATTTGGACTTTATAGATCAGTCCAACAAGATATTAGAATTTTTTTGTCATCGCCACTAACCAGTAAAGGTCCTTCGTGAAGCCTTCAACGGTATCCAACTAGTGAGCCGCAAAGAAGCATTCAGAAAAAGCCTATTACCTCATCTGACAGAGTTAAGTTAGTACTGCCTTTCCACCCGCATGGTCAGATGGTTAAGAAAATTCTTTATCGTCATCTGCCGCTAATCCAACTCGACCTTGATACCCGCGACATCTTCTCTGATCAACCCATATTAGCATACAAGGCTGAGTCAAATCTTAAAGATATCCTCGTCCACATCTACTTAAAGCGGAACCTTGCATATGTTGGCACCAGAAAATGTAACCCCCCTCGCCGTGTTACCTGTCCTGTAGTACTGGAAACGATAACAATCACCTTTCCTAAAACTATCCTCACTCTTCATGAGGGATTCATATGCGAGTCCCGTAATGTAATATATATCATCGTTTGCAAAAGATGCAGGATAACTTATATTGGTGGAACTGGCCTCAGACTAGGGAACCCCATGCAGAAACATCTATACGATATCGCCCAGCATGCTTCGAAACCAGTCCCAAATCTTTTCAGTGGCCCCAACCACAGAGGGAAATCTGATTTTCTGGTAACAGCCATTAAACAATGTCATGCAGATGACACCAGCCGCCTGGGACTTGAGAACCGCTACATTCAGGATTATGGGAGGACACTGGAAGCACATGGTTTGAACTCTTTATTCAGCTACACATAACATTCTCCTCCTCCACAATAATAATCCCTCTCCATTAAGAACCATTCTCTTCTCACTTGTTACACATAGTTTAAAACCTCCTCACATCATCGCAACACATCTCTACTCCAACCATAATCATTTATGTCACCTTCTCCTAGCTAGGGTACCGTTGTATCACTCTCTCTCCCCTCAGTAGTTTCCCCAACAACCACCATTATTTACTTATCATCACACATCGCAAGTCTCTATTTAAACATTCTCTACACTCCACCATGCGCATTTCTGCACATTTCTGAAAGAACTCATCTTGAACGTAGCAACGGGCGCATTTATGACTGAAATTCGGAAGTTTCCAGTTGTTTCAAGCTAAGTGCTCTATACCTTTTATTCATTCAATTTTTAAACATAGGATTCATGTGAATCTATACTTTAGCTCATCTCTATAAATCTTCGTCCTATTTGTGTTTGTATGATTAAGGCTCACGCCGAAACGTCACAACTTTGTGCTTGTTAAGTAGTAAAGCTGTTCCTACTTTTTTCCTGGTTTATACATTTTGGTATCGTGGCTTTACTGCGGTGCTTAGTGTATAGTTGTTTACTTATACACTAATTAGTGTCGTGCATCTGTTTGATAGTGTTGAGGTAGCTGACTGAACATCACTTCCTTGACTGTGTTTATGTTTCCGTCTTGCAGCTGCATAAATTGTTTTGTTATTATCCAGGATTCAATGATCTTGTACCATCACTTTGTTCTTGGTGTGGTAAAGATGGGTTGTGAGGACTGGTGTTTTTATGATGTCCTCAACATTAACGCCGTGCTTGTCGTAACTCTCATCTCTTTCTGTTTGATAGCGCTTTCTAAAGGAGCTGAAGACACTGTCCGAGGAGGTATCCAGTGACCCATAATTGATATGCTAGCGTCAGGGTTAGCGAACCATAGCTGACCAAGACCCTGTCCCACATCTCCGTTGGTACCTCCAGTAACAGGCCAAGCCTGGCTAATGGGGCAGGGATCGCCATAGTCCCCATGGTGGTGGAGTCTGCTAAAGAAGCATTGCAACCCCCCCCCCCGCTGTTTTTTAGCTGTACTCCGGGACTGAAAAAAATAGCTGCCATAACCCGCTCCCACGCTGATACGATGCTGTGCCTCCAAACCTCTGCAGCATCGGCTGCACAGAACAACAGCTCGCAGTTAACAGGGAGTTCGTACAAGCTCTTTCTAAGGACTTCCCTCACGGACTCATACTGCAGTTTGTTGTGACATGTAACAACTACACATTGTCCCTCGTTGTTGTGACATGTAACAACTACACATTGTCCCTCGTTCTTGTGACATGTAACATTAAGCCCGGTGGGTTATGGCATTTCTTAAGCTTTGTTCCCACGGCTTTTGTTTGTTTAAGGTATAGTTCTTTACTGTAGCTGACCTGAGATCATCCCGACGGCTGGGGTTGTTCATCACCTCACAGCTTGTACCTTCTGTCTCGCATTCTATCAATCAAGTGCCGTGCCGCGTGGCGTGGGCGATCATTTCTCTCCACAATTCCCTGTCTTTAGACTTGATTGTGAGATCCACCGGTGACTTTTTTCCTAGCCACAATGACAGCCCATCCAGTAACTTCTCTCTCTGACTTCCTCTGTCTCTTTCCCTCAGTTTTTCCAGTTGCCACAGTGTGTTCCAATTTACCTCTTCTCAGGTCATTCATTCATTTGCATGTCCCTTGCGGAACTTTGCCTCCCAAACAGCACTCCTGTAGGTCTCTCGATTGTGAGCAAGATGGCCTGCTGCTGTTGCATCCATTTCCAGATCGTCAACGATGTCTTGCAGCCATCTTCGTCTTGGTCTTTCTCTTTTTCTTTTTCCCATTATGTATCCTTCCAATACGGTCTTCTCTAAATTATCATGACGTTTAATGTGTCCAAAATATTTAAGTTTTCTCTCTTTAATCCTCTTCACTAGCCAGTCTTCTTCAATATTAAGCTCTTGTAGTATAGATATATTTGTTCTTTTTTGTGTCCACGATATTTGGAGAACTGTTCTGTAGCATTTACATTCAAAGGCATTTATGTGCTTCTCAGCTGTTTTGTAATGTCCTACAAATCTCGCGTATCTGCGTCTGATCTTTGCTGTAATTTGCCTTTCAACTCCAGCCTCTCTTAAGACTTCTTCGTTGGTTTTCTTAGCTGTCCATGGTATCTTCAACATTCTTCTTATGAACCACATTTCCATGGCCTCCATTTCTCGCTGTACTCTCTTATTCAGAGATCATGCTTCACATTCATAAAACAAAATTGGCTCGATGTAACATTTAAGTACTCGGAATCTTGTTTCGATTGATATGGATCTGTTGCACAAGTTGTGTCTCATTTTCTGGAATGCTGACTTGACCTGAGCACGTCTACTTCTTATTTCGTTGTGACATTTCCAGTCAGCTGTTATAATTGTTCCTAAGTACTTGAATCTATCAACTTGTTTCAGTTCTGTGCCATCGATGGTAATGCTACATTTTGGTGGTATTCTTTTCTTTGAGATGATCATCACTTCAGTCTTCTTTTTATTCATACTGAGACCTTTACTTTTATCTTCAGAGGCGCGTTCTGTCATGTTTACATAATGTCCAGATTAAACAGATAAAACATTTTGGCTTGAGTTACACCGGAGAGACCGTGTGGCTTGGAAGCATGTAGCACCGCTTATGAAACTGCATCGTCCAGGTCCGTGTACATCATGCTCAGTACTACAGAAGCTTGGAATTACATTTAAGGAAAAAAGAACTAATGGAAAGGAAGGTTTCTTAAATGTGTCCAGGAAAACAGGCTGAATGCAAGCTTCGGAGTTTACAAGTAAACTGACCGGTCTTCAAGTAAAATTTTGGTGCTCAGTAAGTTAAGCCTCTGTACTTCAGTACTAAAAATAAGTCGAAGTTATATATTATTTTATCCCTTAAATACGGGATGCTTTAATCATTACCAGGTTAAAAATATCCTTCTTTAATACAGAAACAAGGTCGATGTTGCCCTGTCTGCGGTGGTTATATTACCTCCGTTATTTCTCTCATTTATTTCTGTTACACCTGAGTTAACCTTGACAGAACACCGAGTATTTATGGACAAGAGTATGGACAAGAGTATTGACAAGAGTACATACTGACTTTTCACTACACCGAAAATAAGCAACCCAAAATCAGTTTTATATTTCCAGTTGATACAGGAAGGTATGAGGTTTTAATGATTGTTGACATAATGAATGCCGAGACAATAAAATTTAACACGAGGAAAACAAATGCACATCATAAAAAGTGGTTGTTCATGATTATTGATACAGTATGCAACGTCATGATTATGATGTGAACAGCCACCAAACATAAAAGATGAAATAATAGAAAAAGACAATCGTATCATGCCCCACACATCGTCAGCCGCACAGAGCCGCGCCGAGCTGTACAGCGCGGACTGCTGTTGCGTAGGCCTACCGTTCTTTTGGCGAAAAAGCGCTCGCGAGTTCCGTGCGTGGGGAGAAAGGCTTTCGCTCCCTACCAGACGGCGAGAGTTAAGGTGTTTCGATGCAGAAGTGAGTGGTTTGTCCGTCGAGCGAAGCCTATAAACGGCTAGCCAGCCAGGTTCATGCTAACGTGTCGGTGGTGTATTACGGTGTTGTCGACCGATGGTCTCGAAATTGGTCCATTTCTCGCAAAGGGTATCGGGTCTGCAGTATGTAATGTGCATTGGTTTCGGTGTAGCGCTTTCTTCTCGTTCGTTAGAGCAGAGAGAGCTGGCAGCAGCCGCCGGTGGTTAAAGGAAATGAAACGCCGCCGGGGTCTGAAGGGATCCTCTCTGAGCAGAGCGCTGTCTCCTTTGCCCCGCGTCGGTCTGTCGGCAGATATCCGACAAAGGTTCGGTGAAGAAAGCTATCTGGCTGATCCTGCCAGTAGTCATATGCTTGTCTCAAAGATTCGCTGCTGGTGAGATTCTTCCCCTGCCGTGCGTGAAGTGGGGCTCCTCCCTGCCAGTGAAGAAAGATGCGAATGGGGTTGCCGCACGGCGCCACCGTGGAGAAGGTGAAAGAAAGGATTGAGTAAAGTAATCAGTAGTCTCGAGATCAGGACTGCTCAAATCATGGCACCTCTGCTCTGGAGGTCGGCTACGTCCTATGTGCACCCAGACTAGACGGATTGCCTGAACCGGGTTAACCCAGGGGTTAAACTAAGACACTGCTGGCGAGATTCTTCGTCTACCGCAATTGAGGTGAAACTCCTCCCGGCCAATGAAGAAAATGCGATTAGGTTTGCCGAGCGGCACCGCTGTGAAAATATGATGGAAAGGATAAAGTGAAGTTTAATCGGTATGTCCAGTAGTCTCGCGACGAGAGCTACTCATACAACGGCACCTCTGCTCTAGAGGCCGGCCATGTCCGATATACTCCCATATTGGTGAAATATGCCTAAACCGGCTTAACCCAGGGGTGAAACCTGATGACTACTCATGTCATGGTACCTCCGCTCTAGAGGTATAACATGTCCTAAACGCGCCCATACTGGGATAATAAGTCTAACAAGCTTAACACAGGGGTGAAACTTACTAGTGGCGAGGATTCGTCCCCCTGGACAAAAGCTCCGTCCTGGTCACGACTAGAAAAGGTAGCGGCCACGACCACAAAACACTGAAGCCGGAGACACTGGACCAGTGCAGTCTAGATAGGCAACAACTTCTCACCCGACTGGGATATATGCGTATCTTAATCACGCTGAGGTTTTCCGGTGAGAAAGTCCAACGCTGGACTAGATAGGCAACCACCTCTCACCCGGCGGGGATATACGGATGTCCAAAACACGTCGAGGTTTTCCGGTGAGAAAGTCCAACCCTGTGCTGGATGGGCTGCCACCTCTCACCTGGCAGGGATATACTGATATCCAAAACACTTCGAGGTTTTCCGGTGAGAAAGTCCAACTCTAGATTAAACTGGTGCAACGAAAACCACAGTGTCACGCAATCCCGCTTCTGCGACCCGCCGAGAATACAAGCCCAAGCCCCGCGATACTCTGAACCTCATGTGGTCCTCTCGGGGATCTCGTGTAGCCCTCTCAGGGATCACAGGACCAATCAAGGACCACAGGAGTAAATTCAGTAGGATCACGGGGCGATCTTGGTGGTAGAAGCGAACGAAGAAGAAGAAGACGCCCGGCATATCTAAGGGACGTCCAACATTAGTAGACAGAACTCTCCGCTCTATAACAATTTTGCACGATAAATAGTGTATAAGTATACAACTATACACAAAGCACTGCAGTAAAGCTATGGTATCACAGCTTATACTTATACACTATTTATCGTGTGTAACTAAGTTATTTCCACTGTGACAAACGTTTTTGTACGTCTTACATCTCACTTCGACATAACTTCTCTCTCTCTGAACCTTAAGTGCCCAGGGCACATGGGGCTTCCGCAAGGGTTTTCCACAAATGCCTGTCCTTCGCCTTTTTTTCTGCTCATGCCCAGGTGAGCCCTCTATTGCTCAACATCCTTTCTGTTGTTCTTCTCCATGTCTCTTTTGGTCTGCCCTTACTTCTGTTCCACTGTGGTGTCCATCTTAGTGCTATTTTTGGTATTGAGTTGTCAGTCATTCGGAGCACATGTCCCAATCATCGCCAGCGTCTTTCCTCAATAATTGCTGTCAGTGGCTTCTTCTGCATTTCTGCCAGTAAGATGTTATTTCTTATGGTGTTTAATGAAACTAAGACATAACTTAGTTTAATGTAATCCTACACTTTGTCTCCTCTATCTTATTCTTCGTCTTGTTTGTTATTGCCCTGACGAAGGCAAACGCCGAAACATCACAACTGTGTATTCGTTCAGTAATAAAGCTGTTTCTACTTTTTTCTAGTTTATATATTTTTTTATAACGACTGCAGTCCTTACACACGAGTCCTAAAATGCTATATTGAACCTATCTTGTTATATGGAAGTGAATCATGGACAATAAGCAAGTCTGCACAAAAATCATTGGAAGCAGCAGAAATGTGGTTTATTAGAAGAATGTTGTCAATCCCCTGGATAGCAAAAATAACTAATGAAGAATGTATGAGAAGAGCTGGAGAGACAAAAAACCTTGTCAAAAAGATAAGAGAGAGACAATGTACTTTCATAGGACATGCAATGAGAAGAGGGGGCATAGAAAATACTATAACTACAGGAAAAATAGAAAGAAGAAGATCAAGAGGAAGACCAAGAGAAATGATACTGGACAATCTAATGGGATGGTGTGAGAGGAGATCATCAACTGAGCTGATGGCCTGCATGAAGGATCGTGTACTCTGGAGAAGCATAATAGCCAACACCAGTCGGCACGGCACCTGATAATGATGATAATGAGTCCTTACACCCGACTGAAAAACAGGAATTAGAGTCACGTATGTCTTCAACAACTATCACAAAACTATGACTCCGTAACCACACCAGAAATAACTTCTGCTCAGATTACACCACATACATGGCTGTAAATTTCCTGTGTACTCAAGCAAAATACAGCACCCCCCCCCCCCCAAAAAAAAAAAAAAAAACAAAAACCAGTGATTGCTACCCAAGCTAACTGAACACTTCACCCAAGCTTCAGGTACCCAAGCTAACTGAACACTTCACCCAAGCTTCAGGTACCCAAGCTAACTGAACACTTCACCCAAGCTGCAGGTACCCAAGCTAACTGAACACTTCACCCAAGCTTCAGGTACCCAAGCTAACTGAACACTTCACCCAAGCTTCAGGTACCCAAGCTAACTGAACACTTCACCCAAGCTGCAGGAACCCAAGTTAACTGAACACTTCACCCAAGCTTCAGGTACCCAAGCTAACTGAACACTTCACCCAAGCTTCAGGTACCCAAGCTAACTGAACACTTCACCCAAGCTGCAGGTACCCAAGCTAACTGAACACTTCACCCAAGCTTCAGGTACCCAAGCTAACTGAACACTTCACCCAAGCTTCAGAGTCCACAAGCTGGAAGAAAAGATGAATGTTTTCTACTTGATAAACGTCTTTTTCTTTTATCGTTGATAATCTGCAAAAGGATGCATCAACAGCAGGTCATCTTGCTTACAACCGAAAGGCCTGCAGGAGAGCTGTTAGGGAGACAAAGTTACTCAAGGGACATGCAAAATGACTGGCTGACTCTTTATTTTAAGCTTGTCCTGTTAAAAGAAAATAAAGAGGTATAAAATCAACTGAAACTAGAAATACCGAAAATCATAAGAACAAGACAATTAAATATTCCGGCCTTATCAAGAGATCATCATCATGTACCATGGCGGTCATACTCCTCCAAGATGTATAATAATTCATTCATTCACTTGCATGTCCCGTGCGGAACTTTGCCTCCTTAACAGCACTCCTGTAGGCCTCTCGGTTGTGAGCAAGATGCCCTGCTGCTGATGCATCCATTTGCAGATCATCAACGATGTCTTGCAGCCATCTTCGCCTTGGTCTTCCTCTCCTTCTTTTTCCCATTATGTATCCTTCCAAGACGGTCTTCACTAGATTATCATGACGTTTAATGTGTCCAAAATATTTAAGTTTTCTCTTTTTAATCCTCTTTACTAGCCAGCCTTCTTCAATATTAAGTTCTTGTAGTATGGATATATTTGTTCTTGTTTGTGTCCATGATATTTGAAGAACTCTTCTGTAGCATTTATATTCAAAAGCATGTATGTATTTCTCAGCTGTTTTGTTAAGTGTCCAGGTCTCACAGGCATATGTTGCCATGGGAAAGATGCATGCCTTTAAAAATTTTATTTTTGCAGTTCTGTCTGTTCCTCTTCACACATTCTTTATTTGTTTTACTTTCTGAAGAGCGATAGATGTCTTCCTTTTAATTTCCCTCATTGTATCTCCATTATTAGTTAGCAGTGATCCAAGATATTCAAAACTCTCCACTTCTTCCAGTTTTCCTCATTGATACATGTTTCAGCTGCCTTGTTTGTTTTGTCAGTTGTGCTCAATTTAGTTTTCTTCGCACTAAGTTTTGCTCTTCACTGTTCTTACGGACTGACATAATTAGTTTTTCCATTCCTTTTTGTGTTGTGGACAGTAATACTGTGTCATCAGCATATCTAATCTCTGGTATTTCATAACCTCCAATTGTTATGGCATCGTAATATTCTTTGTTTACATCTTCTCTAACATTCCTCATTACATTTTCAGTATACAAGTTAAATAAGTAAGGTGACAATATGCACCTCTGAACCCCTTGTTTTATGTCAAACCAAGTTGTTGTTTCACTATTTATTCTTACTGCTGCCTGTTTGTCTAGATACCGCAGTGTATGAAATGTGTTGGAAATCCTATTTCTTTTTCCCATTATTTCCCAAAGTTTCTGGTGCTGTACACAATCAATTGCCTTAAGATATATAATACAATAAGAATACTATAGTAAGAGAAAATTTTGAAAGAAAAAGAGCAAAAGGGCCACAACGAAATAGAGAGATGCTGACATCGATGGACGACGTAGAGCGGTGGACTGGATACAGCATGGGCGAGTGCTACTCTCAAAACATGGGACAGGGGGGAAAAAAAGTTAGATGTAAGATTGATCAAGTTCAGCGAGGTTAGCTAAACAGACCAGACACTTAAAATATGCAAATCAGCCCTACCCACGTGACACCGAGCATGGGGACAACGTCAAGAATAGGGAGGTAACTCTCGTTTGAGGCCAATGCTCCAATAAGAACATGGGTAATGTTCACCTGGACAGACTGCAAAATGTTTGATAAATGAAGGAGAAATTTTGTCTTCTTAAACCTTCCGATGCGCAGATAATGAGGCACGTTAAGGCTAATTAGTCATACGGCGTAGCTACCAGACAACAATATGATTTTAAGATTCTTTTGTTCTCCAAAAGTTAGATTTACCGTGAGAAAGACGAAAGGATCTACTCCACAGAACTTTGGCTGTAAGCGCTGATATCATAGATCTTTTGTTATAAGCACTGGTATATTAGAACTCTGGTTGTAAGCGCTGATATCATAGATTTTTTTGTTATAAGCACTGGTATCATAGAACTTTGGTTGTAAGCGATGGTATTATAAATATTTGATTGTAAGCAATGGTATCATAGATCTTTAGTTGTACACACCTGTATCATAGATCTCTTTGATTGTAAACAGTAGCATCATGGATCTTTGGTCGTAAATAATGATATCATAGATCTTTGTAAACATTGGTATCATGGATTTTTATTTGTTATTATTTGTATCATAGACCTTTGGTTGTCAGCACAGATAGTATGTATCTTTGGCTGTAAGGACTGGTATCATAGGTTTTTGGTTATAAGCATGAGTATTATTAATCTTTGTAAGGACTGGTATCTAGATCTTTGATTGTAAGCTCGGGCATCATAAATCTTTGGTTGTAAGTAAAAGTATCATGGATCTATGATAGTAAAGTTCTGATGAGTTTTGTGAATTATTTTTGTTATGATGTTCTCATACAGACGTGATGGTCATGTTGCGACTTCCACGAAAGTGAAAGCGGGTTATCTAAAGAGTAATGAGAGAATGAATGAATGAATGAATAATCTTTATTTTTAAAGGATAAAGAATTGGGCACACAGGCCCGTCTTACATTCTGCCCTTCTATCTACAACTAAAGAGAGAGAACGAACGAACAAACGAACTTTATATTTTTGATTTAGAATTGACCATGCAGACCCGTTCAACTTTCTGCTCTTCATCACACAACTTTCACTATATCACAGGCATTCATTCTATCACAGGCATTCACTCTATCACAGACATTCACTCTATCACAAATATTCACTCTATCACAGGCATTGACTCTATCACAGATATTCACTATTAGTTACTGAATATGAAAAAGCATGAATAACCATACACTCGACATTCAGATTTATATAACTACGTGAAATAAATTTAATATCATTCTCACATTCATTCTAAACTAACAAATTTAAGGAAAAGCAATACAAGAAATACGAGAGTCAAGCTTTACTTTAGACTCTGACACTAAATATACCTATACTTTTCATATACGCAAATACATACAGATATATATATATATATATATATATATATATATATGCATAGATACAACATATCACACAGTCACAAACACATACATACATATACATAAATATACACATATATTCACATGTATACACGTAAACACATACACATATATATGTACACACGCTTACATACACAAACGTACACATATGTGTATACACGTGTATATATGTCATACATATATACATACACACATGTGCATGTTAGGAAAGCATATAGCCGATCTCAAACATATTGAAATAGTGCCAAAGTTTGAAGTTATAATAACGAATATTACTTATGAATTTTACATGAGTTGACAAGGTATTCCAAAGGTGAGCAGCTGAGTAACAGAAGTGTTTTTTAACAGGTCAAAAGTAAGTTTTGGACGAATTCATTTGTTTTAGTTTTAACTGTGTTTTGGGGTGGATTCGAACAGCGAACACAAATAGAGTGGAGCAATGCGTGATATAATTTTGTGAATTAACTTGGCCTTGTTGAACAGAAATCCCTTTTTTAGGAGTAGAATTCAGAGATGTTTGTCCTCTATTTGTAATATGTAATCTGCAGTTTGTTTTGTCATCTATAAACTAGAGCTTGGTCATCCGTAAATGTTTATGGTTATGTCGTCCTCTGTTTGTTATATTTCATTTTGTTGATTTTTTCCTGTCCTTATCAGTCCAGCTTCTCTACAGATGTTATCGATATTTGTTATAAACAGCAGCGGTGATAAGATGCAACCTTGCCGAACGCCAGATTAAAGGGTCCAGAATGTCCTCCTATTGCTCTGATGATGCCACTTCCATTGTTGTACAGACTACACTTTGGTGGTATTCTTTTCTTTGAGATGACCATCACTTCAGTCTTCTTTTTCTTCAGATTGAGACCTTTTCTTTTACTTTCACGAACCACGATGTCCAGAAGAGCCTGTAGCTCCCCTTCACTCTTAGCAATCAGAACTGTGTCGTCTGCATATCTTAAGTTGTTAAGGCCAATTGATATTCCTGGCAAGCTCTCTATATTTCTCATTTTGTTTTCGCTGTAGAAGGAGAAGAGGTCAGGAGATAGAACACATCCTTGTCTCACTCTAAATTTTATGTCTTGGAATGCTCATGTTTGGTTCTCAACCTTCATTGCTGCTGATTGCTGACAGTATATGTTTTTTAAATGAGTAAAGTCTTTCATTTGTGGCATGGAGCTACCGTCCCAGATTGTGGAACAGTAATGAGAAGCGTGCTTGTATTAGTGATATATATATATATATATATATATATATATATATATATAGTATATTATCCTAGAGTCTGTGTTAAGAAAGTGTTTAATTTAGGCAAGTTTGCAAATATTTCGTGATATGAGTTTTGTTAGGTTGTCTACATAACGATTTCAGCTGAGGTGGTGGTCAATCGTGAGACCTAGCGTTTTATGTTCACTAACATTCTCTTGCTATGAAGTTCTAGCGTGGAGCTGTAGTGTTTCTATTGGTGAATTTGTCCATTTCTGTCTTGTTGTAACGAGCACGGATTTTGTTTTGTTGGTGTTTATGAGCGTTCTGTTATTGTTGCTCAAGTAGATTGTCACAAGTGCAAACAGTGCAGTAATCAGCCAAAAAGATCACAAGAAGATTTCTTTTGATAAAATGTAAGATCTTTGATGTAGATGATAAAAAGCAGAGGACCAAAAAATGGACCATTGTGGAACACCATTATCAACCACAGTTGAATGAACTTTTTAAAGCAAACTACCTGTTGCCTGTCAGAAAGAAAGGACGTCATAAACTTCATCAAGTTAGGGTGTAGTCTATACGTATCAAGCTTTGTAATTAGGATTCCATGGTCAATCGTGTCAAGTGGCTTTTTAAAGTCAACAAAGACAGCATCGCATAATTTATCATCGTTTATATTAGATAACAAACACTCTGTCATTTTTGTGAGATCTGTGTGGGAAATGCAGAACAGAAATTAGGAACAGAATAGGCCAAGCAAAGACTGCATTTCAAAGAATGAGAAACATATTGGCCAACACATCCTTATCAATGAATGTTAGAAAACGAGTCCTAAAATGCTATATTGAACCTATCTTGTTATATGGAAGTGAATCATGGACAATAGGCAAGTCTGCACAAAAATCACTGGAAGCAGCAGAAATGTGGTTTATTAGAAGAATGTTGCGAATCCCCTGGACAGCAAAAATAACTAATGAAGAATGTATGAGAAGAGCTGGAGAGACAAAAAACCTTGTCAAAAAGATAAGAGAGAGACAATGTACTTTCATAGGACATGCAATGAGAAGAAGGGGCATTGAAAATATTATAACAACAGGAAAAATGGAAGGATGAAGATCAAGAGGAAGACCAAGAGAAATGATACTGGACAGTCTGATGGGATGGTGTGAGAGGAGATCACCAAGTGAGCTGATGGCCTGCATGAAGGATCGTGTACTCTGGAGAAGCATAATAGCCAACACCAGTCGGCACGGCACCTGATGATGATGATGATGTGTGGGCAGAAATGTTTGGGTCCAAAAACCTGCCTGACGGTGAACAAACAAATCGTTTTCTTGCACACGATGTAATCTTTATTTGTATGTTTCTCTTGCGGTTTTGGTGAAGTCGATAAAAAAGATGGTTCTCTGGACCAGATTTGACAAGAGATATATTTTGTAGTTTTAAAAGCCTGATAAAAATAACATTGTGCAACGGACTGGTTGTAAACTTTATGTTGGTGTACTTGTAATTACTTGGGTTGAGCTGCGTAATATACTGTTGCTAATTTCATCAAGTCCTGCTGTGTTGTTGACACACGAATAATTAGTGTATAGTTACATAAGACTAAGTACATAACTATACATGAAGCCACTGCAGTAAAGCTGTGATGATAAAATATATAATCTAGGAAAAAAGTAGGAACAGATTTATTACTTAACAAGTACACAGTTTTGACGTTTCGGTGTGAACCTTAATCATACAAAAACACACAGGACAAAGAAATAGAGAGAGAAGATAAGATATAAATTCACATAAATGCGAAGTAAAAAAAAGGAATGGAAATATAGAATAAAATAAAATGAATGGAGCACTTAGCTGTGACTTGTAAGAGGCTGTGTTCAGAAGTGCGCAATGGTGGAGTGCAGAGAATGCTTAAATGGAGACTTGGGATGTGTGATAGGTGAATCGTAAATAAGCAGAGAGGAGAAAGGGGCAGAGAGGAAAGGGGAGAGTGTGATACAGTGGTAATCTAGCGGGGAGAAGGTGGAATAGGTGATTATAGCTGGGATAGAGGGGTTGTAATCTGATGCTGTGAGGAGGTTCTGAACCATGTGTCACAAGTGAGAAAAGAATGGAACTTAATGCAGAGGGAATATGATTACTTAAGGGGGAAATGTTAGGTGTGGCTGAATTGCGAGATTAAATCCCGTGGTTCCAGTGCCCAATATTCCTGAATGTAGTGATTTTAAAGCGCTAGGCGGCTTCTGTCATCAGCATGACATTGTTTGCTGCCTGTTATAAGAAAATCAGATTTGACACTGTGGTTGGGGCCGTTGAATTGATTAGGGACTGATTTCGAAGCATGTTGGGTGATATCATACAGATGTTTCTGCATCCGGTCACATAATTTGAGAGTCATTAGCATGTCCTTTGGGGAACTTTGCTCCCCTAACAGCCCTCCTGTAGGCCTCTCGGTTGTGAGCAAGATGCCCTGCTGCTGATGCATCCATTCGCAAATTGTCAACGATGTCTTGCAGCCATCTTCGCCTTGGTCTTCCTCTCTTTCTTTGTTCCATTATGTACCCTTCCAATATGGTCTTCTCTAGATTATCATGACGTTTAATGTGTCCAAAATATTTCAGTTTTCTCTCTTTAATCATCTTTACTAGTCAACCTTCTTCAATATTAAGTTCTTGCAGTATGGATATATTTGTTCTTTTTTGTGCCCATGATATCTGAAGGACACTTCTGTAGCATTTACATTCACAGACATTTACGTGTTTTTCAGCTGTTTTTGTTAAATGTCCAGGTCTCACTGGTATATGTTGCAATGGGAAAGATGCATGCTCTTAAAAGCGTTATTTTTGTAGTTCTGTCTGTTCCTCTCCACAGCTTCTTTAGTTGTTTTGTTTATGACCAGTTTCAACAATATAAGTTATCCTGCATCTTTTGCATATAATGGTATATATCACATTATGGGACTCGCGTGTGAATCCCTCATGGAGAGTGAGGATAGTTTTGGGAAAGGTGATCGTTTTCGTTTCCTAGACTACAGGGGAGGTAAAACAGCGAGGGCGGTTACATTTTCTGGTGTCAGCATAACGCTGTGTTGTTATTCTGTACAGATAAAAGATCATTATAGACTTCACTACCTGGTATGTAATGATTAATGAGTTGATTTAGATTTGCACATTTACTATCTATGAATTTATTTAATTCGCGTAAGTCACAAGTAGAATTACTGCAAAACTGATTAAGGAAGGAGGTCTAAATCTACACGAACAGATATGTGCACTAATACAACAAATATGGAGAGAAGAAAAAACTCCCTAGTGAATGGAGAGAATCATTACTGATCCCAGTATTCCAAAAAAGGTGATAAGAGGTAGTGTGAAAACTACAGATCAATATCTTTATTACAAACAAGCTAAGATAAGAATAAGAATTTAATAACAGCCTTTATTTGGCTTTTGTTGACCAGGAAAAAACATTCGGCATGGTGGACAAGAACAAACTATGGGAAGTCCTAAAACAATATGGGGTTACCAGTCATCTAAATAAATCTGTGTAAGAGTCTGTACAACAACGAAAGTGGCATCATCAGAGCAATATGGGGACATTCTGAACCCTTTATTATTAAATCTGACGTTCGGCAAGGTTGCATCTTATCACCGCTGCTGTTTATAACATATATCGATAACATCTGTAGAGAAGCTGGACTGATAAGGACAGGAAAAAATCAACAAAATGAAATAGAACAAACAGAAGATGACATAACCATAAACATTTACAGATGACCAAGCTCTAGTTGCCGACTCAGAAGAAGTCTTGCAAGTTCACATTAATAGACTGAATGACGCATGCAAAGAACACAATGTGAAAATTAGCCTAAGCAAAACAGAAATCATGAGTATCGCAAGAGTAGACACGCCAATAAACATTACACTGGAAAACCGTACTATGAAGCAAGTAACGCATTTCAGATACCTCGGAAGCATTTTCTCAACAAAAAGACAAATAGACACAGAGATCGAAAACAGATGTAACAAAGCGAACCAACTTATCTGGAAAATGGTTCCCATACTAAACAACAAGCATGACTCACTGGAAACCAAAAGAACTGTCCATAAGACAATCTTCATACCAACTTTGTGCTACCAATGCCAGGCATGGACGCTGACAGCAAAAGACAAGAAGAAAATTATAACTGCTGAAATGATATTCTTGAGATGAATTCTTGGAATATCAAGAATGGACAGAATCAGAAATGATGTCACTAGAAATAAAGTAGGAGTTGAACCCGTTCTGAATTATATTCAAAAACAGCAAATAAAATGGTTCGGTCATGTATCACAACTACCAACAGAACGTGTACCACAGACAGCAATGTTTTACAGACCACACAAAGACAGACGAAGGAACCGCCCATGCAGACGATGGACCGATGGTATAGCAGAGTCCCTGAACATCTCAATGTACGAAGCCAACAGGCGAGCCAATGGGAGACAACTGCACTTCACCTCTACACCAAGCAGTAAATGAGGAAGGACACGACAAGACAAGACAAACAAGCTACAAAATACTATCTATTATACTTTAAAATAGATTAAAACCATACATCAAGAACATACTGGGAAACTATAAAGCAGGTTTTAGGAAGAATAGATCAACCATAGACCAAATATTTTGTCGACGTCAAAGAGCAGAAAAGTACTGGGAATATGGAAATCAATCAAGTGCCGTGTCGCGTGCCATAGGCGATATTTTCTCTCAACAATTCCTTGTCTTTAGACTTGATTATGAGATCCGTCGGTGACTTTCTTCCTAGCCACACTGACAGCCCACTAAATAACTTCTCTCTCCGTCTTCCTCTGTATCCCATCCTGTATATAAAATATAAATTATACTCCTTCCTACAACTACAAGCTTTCCAAATATCTATTTGATGTCGACTACATGCCTCCATGAATTATAAAACTTAAAAGTTATCTTAAACTGCTCTTACAGACACCGAATACAATTAATTGTTTTCTGAATAGTCCCGAAAATTTTGTTCAGTAGATAGTCATTTATATATGTATGTAGTTATTTCTGTACTGAGTGAATGTTTAAGAGCGAAACGTAAATGTTACATTTTATTTTACGTCTCTCAGCTTCAATGTTAATTATGTTTGTTACATGAAAAGCATATTTGTAGAATGTCTGGAATAGAGTTAAAGATGTATGATAAAGGGCAGAATGTCAGACAGGCCTGCGTGCCCAGTTCTTAACCCTTTTGAAATAAAGATCAATCAATCAATCAATCAGTCTGTCTCTTCTTCCTTCATTTTTCAATTTGCCACAATGTGTTCCAAGTTACCTCTTATCAGAAAATGTCCAACAAATCTCGCTTGTCTGCCTCTGATCTTTGCTGTAATTTTCCTTTCAACTCTAGCCTCCACTCAAGACGTTTTAGTTAGTTTAGTTTTCTTAGCTGTCCATGGTACCTTCAACATCCATCTTATGAACCACATTTCCATGGCCTCCATTTCTCATTGTATTCTCTTATTCATGGACCATGCTTCACACCCATAAAACAAAATTGGCTCGATGTAACATTTAAGTACTCGGAATCTTGTTTCCATTGATATGGATCTAATGCACAAGACGTGTTTCATTGTCTGGAATGTTGACTTGGCTTGAGCGCGTCTGCTTTTTATTTCGTTGTGACATTTCCCATCGGCTGTTATAATCCTCCCTAAGTATTTGAATCTATCAACTTGTTTCAGTTCTGTGCCATCGATGGTAATGATCATTTTGATGGTATTCTTTTCTTTGAGATGACCATCACTTCAGTCTTCTTTTTATTCAGGGTGAGACCTTTACTTTTACTTTCACGAACCACGATGTCCAGAAGAGCCTGTAGCTCCCCTTCACTTTTAGCAATCAGAACTGTGTCGTCTGCATATCTTAAGCTGTTAAGGTTGTACACGCCAGTTGATAATCCTGGCAAGCTCTCTATATTTCTCATTATGTTTTCGCTGTACAAGGAGAAGAGGTTAGGAGATAGAACACATCCTTGTCTCACTCTCAATTTTATGTCTTGGAATGCTCCTATTTGGTTCTCAACCTTCACTGCTGCTGATTCCTGCCAGTGTATGTTTTTGATAAGTTTCAGATCTTTCTCGTCTATGTTGATGTCTTCCAGCATTCTTATAATTTATGTGTGTCTCACTTTATCGAACGCTTTACGGTAGTCTACGAAGCATAAGTATAGATCCGTCTTTACTTCTGTTGATCTTTCCATCAGTGTTATATATATATATATATATATATATATATATGGAATTACTTGATACTTTTCCTTCGACGAAGCCACACTGTTCTTTAATATGGAAAAGAAGTACATAATATCTTCATTGATTTCAGTAAAGCCTATGACAGCATTGATAGGAGCAGCTAATGGAAAATTATGAAAGAATTTGAGATACCTAATAAAGTAATCAATCTGACCAGAATATGTATGGAGGATGCACAAAATATAGTAATATATAAAGGAAGAAAGTCAGAACCCTTCTATATAAGAACTGGTTTAAAACAAGATGATACATTATCCCCATTACTATTCAACCTAGTACTAGAAAAGGTAATCAGAAAAGTGAAAGAAGAAAGCAGTACAGAAGAACAAGCTAAAATACTAAGATACGCTGATGACATCTACCTGTTGGGGGAAACTATGCAAGAAGTCATCAACACCTGCATACACCTGAGAGATGTGGCACTAAAAATGGACTTGACCATTAACCAAGACAAGACAGAGTAAATGAAGATATCAAGAGACCTGAGGCAGAATGATCCAGATTATATGAATGTTGGAGAGATGATTATTAGGAAAGCAGAAACATACAAATATCTAGGCACAACCTTCAACAGAAGCAACACAGTAAGTGAGGAAATTAAAATCAGAGTGCAGATAGGGAATAAAATATACTTCGCCTTGCAACACCTCTTATAATCCAAAATCCTGTCCCAAAACACCAAAATAACAATCTCATTCATCCATTCATTCATTTGTATGTCCCATGCGGAACTTTGCCTCCCTAACAGCTCTCCTGTAGGCCTCTCGGTTGTAAGCAAGATGACCTGCTGCTGATGCATCGATTTGCAGATCATCAACAATGTCTTGCAACCATCTTCGCCTTGGTCTTCCTCTCTTTCTTTTTCCCATTATGTACCTTTCCAAGACGGTCTACTCTAGATTATCATGACGTTTAATGTGTCAAAAATATTAAAGCTTTCTTAGTTTAATCCTCTTTACTAGCCAGCCTTCTTCAATATTAAGTTCTTATAGTATGGATATATTTGTTCTTTTTTGTGTCCATGATATTTGGAGAACTCTTCTGTAGCATTTACATTCACAGGCATTTATGTGTTTCTCAACTGTTTTGTTAAGTGTCCAGGTCTCACAAGCATATGTTGCTATGGGAAAGATGCATGCTCTTAAAAAATAACAGTCTACAAAACTATAATAAGACCAGCCGTCATGTAGTAATCAGAAACGTGGAGTACAATAAAAAAAACAACAACAACAATTGCAGATCTTTGAGAACAAGACCTTAAGAAGAATCTTTGGGCCGATAAAGAATACCAACACTGGAAAATGGAGAGCTAGAAAGAAAACTGAACTGAACAGCTTATTTAAATCCCAAAGAATTATAAATGTCTTGAAACTGAACAGACTACACTGGCTGGGGCATGTAGAAAGAATGCAAGAGAACAGACAAGACAAACGGAAATGATGTATGCACAAGAGATGAGGGAAACAAGACGAAGGGGATAGACTAAGAGAGATGAAAAGACAACATAGAAGAGGATATAAAAGAAATTGTTGTCAGCAACTGGAGAGAGAAGATTAGGAATAGAGAGGAATGGAGGCGAATTTTATCTGCAGCAATTAGCTTTAATGCCTCGGAAAGCTGAAGAAGAGGAAAAAGAAATCACAAGTAGGGGTCAATAGATAAGACTTTAAGATATTTACTTCTTCTCTGAAATGATTGCTGAATTCAGCACAAGTAGGCATATAACTCTGCAAGTCAGACTTTCCCTTTGTTTACTAGAATGTTTACTACTTTCCAGACAGACTTGTCTGATTTGTTCTGATTTTTAGGAGCTATGTTCCTATAGTATATTTGCTTCTTCTACCTACTGAAATATTCAGCTCTGTTTATATTGAATTCCTTATTTTTGTGGGCCTGATCTCTTTCCTTTATGACTTGCAATACCTCAAATTTTATCCAGGGGGGACTTCACTTGATGCTTAATTCTCACCTCTTTAATGGGAACATGCTTGTCAACAACTGACAAAATGTTCTAACGGTGCAGCCAGCAACTCTTTCAGAAATGATTATAAGTTAAATTTGTTAACACTTCTAAACTTAATGCGGGTGTGTTTGTTTCTGAGAACGTTAAATCCATTTCGCGGCCATGTGCAACAGACCAGACAGTGGTCTCTCAGAGATGTATTAGGGACTTTATATTTTATAATATTTTATTTTCTGGATGAGTTACATGTATGTGATTTATTAGTGTGGATGATGTTTCAGTTACTCTGGTAGCTTTTGTGACAACTTTGGTTAAGTTTTATGATAAAACAATATCAGTCCGTGTAGCATTTGACTGTCTGTAATCAATATTGCAATCTCCAGTAACATTTATATCTTTTAACTTAAGAGACAACCCATCACCTGTATCAAGTGGTCGTAATACGATGCTGGTGCATTTGGATTGCGATGTAGGAACCCGAATAAGATTGGGCTCTGTTTTGGAGATTTGATGTCCAACCTTATACATTCAGTCTCTGGTGTCTCAAGGTCTGTTCTATGGAAAGAGTGTATGGCAGTGGTAACATGTACAACTAATCCTGTCTCAAGGTTCCTAGTAGGGTCTCGTCGAAGCTGATTATAACCGTCTATCCTAATGTCCTTGTCAGTTATGTTTTTGTTTAGACGACTTTCTGAAAAGCCAAAGACATGGAAATTATGATTAACTATAGAAGTTGCCTCAGAAAGTTTCCCTAGCACATGGTCAATGTTTAAATGACCAGTTCTGAAGACATCCTTTCGTAGCCACTCGTCAATAGTCTGGGTCATTTTTTACAACTGAAAATAAATTATGATAACATTATAGTGAGAACTGCAATTACGCTACAAGGAATCAAATAAATTTCCAGGCGATACCCAACGTGCAACAATGAATAGATGAACTAGTTAAATCATACTCTCTCATGATGATGATGATGATGATGATGATGATCATCATCATCATCATCTTCTTCTTTTTCTTCTTCTTCTTCTTTTTCTTCTTCTTCTTCTTCTTCTACTTCTTCTTCTTCTTCTGCTTCTTATTCTGCGTTAGACGTTGTTGGTCACATAAGATCCTGATCCCTGTCGACATGGCAAAGCCCGCAGTCCTCTCCAAATCCTGATAGGAGCCCCCAAAGCTTTTGCCCCAAAATCATGTCCTCTGGCCACGTCTCACTCCTCAGGTCTGCATGGTTTGGGCACTCTGGAAGGATATGTTCCGGAGTCTGGACTTAACTGCTATATGGACACTCGTCTGTGTGAGACATTTTGAGCCCATAAACGTCGTAAGAACAGAACCAAGCAAACTTTCAAATGCGACGTGCAGGGGCCACATTCAAATGTCTATGCCCACCAACAATAATAATAATAATAATAATAACGATAAGCAGTAACAACACCAACAACACCAGTGATAATAATAATAATACAATTACATGCACATCAATTAAATAAAAAATGTTAAGAAAGTCTACATACAAATATATAACGATCAATAATTACCAAGGTAAGAGAAAAATTGAAAGGAAAAATGCTGCTATATGTGATAGTACGCTTATATTAGCTTACCCGCGTTTTGTTATGAAATGATAAAATCTCTTACACAAGCCGCCCCGAGTTTTGTTATGAAATGATAAAATCTCTTACAAAAGCTGCCCCGAGTTTTGTTATGAAATGATAAAATCTCTTACACAAGCTGCCCCGCGTTTTGTAATGAAATGATAAAATCTCTTACACAAGCTGCCCCGAGTTTTGTTATGAAATGATAAAATCTCTTACAAAAGCTGCCCCGCGTTTTGTAATGAAATGATAAAATCTCTTACACAAGCTGCCCCGAGTTTTGTAATGAAATGATAAAATCTCTTACAAAAGCTGCCCCGAGTTTTGTTATGAAATGATAAAATCTTTTACACAAGCTACCCCGAGTTTTGTTTTGAAATGATAAAATCTCTTACAAAAGCTGCCCCGAGTTTTGTTATGCAATGATAAAATCTTTTACACAACCTGCCCCGAGTTTTGTTATGAAATGATAAAATCTCTTACACAAGCTGCCCCGAGTTTTGCTATGAAATGATAAAATCTCTTACACAAGCTGCCCCGAGTTTTGTTATGAAATGATACAATCTTTTACACAACCTGCCCCGAGTTTTGTTATGAAATGATAAAATCTCTTACACAAGCTGCCACGAGTTTTGTTATGAAATGATAAAATCTTTTACACAACCTGCCCCGAGCTTTGTTATGAATTGATAAAAATCTCTTACACAAGCTACCCCGAGTTTTGTTATGAAATGACAAAATCTTTTACACAACATGCCCCGAGCTTTGTTATGAAATGATAAAAATCTCTTACACAAGCTGCCCCGAGTTTTGTTATGAAATGATAAAATCTTTTACACAACCTGCCCCGAACTTTGTTATGAAATGATAAAAATCTCTTACACAAGCTGCCCCGAGTTTTGTTATGAAATGATAAAAATCTCTTACACAAGCTTCCCCGAGTTTTGTTATGAAATGATAAAAATCTCTACTGGCTGAAAAGACAACCTTTCTGATAAAGATGTACAGAACTAATTGAATAACAAGATGTTTCGTCACATTTCACACTTCCTGTTGTCTGAACAGAGGCATCTTACCTTTCTTGTGAATGAGACTTATTGAAAGCTGTTGTCTGAACAAAGGCATCTTACAGTTTCTTGTGGTTGAGGTATCGTGAAAGCTTGGAGAGAGAGAGAGAGAGAGAGAGAGGGAGAGAGAGAGAGAGAGAGAGTAGGAAAGGGGGAGGGAAAGATGAACAAAATATCTGGATTTTCCTTCTTGACCCAACAGTGAATTCTGGATTATTCATGGAAAAATCATTATTTACGTTAGACTCAGCTCAATCGTTTCACGACCAACCCGAAATACGCAGAATCGATATACGAGTACAGGAGATTTGTAGCAGAACTTTCTATTTTAAATCGATTATCCCATCCTCATTAACAAAAGGCAGTAGGAAAAAAAAAGTGATTTAAATTTAAAGTCAATTACTCTTCTCTCCTGATTTCATTAGTCACGTGACAAAGAAAATGAGTCACGTGAACTGTTTGATGTCAGTATTTAATATTATTGGAACTCCGAGCTGGTGTTATTTGCAGCATATGCTATGAGAGTGTTGAGAAACAGCACTGTGTCGGATTGAGAGCGGGTTATAAGTGCTTTCTTCTGTCCCTGAATGGACCTAAAAAGCAAAGGGGGGGGGGGGTGTGCAATGCTTCTTTATCTGACTCCACCACTGTCGAGACCATGGTGACCCCTGTTCCGTTAGCCAGGCTAGGCCTATTACTGGGGTTACCGAAGGAGATGTAGGACAGGATACTGATCAGGTCTGGTAGGCGAACTATGAAGGTAGCATGTGAGCTATCGATCACTGATTAGCAAATCGAACAGCGTCTTCGGCCCTCAATGAAGTATATAAATATGCATTAGGCAATCCGCTGTCAAACTATATCTTTCTGTCTCTCTTTGTCTCTCTTTACCTCTCTCTGCCTCCTTGTCTCTCTTTCTGTCTCTGTCTCTCTGTCTGTCTGCCTGGCTCTGTCTGTGTCTCTCTCGGCTTCTTTCTGTTTCTGTCTCTGTCTCTTGTCTCTCTGTCTCTCTGTCTATGTCTTTCTTGTCTCTCTGTCTCTGTCTTTCTCTGTCTCTCTCGTCTCTGTCTCTCTGTATCTGTCTCTCTCTCTCGGTCTCTGTCTCTCTCGTCTCTCTCGTCTCACTGTCTCTGTCTCTCTCGTCTCTCTCGTCTCACTGTCTCTGTTTCCCCTCTGTCTCTCTCGTCTCTCTGTCTCTCTCGTCTCTCTTATCTTTCTGTCTCTGTCTCTCTCTTCTCTCTCTCCCTCTCTCTCTCGGTCCCTATCGACAGGCCTTGGATATCATGTCCTTCCATAACACCCGATCCCTTGTGCATCTCAACAGTCTTGTCATTGAGAACCTCCACTACCAAGACGTCAAACCATCAAACATCCTTTCTTTCAAACATCATCTACCTCTGTCTCTTCTAACTTCCATCTTCCCTGTTGCCACTAGGCGACCTAGCCAGACTCTCCTGCAGACATGCCCTCACAAACCTGACTTACACAGACAACACGCTGTTGACAGTCAAGACTTTAAAGGGAGCTTCATTCGCTATTTAATGCAGTCGTCAAGGAAAGTGAGAAAAAGGGACCCAGTCTTAAAATAAATAAACTGAAAAGAAGAAGTTTATTTATTTTATTTTCTACGCTTTGAAGAAGTTTATTTATTTTATTTCCTATGATTTGAAGAAGAAATTTATTTATTTTATTTCCTGTGATTCGAAGAAGTTTATTTATTTTATTTCCTATGATTTGAAGAAGAAGTTTATTTTACTTCCTATGATTTGAAGAACTTTATTCAGTAAATCTTTAGCCACTACAGAAATTCACGAGATACAAGCTAAGTATAATTGTAAACCTTCCATGTCAGGTATTTTCAACCTGTGAAGAACTCCCCCTCCCCGCCCCCAGAAAGAAGATTTAGGGTTTGGGGTGGCGGGATAGATTGGGAACACATGAGAGTAGAACGATGTAGAGAGATCAATATTCCAACAATTTGAGTCTCAATCTGTGGTCACAATCCCCCCACCCCTTTACTCACACCCAAATCTCTATGATTTCCCCGCGGGGTGGGTGGGTGGGGTGGTAACATTCCCCACAGGTTGAGAATCCCTACTTTTGTATGTTACAATATCTTGCCTGTTTATATAGCATATATTTTAGTATTGTTCTTGTTTCCTGTTCCTCTTTCGACCTGTATGTTTCTGTATGAATTAGAAGAAAGCATAAACTTCAAAACTGTCCTATTTTTTTGGTACTGAAACAGCCTTTTTTTTTTAGAAACAATTTAACCTCATTCCATATAATCTAATCCAAGATTTTTTTTATTTTCGAAAGCTAAGTAAAACACTAGCCTTACTGTACACAGAAGACCGTGTTAGATGGATGGCCTTTGATATGCTCTTATAACTCATGAAGGACTTTCTTTTGTTCATGAGAGAGAGAGAAAATAGTTCACAAATGATGGTGACTTGAAATACTAATCTTTGTCAATAGTTGTTTCGAGGCAAAGTCATTGTCTTGCTTTTTGTCTGACTGTCTAATCGTCTAAACCAAAGTCATTGCCTTGCTATTTATCTGTCTAATCGTTTAAGCAAAAATCATTGTCTTGTTATTTGTCTGACTGTCTCTCAGGTCTAAACCAAAGTCATTGCCTTGCTATTTATCTGTCTAATAGTCTAAGCAAAAATCATTGTCTTGTTATTTGTCTGACTGTCTCTCAGGTCTAAACCAAAGTCATTGCCTTGCTATTTATCTGTCTAATCGTCTAAGCAAAAATCATTGTCTTGTTATTTGTCTGACTGTCTCTCAGGTCTAAACCAAAACCATTGTCTTGCCATTTCTCTGACTGTCTCTCACGTCTAAACCAAAGTCATTGTCTTGCCATTTGTCTGACTGTCTCTCACGTCTAGAGTACGTCATGTTTTTTTTTTCCAGTTAAATATACACGGTATGGTCGGCAACTTTTCCTTGTGAAGATACTGACATACAATAGTGCCAAGTGAAGGATTAACCATAATCAGGGCCCCCTAAGCAAACTTAAAACTTAAAATGGGCCCCCACACCGTTCATCTTCTGATTCATGAAATAATATTGTCATTTCTTCCCATGATCCCAGACCCCGGGCTCTCGGGCTCCTAGACTTAAGCCGGCTCAAAATAAATGGTGCCCCGCCACTGACAGCACTCTCGAAACACATTGCCACACCGGGCAGTATCCCAGGGGCCCCACGATTGTCACTATATCTTTTCTTCTGGGGTTAAATAATGGCCAGTGTGTGAGTAAGTAGTCCCAGTTCACTGCTTTTACAGGGCCCATAATTGCTACTACACAAGCAGCCCTCTGACGATCAAAATAACTTCAAACGTTTAAGATTAGCAGTTAAAAGATAGTTTGACCTTTGTAGTCAAGAGCATGACTCACACTGTTAACACCCAGAACTGGCAGTTTCTGACACTTGTCAACATTAGCACGAGTAGAAGGCTGGCATGTCATTCAGTCATTTGCATGTCCCTTGCGGAACTTTGCCTCCCTAACAGCACACATGTAGGCCTCTCGTTTATAAACAAGATGGCCTGCTGCTGATGCATCCATTCGCAGATCATCAACGATGTCTTGCAGCCATCGTCGCCTTGGTCTTCATTTCTTTTTCCTATTATATACCCTTCCAAGACGGTCTTCTCTAGATTATCATGACGTTTAATGTGTCCAAAATAGTTAGGTTTTCTCTGTTTAATCCTCTTTACTAGCCAGCCTTCTTCAATATTAAGTTCTTGTAGCATGGATATATTTGTTCTTTTTTGTGTCCATGATATTTGAAGAACTGTTCTGTAGCATTTACATTCAAAGGTATTCACGTGTTTCTCAGCTGTTTTGTTAAGTGTCCAGGTCTCACGGGCATATGTTGCTATGGGAAAGACGCATGCTGGAGTGTAGGCGATGCAATTACCAGAACTGTACAGAACTGTCACAGCTTCAGCATTTGCGTCCTTTCATCCTTCGCTTCAGTCCGATATACACCAACCCCTAGTTCCTTCCGTAGTGCGTAGTTGCAGAATTATATCGTTGACATTCTCATGTTTGTTTGATTGTTACAAAAAACAAATCCATATGTTCAGATCACTTTGTTTTAATTACTTGACCTATTTTTTTCACGTTCTTCTTCTTCAACTTTAGCCCTAAAAAATTGTGGCGATGATTACGTTTTGCCACGGTTTTCATACAGGCTGCTATATCTGCATCTTTCGACTCGACACACTCGTCTTCGGTTTGGCTTACTTTTAGACCTGCTTTCCCTGTCCGTGCGATCTTATTCATTGTGTCAGGCTGTAATCTGTTATCATAAAGGGTGTTTGATTGATTGATGGATTGATTGATTGATTTTTATTTCGAAATATTTAAGTATTGGGCACGCAGGCCCGTCTGACATTCTGCCCTTTACAACTTTCCCTCTGTTCCAGACATTCTACAAATATGCTGCTCATATAACAAGCATAATTAACATCGAAGCTGAGAGACATTATTGTATAAAATAAAATATAACATTTACGTTTCACTCTTATCCATGCAGTCATTACAGAAGGTAACGACATATATAAATAAATGACTATGTGGTAACGACATATATAAATAAATGACTATGTGGTAACGACATATATAAATAAATGACTATGTACCAAACAAAAATTTCGCTGTGTATCAAGAGAGTGACATAAAAATTCATACTGATGATGCTACAGAAGTGACAAATGACATATGTTGACAATCTGTTAAGCCATTGTATCTCTTGATCTGTACGGTGGTCTTCTTTTACGAACTCCTTTATCATTGATATAAAAAAGACATAAAAAGACATAACAGCATACCGAAGACCGTAACTAAAAGGAAAGGCGGAAAGAGAAAGGAGCAAGAGGTAGACAAGAGATGTAGATGGGAAGATAACATACGACAAAAGACAGGACACAGCCTGGCTGAGTGCACCATCAAGGCGAGGGAGCGAGGAAACTGGAGACTCATTACCGGCAACCTTCATTTTGAAGAAGGCACATGATGATGTTTATCACTTATATCCTAAACGCTAACCCTAAAGCAAAGGTGTATAAAGATAAAGGTGCCCCTGTTAGGCCATGAAGGCACATGGAGTTAGTGCCCATGTTTTCCTTGACCTGTCAGCACACTAGCGAGTGACGTGGTTAGTAGCAAGCCTAGGACCCCTTTCCTTCCCTAGGTCCAGAAGAAAGGGGCACCTCTTTCCACAGCCAGATGACTGAACCCCCTCCGGTCAGATTCGAACCATGAGAGAACCATGAGAGACTAGTGCACAAACCACTTCCCATCTCAGATGCCCGGTATCCCTGAACCCTGAACTTGAAACTCCAACCCTAAACCCCGACATCAAACCCTGAAACCTAAACCTTAACCTTACACCTCAACCCTAAACCCTGACCTGAAACCCCCAACCCTAAACTTCAACCCTAAACCCACAAGCCTAAACCCCGAACTGAAACCTCAACCCTAATACCTCCACCCTAAACTTGATCTGAAACCCCCACCCATAAACCCTCAACCCTGACTTAAAACCCAAAAACGTAAACCCTGACATGAAACCCACAATCCTAAATCCCCAACTATAAACCCTGACATGAAACCCCCAGACCTGAAACTCCCAACCCTAAACCCCCAACTATAAACCCTGACCTGAAACCCCAAACCCTAAAATACAACCCTAAACCCCTAACCCTAACTTATTAACGACGCGCAGTATTTATAATATAATTAAATATTTTAAACTAATTCCATCTATAATCATTTAATCTGTAAGTTAACACAAGATAGGTGACTCCTTAGTTACGACAATATTCGTGTCACTTCATTGGTATTTGTCTCTGATTTAGTACTCTTATTTCACTGCCGCGTTATGTCACTCCAGAGATATGTCACTGCTGTCATATGACATTCTTGCAATATGTTACTGCTGCGATATGTCACTCCTACGATATGTTACTCCTGTGATATTTCACTCCCGCGATATTTCACTCCTGCGATATGTTACTCCCTCGATATGTCACTCCTGCGATATGTCACTTCCGCGATATGTCACTCCTGCGATATGTCACTCCCGCGATATGTCACTCCTGTGAACCGCCTTCCGAGGACACCACCTGAAAGGAGGCAGAACAGGGTCTTGATCAGTTATGGTTCGCTAAACCTGATCAAGCAATCAGTTATGGATGGTTGATCACTGCCTCAGCTCTACTACCCAATGTCTTCGACAACCCCGTTCCCTCGTCAACCCCGTGTCTTCGACAACCCCGTTCCTTCGTCAACCCCGTTTCTTCAATAACCCCGTTCCTCGTCAACCCCGTTTCTTCGATAACCCCGTTCCCTCGTCAACCCCGTTTCTTCGATAACCCCGTTCCCTCGTCAACCCCGTGTCTTCGATAACCCCGTTCCCTCGTCAACCCCGTGTCTTCGATAACCCCGTTCCCTCGTCAACCCCGTGTCTTCGATAACCCCGTTCCCTCGTCAACCCCGTGTCTTCGATAACCCCGTTCCCTCGTCAACCCCGTGTCTTCGATAACCCCGTTCCCTCGTCAACCCCGTGTCTTCGATAACCCCGTTCCCTCGTCAACCCCGTGTCTTCGATAACCCCGTGCCCTCTGTAATACTAAATTTTGTTTTAATGTTTCCTCTGTACAAGGGAAAATGTCCAGTTCTCCTGTTTTTCTACATATCACAAGGGAAGTCGATTTTTCCCCCTACACTTATCATCTTCTGTGTCGATATTTACGAGAGCGTCGAGTTTATGTACAAGATGGCAACCCTCAAATCTCTCTCCAACGATCACGGAAAAGAAAAGGATTTCCTTCAGTCTGTTTGTAGCGTCGTTAGTCATTCAGTTTGTCGAGCAAACTTTCACATTACTTACAATTCGTTGTCTGTTGTCAGTGTATGTAGGATGTATGAAATGTAGTTACCGTAATGTTACATATAACATCCTTCCCATGCCGTTAAACGTCATATAGGGCTCGCGTGGTAGATTGGCAAGATTTCCTGTTTTCGGCGAGCTTTTCAAGCTCATCAAGAGATGTTATTCCCATTGAACTGGCTTCTCTTAACAATGTCCTCTTTAGATTTTCACGTTGTCTGCCTCTTTTTCTTCGGCCTTTTGTGTTCCACTTGATAGCTTGTTTTGGGATTCTCTGATTGTTTCTTTTCATCACATGACCGACATATGTCCTTCGACTTTCCGTGATCACCCAGAGACAGGTTGTTGTTTGGTCATCTGTCTTATCTCTGCATTGTTCTTGAATTCATTCCACGTTATACCGAGTATTTTCCTTAGGCACTTGTTTTCAAAAGACTCTAATTTCTTTAGTTGTTTTCCAGCTTTCACATGCATAAATGAGGGTGGATATTACATTTGAATTGAATAATCTTAACTTGGTTTTTGTGCTTATAACTTTTGAATTCCATATGTTCTCATGATTCTTAAAGATCGATGCTGCTTTTGCATTTCGAATTCTAATTTCCTTTCTGGCGTCAAAATTACTGTAATACTTCCCTGTTAATCTGTTAGATTATGTTTCTTTGTTTGTCTTATGTATCTTTAAATTGTGTCTATTTCGTTGTGCTTTTAATGCATGAATGGTGAAGAGTGAAAGGTAAAGGTGCAGTGTGACTTGGATGATCCGCGACGGACAGATAACATTCTTGAGCCAAATTTGGCGAACTATAGCCGACCAAGACCCTGTCCTGCCTATCTGTCGGTACGCCCAGTAACAGGTACATCCTCAAATCGGATTCGAACTACCGACCTTCTTCATGAGAGACTACTGCACTAGCTACTACGCCACAGAAGTGTCCATCAACATTTGAACGGGAGGGGGTGGGCATGACCGAATGCACAGTTAAAGCACGGGGCAGAACAGTCTGGAGAATCATTACGGCCAAGCTTCCTTGTGAGAGGGCACAGCATGATGATAGATCATACTTACAGATAGCGTCATAAAAGCCCACCACGGAAGAACAGTTTCTCATCTTCTCCCATGAGGATTCTTCTTCTTCTTCTTCTTCTTCGTTTTCTTATTTTTCAATTCCTCCACCTCCTCATCCCCCTTCTTCTCCTCCTTTTTCTTCTTCTTTTTTTCTCCTTCTCCTTCTTTTTTTTTCTTCTCCTTCTCCTTCTTCTTCTTTGTCGTCTTCATTCTTCTCCTTCTTCTTCTTCTTTCTTCTTCTTCTTCTTATTATTATTATTATTATTTCTTCTCCTTCTTCTTCTTCTTTCTTCTCCATATTCTTCTTCTTTCTTCTCCTTCCTCTTCTTTCTTCTCCTTTCTTCTACTTCTTCTTCTCCTTCTTTTTCTTCTTTCTTCTTGTCCTTCTTCTTCTTTCTTCTCCTTTCTTCTCCTTCTTCCCTTTTCTTCTTCTTTTTCTTTCCTCTCCTTCGTCTTTTTCTTTTTCATTTCCTCCGTCTTCTCCTCCTCCTTCTTCTCCTCCTTTCTCTTCTTCTTTCTTCTCCTTCTTATTCTTATTTCTTTTTTCTTCTTCTTTTTCTCCTTCTTCTTCCTCTTCTTCTTATTATTATTATTATTATTTCTTCTACTGCTTCTTCTTCTTCTTTCTTCTTTATATTCTTCTTCTTTCTTCTTGTCCTTCTTCTTTCTTGTCCTTTCTTCTACTTCTTCTTTTCCTTCTTCTTTCTTCTTCTTCTCCTTCTTCTTCTTCTTTATTCTTCTCCTTCTTCTTTTTCTTCCTCTTCTACTTTCTTCTCCTTCTTCTTCTTTCTTCTCCTTCTTCTTCTTTCTTTCTTCTTCTTCTTTCTGATCCTTCTTCTTCTCCTTCTCCTTTTTCTTTCCTCTCCTTCGTCTTTTTCTTTTTACTCTCCGTTCTCTCCCTCTTCTCCTCCTTTCTCTTCTTCTTTCTTCTCCTTCTTCTTCTTATTTCTTCTTCTTCTTCTTCTTCTTCTTCTTCTTTTTCTTCTTCTTCTTTCTTCTTCTTCTTCTTCTTTCTTCTCGTTCTTCTTCTTCTTCTGTCTTTTTCTTCTTCTTTCTTCTTCTTCTTTCTTCTCCTTCTTTTTTATTTCTTCCTCTCCTTTCTTCTCCTTTCTTCTCCTTCTTCTTCTTTTTCTTCTTCTTTCTCTTCTTCTTCTTTTTTTTTCTTTTTTCTCTTTCCCTCCTCCTCCTCTCTTTTTTTCTTCTTTCTTCTCCTTCTTATTTTTCACTCTCCATTCTTCCCTTTTTCTTTTTTTCAATTCCTCTTCTCTTCTTCTTCTTTTTCTTTCTCTCTTCTTTTCTGATGCTCCCTCTTCCTCTTCTTCTTTCTTCTGCTTCTTCTTATTCTGCTCCTTTTTCTTCTTTATTCTGCTTCTTCTGATTCTTCTTCATCTGCTCTTTCTTCTTCTATCTTCTCTTTCTTCTTCTTTCTTCTTCTTCTTCTTCCTTCTATATATCTCTTCTTCTTCTTAGTCTACTCCTTTGCCTTATTTTCGCCGTCTCTTCTGCCTACAATATTTTCATTTATTTTTTTCTCTTCTATTCTTTCCATATGACCCAACCAGCGTAATCTGTCAGCTTCGTTAACAAGAAATGTGATTTTGTATCCTCAAGTGTCCATTTCTTTCAGCGGTATAGTCTTCTTTATAGAATGTAGACAGAGAACTATACATATATAAGCTTGTGTAGCCAAATATACAAGTGCATATATAAGCTCACAAATTTACTATTTCCACTACTACTACTACTACTACTACTACTACTGCTACTACTACTACTACTAATAATAATAATAATAGTAATAATAATAGATGATAGATCATACCTACAGATAGCCTCATAAAAGCCCACCACGGAAGAACAGTTTCTCATCTTCTCATATGAGTCTTCTTCTTCTTCTTCTTTTTCACTTCCTACACCTCCTCCTCCCCCTTCTTCTCCTCCTTCTTCTTCCTCTTCTTTGTTCTCCTTCTCCTTCTTTTTCGTTCCTCTCCTTCTCCATCTTCTTCCTTGTCTTCTTCATTCTTCTCCTTTTTCTTCTTCTTTCTTTCCCTTATTCTTCTTCTTCTTCTTTCTCTTATTTCTCTTTCTTCTCCTTCTTCTTTTTTCTTATCTTCTTTTTTTTGTTCTTTTCTTCTTCTTTCTATCCTTCTTCTCTTTCACTTTTTCTTCTTCTTCTTCTCCTTCTTCTCCTTCTTCTTTCTTCTTCTTTCTTCTTCTTCTTCTCCTTCTTCTTTCTTCTTCTTCTTATTCTTATTTCTTCTTCTTCTTCTTTTTCTTTACTCTCCTTCGTCTTTTTCTTTTTCACTTCCTCCGCCTCCTCCTCCCTCTTCTTCTCTTCCTTTCTCTTCTTCTTTCTACTTCTTCTTATTCTTATTTCTTCTTCTTCTTCTTTTTCTTTCTTCTCGTTCTTCTTCTTCTTTCTTTTTCTTCTTTCTTCTCCTTCTTCTTTATTTTTTCTACTCTTTCTTCTTTCTTCTCGTTTCTTCTCCTTCTTTTTTCTTCTTCTTCTTCTTTTTCTCCTTCTTCTTCTTTTTCTTCTTCTTCTTCTTCTCTTCCTCCTCCTCCTCTCTCTTTTTCTTCTTCTTATTTTTCACTTCCTCTTCCCCCTTCTTCTTTTTCATTTATTCCTCCTCCTCATCCTCTTCCTTCTTCTTCTGTTTCTTTCTTCTCCTTCTTCTTCTGCTGCTCCTCCTTTTCCTTCCTCTTCTTCTTTCTTCTGCTTCTTCTTCTTCTTCTGCTTCTTCTTATTCTGCTCCTTTTTCTTCTTTATTCTGCTTCTTCTGATTCTTCTTCATCTGCTCTTTCTTCTTCTATCCTCTTCTTCTTCTTTCTTCTCCTTCTTCTTCCTTCTATATATCTCTTCTTCTTCTTCTTCTTCTTCTACTTCTTTTCTTCCTCTCTTCCTCCTCCTCCTCTTCCTCCTTTTTCTTCTTCTCCTCCTCCTCTTCCTCCACTCCTCCTCATCCTCAGTTTTTCGATTCATTAAAGCACCTTACCGCAGATAATGTTTGCCTCCAGTTCTCCCTATTCCTAATCTTCTCTCTCTCTCTCTCTCTCTCTCTCTCTCTCTCTAGCTGTTGACACTAGTTTCCTGTATTTCTTTTTCTAGGTTGTCCTACCATCACTGTCTTAGTCTACTCCTTTGCCTTATTTTCGCCGTCTCTTCTGCCTATATTATTTTCATTTATTTTCTCTCTTTTTTCTTTCCATATGACCCAACCAGCGTAATCTGTCAGCTTCGTTAACAAGAAATGTGATTTTGTATCCTCAAGTGTCCATTTCTTTCAGCGGTATAGTCTTCTTTATAGAATGTAGACAGAGAACTATACATATATAAGCTTGTGTAGCCAAATATACAAGTGCATATATAAGCTCACAAATTTACTACTTCTACTACTACTACTAATACTACTACTACTACTAATAATAATAATAATAATAATAATAGTACTATTTCTGTTGCTACTACTACTACTACTACTACTACTACTACTACTACTACTACTACTACTACTACTGTTGCTACTACTATTACTACTACTACTACTGCTACTACTGCTGCTGCTACTACTACCACTATTAATACTACTGCTACCACCACTACTACTACCACCACTATTATTACTACTACCACGTAAAGTTTAAGACCGGAAGTTCCTTTCTTTGTGTGTGTTTCCCTCACTTCAAACTCTGAAGCACAGGGTCCCAGACTGCACCCACGCATGAAACTCTGAGACGCACCTGCTGGCTCAGTGAAACTAACCAAGAAACTGCGCCTTCGTGTTCTATAAAGGTATAAGGAGGTTCTCAACACGTCACGCACAGGTAGTTGTCAATAGGACACACACATGTAGCTGTCACCAGCACACACACATGTAGCTGTCACCAGCACACACACATGTAGCTGTCAACAGGACACACACGTAGCTCTCTACAGGACACACATGTAGCTGTCAGCAGTACATACACATGTAGCTGTCAACAGGACACAAACATATAGCTGTCAACAGGACACACACATGTAGCTGTCAACAGGACACACACATGTAGTTGTCTACAGGACACACACATGTAGCTGTCAACAGGATACACACATGTAGCTGTCAACAGGACATACACATATAACTGTCAACAGGACACACACATATAGTTGTCAACAGGACACATACATGTAACTGTCAACAGGACACACACATGTAGCTGTCAGCAGGGCACACACATATAGCTGTCAACAGGACACACACATATAACTGTCAACAGGACACACACGTAGATGTCAACAGGACACACACATATAGCTGTCAACAGGACACACACACGTAGGTGTTAACATGACACACACATATAGCTGTCAACAGGACACACACACGTAGCTGTCAACAGGACGCACACATATAGCTGTCAACAGGACACACACACGTAGCTGTCAACAGGACACACACATGTAGCTGTTACAGAAAACTAGACGCCACATATCAGTGTCAGATCAGTTTATTCTCTCATCAGTTACCTAACACACTGTCACTTGCTTACTTCAACTGTCACTTTATTTAATATATGTGATGCAGGCCACTTTATTTAATATATGTGATGCTGGCCTTTTTTTTTAGCGCAGTGCTCATGATTAGCAACAGCCTGTATAATTGACACGCTGACATACATTGGCAGTGGCCGCCATGCATCTCTCTCTTTCTCTCTCTGACGTCACACTTCCTGCCAGTCCCACTCAATCACTCGACATCTTCATTGTTTCCCTTACAAAGGAAGTACTCAAAAAATATCCAGTATATCCAGAATAGAGAAATCCAGATACAGGAAGAAGAAGAAGAAGAAGAAGAAGAAGAAGAAGAAGAATTTTCACATAGTCAGTGACGTTAATCGCCCTTTTTCAATTACATTCACAGGTTTTTACAGAAGAAGAAGAGAGCCTGGTCAAACAATGACCCGGATAAAACGTTTATTCAGCGTCCTCCTGGCTCTATCGTGTCTCCTATTTTTAGTTTTCCTATCCCAGCGTTTCCAGCCGAACTTGCTCAGCGAGGGTGAGGAAAACAACGTACAGGACGTCAGGCAGTGGAGTTTGGAAACACGTCCCCTGAATTTGAAGCAGCAGGCGAAAGAAGAAAGATCCGTGGCGAGTTTACTTTCACAGCCAATAATTAACAATCACAACTTTTCGTACATTCACAATCCTTCAAATATTTGCCAGCAGGGCAAGACGGTAGTGCTTTTCGTGGTACCATCCGCTCCTGGGAATTTCGTGAACCGCATCAAAGTCCGCAACGGCAGTCGCTCAAGCTATATATCTGCGGCGGAAAATCACGCCAAACTATTATTTTTCCTAGGAAGACCGGACAGTAATGGTATTAAGCGTGAAGAACAGCTTAGAATCGACGAAGAATCTTCAAAATACGGAGACATTGTTCAAGACGGCTTTAGTGATACTTACAAGAATATTCGGCTAAAAGCGGTCTCCATGCTGAAATGGGCGGTAACTTTTTGTGCCGATGCGAGGTTCGTCATCAGAACGGACGATGACGTGCGGGTGGACCCACAGAAGCTATTGGAAGCGCTTGAAAGAAAGAATGCGGAGGTTAGAGACTTCATCATGGGGAGCATAGCTGAAAAATGGGAGCCAATTCGTGGGCGGAGAAGTAAGTACTTTTTATCAACAGATGAATATCCTCATTCTACATTACCTCCCTTCGTTCTTGGAGGCCTGTTGGGTTACCCTATGAGAACTGTGAAGCTGCTGTACGAAGCTGCTCTGAGAACTAAACCTCTGTGGCTAGACGACGTTTTTATCACAGGCATATGCGCTGCTAGGGTTAATGTCTCGCTAGTGGAGGATCCTGACTTTGTATTTAAGCACTGGGCCTGGTAGAGACAACACTGGTTCATTAACCCTTGACATCCTGGCCAGATTACCAGAATTTTTCTGATTGGGTATCGGCAAAAGAGGCACAAGAAACAAGGAAACTTATAACGAAGATAAGAAAACCATAATCCAAATGTGTGAGGCACGTTTAGGGGGTGGGGGGTAGGGAGACGGGCTAGAACACTTAACGTGAACAAGAAAGGGTGGACGATTTCGTTTGGGTCGAAGGGTGTACGACCTTGACTGAAACGTAATCGTCCACGTGACTTGGTAGTGGTTCCGGAGTTAGTGTGTGATTGAACATTGTCTTGCATCATTTTCTTTTATCTGAGGTATGGCCGGGCGATGTCGTGTTTTCGTTGTGTTTATGGATTGTGCCGTAATTTCCTGAATATTACTCTGATAACAAAATGTATAAACTAGGAAAAAAAGTAGGAACAACTTTATTACTTAATGAGTAGACAGTTGTGACGTTTCGGCATGAGCCTTAATCGCACAAGAACATACAGGACGAAGAAACAGAGATAGGAGATAAAGTGTAAATTCACATGAATGCTATGTTAAAAAATATATAAAATAAAATAATAATTCAATAAATAAAATGAATACAGCACTTAACTGTAACTTGTAAGAATCTGTGGCTTGTCCGACACTGTGTGTCAGAAATGCGCATCTTAGTATATTCTATCCGTGCCCATCTCATGTGGTGTAGCCCGTATAGTGTGAGTTAAGTTGTGATGTAGGTTTCTTGTCATTACGTGTATAGATGAAAATTACGTGTATGATTTCATTGTGGTTATTCTGCATATTGGATTGGTAACATGCATGATTTTTTTATATGCTCTGCATGTAGAATGACCATATGTTTGGATCAATACAGATTATATTGATATATGTCATGGCAGCTATGGCGGGGAATATTAAAGTGCAGTTAGACATATTCGTAGCGGGGGCCACATGTAGGGCCCAGAGAGCTCAAGACCCCAGGTCTATAGTGTTCACAATATTAATATTGCAGACCTGAGATATGATGCTTGATATGATGATATGATGCTTGGATTAATTTGGATTGTCACTGATTGTTCCCCATTGCATTTTTAAAATTATTATTGATGAATAATGTATTGATGTCATGTTGATTGTCAGAGCAGTTTGTATGTGGTTAATGTGGTTAATTTGTGAGATTAATTTTGGTGTACTATTGATTTCAGACTCAGTGATTTGTATTGCGTGTTATGTGTACTGTTGTGTTGATTTTAATGCTTGAGGTAATTTATACACAATTAGTATACAATTGGCCATGAAAGAGAGAACCTAGGTTGGTGTGTAATAGGGGAGATAGAATCTGTCCTATAGTACTGTAGTAAATAACAAGGGGATTATTACAATCTGTCCTATAGTACTGTAGTAAATAACAAGGGGATTATTAGAATATGTCCTATAGTACTGTAGTACTATATAGTACTTAAATATTTTGGCCACATTAAACGTCATGATACTTTAGAGAAGACCGTATTGGAAGGATACATAATGGGAAAAAGAAAAAGAGGAAGACCGAAACGAAGATGGCTGCAAGACATCGTTGATGATCTGAAAATGGATGCAGCAGCAGCAGGCCATCTTGCTCACAACCGAGAGGCCTACAGGAGTGCTGTTTGGGAGGCAAAGTTCCGCAAGGGACAAGCAAAGGAATGAATGAATGAATGAATGAAAGTACTGTAGTACGTAACAGGGGGATTGTTAAAATCTATCCTATAGTACTGGTAAATCAGAACGGAGAAAGATTAATTGAAACATGTCTAACAGATGGCATGGTTATTGGTGGCACAATATTTTCACACAGAGAGATACACAAAACAACGTGGATATCTCCAGATGATAGAACTAGACAGATTATTTTTGTATTAGAAAACAATACAGAAATTCTCTAATAGATGTAAGGGCTTATATGAGTGCAGATGTCAGCAGTGATCATAACCTGTGTATAGGGAAAATAAAACTAAAACTGAAAAGCCAACACAAGAAATCAGTACACAGAAAGATAATCAGCCACAGCCTACAAGAAGATAATACTAATATTAATTTCAATCAGGAACTTGCTAATCATTTCACAACACTCAATGATGTAGAGGAGATAGGTATAGATGAATTATGGAATTCTTACAGCGCAGCCATAATCACAGCAGCAAAAGTAAGCGCTGGACTGACAAAAAACAAATAGAAAACCATGGATATCAGAAAACACATGGAAGTACATTACATGAAAGACGAGCAGCTAAATTACACATGTTAAATGCAAAAACAGATCTTGGAAAAGATCTGGTGAAAGCAACATACAAAGAAATAGACAAGAAAGTTCAGCTGGAAGGGATAAAAGAGAATATATAGACAATATGGCGAAAGAGGCAGAGAAAGCAGCAAAAACAGGAGACAGCAAAACTTTATATAACATACAAAAGAGGCTAACAGGTACTATTACATCTAAAGAAAGAACAATCCTTAGCAAAACTGGAACCATATTAACATCAAATAAAGACCAAAAGCAAAGATGGGCTGAACACTTCCAAGAAATACTTAATCGACTACACCTAAAAGAATTGGTAAACTTTGAAACCAACTTACCAGCCCCACAACTAAATGTCAACCTAGATGAAATTAAAGTGCATGAAATTGAAACAGCAGTGAATTTAATGGCTAACAAAAAAGCTGCAGGTGAAGATGAAATAACACCCGAAGTGTTACAAGCTATCAATAGTGACAACATGAGACAACTACAGAGAATGTTTAATAAGATTTGGAAAGAAGAAAAGGTCCTTTCTAAATGGAAAAAGGAATCATTGTTAAAATGCCTAAAACAAAACAAAAAGGCATCTTAAATGACTGTAACAATTGGAGAGGAGTAACCTTAATATTAGTTGTGTAAAAAGTATTTTGCAAGGTCATTTTGAATAGACTTAGAGATATAATGAATACTGCAATGAGAGAAGAACAAGCAGGATTTCGAAAAGGAAGAAACTGTCTCGACCACATATTTACTCTAAGAATAATACTTGAAGAACATACTGAAAAGCATAAACCATTAATCCTGAACTTGATAGACTTTAAAAAGGCATTTGATAGTATACACAGAGAATCATTGTGGAGAATTTTAAGTCTATATGGAATACCATCTAAAATTGTCAACATCATTAAGGACCTCTACAATGGATATGTTTGTGCAGTCAAAACAGAAGAAGGGATCAGTGAATGGTTCCTGATTGAAACAGGCATGAAACAAGGATGTATACTGTCTCCTTTGCTTTTTTTCATAAGGAAAAAAATGCTGCACAGGTAACATAGGTATTGACTGGGTACATGCTGCACAGGTAAAATAAGTATTGATTGGGTACATGGGACCAACTAGAAGATCTTGATTTTGCTGATGACATAACTTTTATCAGTAACAATGTGAATTCCATGCAAGAAAAAACAGATAGCCTGTCTTCACTGGCTAGCAAATTAGGACTTGAAATGAACAAGGACAAAACAAAAATAATGAAACTTCCCATTAATCAAAATGGAAAAATACACGTAGAAGGGACAGATATTGAAGAAGTCAATCAATTTGCATACCTTGGCAGCTACATAGATAAGGATGGTGAAACTAGAAAGGAAGCTATGACTAGAACTGCAAAAGCAGCATTGACCTTCAAGAATCTTGAGAACATATGGCATTCAAAAGTTATAAGCACAAAAACGAAGTTAAGACTATTCAATTCAAATGTAATATCCACCCTCATTTATGCATGCGAAAGCTGGAAAACAACTAAAGAAATAGACAAGAAATTAGACTCTTTTGAATACAAATGCATAAGGAAAATACTCGGCATCAAGTTGAACGAATTCAAGAACAATGCAGAGATAAGACAGATGACTGAAAATAACCAGACTCATGGGTGATCAGGAAAAGGAGATGGACATATGTTGGTTAACTGATGAGAAGAAACGATCAGAGAATCCCAAAACAAGCTATCAAGTGGAACACAACAGGCCGAAGAAAAAGAGGCAGACCACGTGAACTCTAAAGAGAACATTCTTAAGAGAGGCCAAATTAACAGGCATAAAATCCTTTGATGAGGTTGAAGAACTCGCCGAAAACAAGAAAAATTGGCAAACAACCTTGCGAGCCCTATGTGACGTTTAACGGCACGGGAAGGATATATAAAATATGTAATATAAGATAGTACTGTAGCACATGTAATATATAACAAAGGGATTGTTGGAATCTGTCCTATAGTACTGTAGTACATAACAAGGGGATCGTTAGAATCTGTCCTATAGTACTGTAGTACATAACAAGGAAATTGTTACAATCTGCTTTCTAGTACTTTAATACATAACAAATAGATTGTTAGTCAGTAAACCTTTTTCATAACATATTGTTGCCAATACTGATGTCTTGTAAACGTGCACCAAGAAGGTTTACAAAAAACCGAAGACAGAGGTAGACAGAGAGAAAAGATGGTTGATGGTCTGGCGTCCTGGCACAGGAAATGCTCAGTGACAAGCCTGTTGAGATGCACAAGGGACTGAGGGTTATGGAAAGACATGATATCCTATGATTGTCGGCAGGGACCTTGAGAAGAGAACTCATTGCAGTGTGTGTCTGTGTTGTGTTATATAATGCAGTGTGTGTCTGTCTTGTGTTATATAACGCAGTGTGTGTCTGTGTTGTGTTATATAATGCAGTGTGTGTCTGTCTTGTGTTATATAACGCAGTGTGTGTCTGTGTTGTGTTATATAATGCAGTGTGTGTCTGTCTTGTGTTATATAACGCAGTGTGTGTCTGTGTTGTGTTATATAATGCAGTGTGTATATTGTGTTCAGTGTGTCTGTGTTGTGTTATATAATGCAGTGTGTGTCTGTGTTGTGTTATATAATGCAGTGTGTCTGTATTGTGTTCAGTGTGTCTGTGTTGTGTTATATAATGCAGTGTGTGTCTGTGTTGTGTTATATAATGCAGTGTGTATATTGTGTTCAGTGTGTCTGTGTTGTGTTATATAATGCAGTGTGTATATTGTGTTCAGTGTGTCTGTGTTGTGTTATATAATGCAGTGTGTATATTGTGTTCAGTGTGTCTGTGTTGTGTTATATAATGCAGTGTGTGTCTGTGTTGTGTTATATAATGCAGTGTGTCTGTATTGTGTTCAGTGTGTATGTGTTGTGTTATATAATGCAGTGTGTGTCTGTGTTGTGTTATATAATGCAGTGTGTCTGTATTGTATTCAATGTGTATGTGTTGTGTTATATAATGCAGTGTGTGTCTATGTTGTGTTATATAATGCAGTGTGTCTGTATTGTGTTCAGTGTGTATGTGTTGTGTTATATATTGCAGTGTGTGTCTGTGTTGTGTTATATAATGCAGTGTGTCTGTATTGTGTTCAGTGTGTCTGTGTTGTGTTATATAATGCAGTGTGTGTCTGTGTTGTGTTATATAATGCAGTGTGTCTATATTGTGTTCAGTGTGTCTGTGTTGTGTTATATAATTCACTTCTTCGCAGATTTACGGTCTCAAAAGTTCTGTATTGATGTTGTGTGACAGAAAATATGTGAGTGACGATAATAAACTATGTTGAAAAATCAACCTCTGTATCTGTCAGAAGCAACGCTGGCAGGATTTCAAACAGGACTTTCTGAAATTACACAGTGAATTAAAAGGAAAAGGCCTATATCAGGTGCGGTACCAGAGAAAGCTTTGCCTGTTTATTCTCCACGGTGACCAAATTGCGAAGGATCGTGTACTCTGGAGAAGCATAATAGCCAACGCCAGTCAGCACGGCACATGATGATGATGATGATGATGATGATGACAAAATTGCTATCCTCATAAATTCTGGCATGTGATAATAAAGAATAAGACGCGATATTTTCACGGGGGACAACTGCTCAAAGTCTTTCAGGTTTTGGGACTAGTTGTGCGACTGTGAAGTCTGCACTAGTGATTCTGGTATCGAGTTGTATTTTCCTTGAGTCTGATCTCAGGGAACAAGTGACAAGTCTGATACCCTGTGAGTTTGTTTTGTGTATGTGTGTGCGAATGTGTGTATGTGTATGTGTGCAATTAAAACAGAATACCTTAACTCTGGAATTCTGATATTTATTTAACTTTATAGGGGAGTTAACCAGGGATTTATTTGGTAGACTCGGTTAGCGCCATTAATTATTTTTTTAAAGTACAGGTCAACTATATGTCAGGTTTGACACGTTGAAGGCCATCTCTTGTCATGACCAGGCACGGGATTTTTTTTTTTTACAAATAACTATTTAGGATATGTTTGTTTAATTCATTATTTTTAGTTAAAGAAAAGCTTAAAATAGGATTGTTGTTTTTAGTTTATTGTCCAAGGTCTTAAACAGCCAATTTTTGCACGGATTTTAGGCAGAAATGTTCTAATCAAGATTTCTTTTTTATCTTCCACGAGATAGAATCTTTGCGAAGATTTAGGAATAGGAATTGTAGTTCATATTTAAGGACCAAACTCTTACGTAGAATGATTAGAAGGATTAGATTGATTAGTAGTTTGAGATTCATTATGATTGCAAATTCATTATGTAGAGTTCGACTGAGAAGGATGTTTAAGATAGGATGCTAGGATGTGAACTGTTAGTTCTTTTTTCAACATGGATCCAATGTGTAAACTTTTGATGCAGCTACAAGTTGTTAGAAATAGTTTGCAACTGAATAAAAATGTGAATTAGTTCTATTGAGATTTTTTAAGGACTTTAAGTCCGATATTTTTAGTGATGTGATGTTTTATGTAAGGATCCACGGAATTTTCAGTGAGTTAGTAAGTTGACTCTTATTCCATCATGTTGAATGACTGTTTTTCCTAGCTGAGAGTGATTGTTGCCCACTCCCTCCCTATATGGCGAACTAGTTCTCGTCGGGAGAGGAGCTGATTATTCATCTGTTTACTCAATTTATTGTTACATCCTCACTTATTCACCACTCATTTTTTCCAATAATAAATATCTGTAATTGCTATTATCAATACTAGTGTTAGTGGTTCTCAAATTGTTGAGATATGCTCGTTCTGATTTAGACATTAAAATTCCTCAGATGTAATCAGTAGATACGATAAGAAAAAGTAGTAAACTTTATCACTTGGGTGGCGGCTTTACACAATTGCGAAGTACTTTAATTGGTGCCGTGTCTTGGCACATACCATACTATACCATTCTATTTCACAATGTTGTGACAAACAGGTACAACCTTACAAACCACACAAAAATGTGGCAGAGCATAAATAAAAGCAAAATGGACAAAAAAGCCAACTACTTAAGCTTGCCAGTGGCATAACAGAGATTCTCTTCTCTAGAGCATCTCAAGACATAGTAATATGCAGTCCATTCTTTTCAATCATGTTCTCTCCAGTCACGAACACATCCACACTCAACAACTATCTCAGTCAACTTTATCTAACACTAGTCTAGTCTCAGTCCAGCCCATCTTCGCCAATAAAACATTGACCAGGTGAACTTAAATCTGGTTTGTTATTTAGTCACTCTCGCCAAGCTTCGGTAACTTCGGACAACTTGATCCTAAACATTTCACTGGAGGAATCTTCCTACCGTTAGTCATTAACTTCGGACAATTTGATCCCAAACATTTCATTACAAGAATCTTTCTACCAGTTTGTCATTAACTTCGGACAACTTGATCCTAAACATTTCACTAGAAGAATCTTTCTACCGTTTGTCATTAACTTCGGACAATTTGATCCTAAACATTTCACTAGAAGAATCTTTCTACCGTTTGTCATTAACTTCGGACAATTTGATCCTAAACATTTCACTACAAGAATCTTTCTGCCATTAGCCACTAACTTCAGACAACTTGATCCTAAACATTTCACTAGAAGAATCTTTCTACCGTTAGTCATTAACTTCGGACAACTTGATCCTAAACATTTCACTAGAAGAATCTTTCTACCGTTAGTCATTAACTTCGGACAACTTGATCCTACTGTTAAACATTTCACTAGAAGAATCATTCTACCATTAGTCATTTGTACGATGTAGTTTATTGAATATGTACTAGTCAAAACTGCCCATCTATTTTTTTCAGTGAATATATACATGAAAGCAGTATTGTATGTCTTAGAACATATAAACACTAAATCAATCGTTGTAAAGTTTTTAAATTCAATATTTTCCATCTGTTTATTTTGTGTCTACTTTTTTTTGTAGAAGAACTGTTCACAATGTTAGACATTTAAGATAAAAAGTATTTTGGCTTACAGTGATATACGACATAAAAAAACACTTCTCCCCTCTTACTGGACTTATGTCTGTTACTGAAATATAAAACAAAAAAATAAAGTGATTTATCACTGTGTTGTACTGTATACATTCATACATAATATATACATCTATACACAAGGATAGTAGGCTTCCAGAAAAATCAGTAATATAAAATATGTAGCTAAATCGGAGTCCACAGTGGATAAACGAAACAAAATAATTATGGTAAACAATCATTTCCAGATAGATGGAGTATTTTCTTTTGTTATGTACACAAGAATATCAGAAAAGTTGAATTCACTTCACGTGACGCGATGCACTTAGAAATCAAGGAATAGGTCAAGGGATTCACTTCGCTTGACCTAATCAACTTAGAAAACAAGAAACAGGTCAAGTGATTCACTGCTGACGATAGAGTCTGAGATCGAGGGGTGTACGACCTTGACCGAAGCATCATCGTCCACGTGATTGGTAGTTGGTTTCGGAGGATATATATATATATATATATATATATATATATATATATATAAAGATATGGAAACAATGCCTGGCATTCGGTTAAATAGAGTGAATGGCCAGGCGATATCCTGTGTAGTTGTGCCTATGGTTGTGCTGTAAATTTCTGTGTATTATGGTGATTGTTAGCTATATTTGGCCCGTGACCACCTCATGTGGTGTAGATTATGTAGTTGTGCAGTGAGCTGGATGTAGGTTTCTGTATTTACGTACCGATATGGAAATTCTGTGTATGCTTTCAGTATGATTTATCAGTATATTTAATAGGCGACATGTTTGATTAGTTGTTATGCCTTCATGTAGATTGATCTTGTGCTGCAGCAACGTGGTTATATAGAGGCGTGTCATGGCAGCGGTGGCTGCGTGGAATAAGTGCCCACTACACATTAGATTCGTAGTGTAGGGTCAAGAGAGCTCGGGATCTCAGGTCCATCAGGTTTCGATAATGCAACATGAGAAGTCATTATCATATGGTAGCATGCTTAATTACTATTACAATGACACCTGTATTGGTGTCATGCTGATGTCAATGTCAGTTGTATGTGTTGTTGTGGCGTATAGTGACATTAAAATGCTGTGTCCTTAATTTCAGACTTGGTGATTTGTACTGCATGTTAATGTATTGTGTATTAATTGAATGCTCAGGATTTATGCTTAATTAGCATACAATTCACCAAGGAGGGGAGAACCTGGGCTGGCGGTCATGATGGGGGAGCTAGATGGGCCTCGAGTAGGTAGTACATTGCCAAAAGATTGTTGGTCTGCAACATCTGGATAAAATATTCTCCCCCCCCCCAAAACCAGTTATAAAATGTAAAATTACACCAAAGAGTTTTACATCACTTTACTTGACGCGATCCATTTAGAAAGCAAGGAACAGGTCAAGTGATTCACTTCATTTGACTCGATCCACATAGAAAGCAAGAAACATTTCGAGGGATTCACTTCACTTTTTGTGATTTACCTTAGAAAGCAAGAAACAGGTCAAGGGATTCACTTCACTTGATGTTATCCACATAGAAAGCAAGAAACAGGTCGATGGATTCACTTTACTTTTTGTGATTTACCATAGAAAGCAAGAAACAGGTCAATGGATTCACTTCACTTGACGTTATCCACATAGAAAGCAAGAAACAGGTCGATGGATTCACTTCACTTGACGTTATCCACATAGAAAGCAAGAAACAGGTCAAAGGCCTTGATTCACTTCACTTGATGTTATCCACATAGAAAGCAAGAAACAGGTCAAGGGATTCACTTCACTTGACGTTATCCACATAGAAAGCAAGAAACAGGTCAAGGGATTCACTTCACTTGATGTTATCCACATAGAAAGCAAGAAACAGGTCAAGGGATTCACTTCACTTGACGTTATCCACATAGAAGCAAGAAACAGTTCAGCTAGCATAAACGTCCACTGCAGTCGCATTAGATCCTGAATTATCACTTGTTGCAAGCGTCCAGTTAGATATCACGTTTCTGTGACAGAGTCAGATTATAGCAGGTTTTCTAAATCAAAGTCCAGGCGCACCATCAGTGCGGTGTGATCACTTTACGACCAAGACGACTTTGTTTTCACTTTTACATTTAATGGCATTATCGTTCTGTGTGACTAACATTGACTTGAGACGTGGAATGGTGTCATATAGCGCGTGGAATGGTGTCATATAGCGCGTGGAATGGTGTCATATAGCGCGTGGAATGGTGTCATATAGCGCTATAACCTGAAGAATTTGACAGTCAGCGGCCTATTGGGGGCGTGGTAGCGTTAGGGTTGCCCAAACATAGCTGGTCAAGACCCCGTCTTTGTTGGTATCCTAAGTAGCAGGCCTAACCTGACTGCCAGGACAGGGATCGCCACGGGGACCATGGTGGTGGAGTCTGCTAAAGAAGTTCTGCTCACCCCTTACTTTTCTAGCTCCAATCAGGGAACGAAATATGTAGCTGCCGCAACCCGCTCCCAATCCGACACGATGCTGTGCTTCAGCATGTTCACCGCATCAGCCGCGAAGAACATCAGCTCCCAGTTCCTGTGAGGTTGAAGAAGAAGAAGAAGAAGATGAAGAAGAAGAAGATGAAGAAGATGAAGAAGAAGAAGATGAAGAAGAAGATGAAGAAGAAGAAGATGAAGAAGAATAAGAAGATGAAGAAGAAGATGAAGAAGAAGAAGATGAAGAAGAAGAAGATGAAGAAGAAGAAGATGAATGAAGAAGAAGAAGAAGAAGAAGAAGATGAAGATGAAGAAGAATAAGAAGATGAAGAAGAAGAAGAAGAAGAAGATGAAGAAGATGAAGAGAAGAAGATGAAGAAGAAGAAGAAGAAGATGAAGAAGAAGAAGAAGAAGAAGATGAAGAAGAAGATGAAGAAGAAGAAGAAGATGAAGAAGAAGAAGAAGAAGAAGAAGATGAAGAAGATGAAGAAGAAGAGGAAGAAGATGAATGAATGAATGAATGAATAATCTTTATTTTTCAAGGGTAAAGAATTGGGCACGCAGGCCCGTCTTACATTCTGCCCTTCATCACTCCATCTTTCATTCTTCCCACACACTTGATTTAGTACAAAAATACAAATTAAATTAGTAAAAACATATCAAAAGAGTGTAAGATTTAACTACTACATTCAAGGTAAAAGAGAAGAAGTAATTAACCTAATAAAATAGCACTCACGCACACATACACACGCAGACATATACATAAATAAAAATACATTGTAAATACAGATCTTCTAACATATTTTTTTTTTAAACAAACATTAAAATAATTTCTAACAATATCTAACAAGTTGCTTTCCTAACTATGTCGAAGAAGAAGAAGAAGATGAAGAAGAAGAAGAAGAAGAAGAAGATGAAGAAGAAGAAGAAGAAGAAGATGAAGAAGAAGAAGATGAAGAAGATGAAGAAGAAGATAAACATGAAGAAGAAGAAGAAGAAGAAGAAGAAGAAGATGATGAAGAAGAAGAAGAAGATGAAGAAGAAGAAGAAGAAGAAGACGAAGAAGAAGGAGAAGAAGAAGATGATGAAGAAGAAGATGAAGAAGATGAAGAAGAAGAAGAAGAAGATGAAGAAGAAGAAGAAGAAGAAGAAGAAGAATGGAGAAACTGGTGCCATCTACATTTATAAGCCACGTAAATGTTATCACTTATATGTAAATAATCCATAAAACATAGAATGTATCGGCCTCACTCATCATTGAATGATCATTATCAAATTTGTTGTATATGATCTAAAAAAATGTATATCATTTCTAAATATACCCACACCAGCATCATGTTTGGGACTTTCAGTAAAGTCTAGATCTACTTTTCCGTGATTTAAAAGTAACACTTGTTTCCTACGTACGCCAGCGAACAAATTCGAACAAGGCAGTAATTTGGTGGGTAAAGAGTATAATGAAATTTATTTGGCGGGCAGATCTCCATTAAAGAGATGAAACATCAGATAAGGTCACCTTGATAAAACATGCAGTATCGCTCGGTACGAATATATATATATATATATATATATATATATATATCGAGTACAAAAACAATAATAGAATGCAGTTTACGAAAATATCGACTTAACTACATTCTTACAACACTTGACGAAAACATAGACTTAATGCATCCTTACAGCATTTGACGAAAATCTAGACTTAACTACATCCTTAAAACAGCTGATGATAACCTAGACTTAACTACATCCTTAAAACAGTTGATTAAAACTTAGACTTAACTACATCCTTAAAACAGTTGATGAAAACTTAGACTTAACTACATCCTTAAAACAGTTGATGAAAACCTAGACTTAACTACATCCTTAAAACAGTTGATGAAAGCTTAGACTTAACTACATCCTTAAAACAGTTGATGAAAACCTAGACTTAACTACATCCTTAAAACAGTTGATGAAAGCTTAGACTTAACTACATCCTTAAAACAGTTGATGAAAACCTAGACTTAACTACATCCTTAAAACAGTTGATGAAAGCTTAGACTTAACTACATCCTTAAAACAGTTGATGAAAACCTAGACTTAACTACATCCTTACAACAGTTGATGAAAACCTAGACTTAACTACATCCTTACAACAGTTGATGAAAACCTAGACTTAACTACATCCTTACAACAGTTGATGAAAACCTAGACTTAACTACATCCTTACAACAGTTGATGAAAACCTAGACTTAACTACATCCTTACAACAGTTGATGAAAACCTAGACTTAACTACATCCTTACAACAGTTGATGAAAACCTAGACTTAACTACATCCTTACAACAGTTGATGAAAACCTAGACTTAACTACATCCTTACAACAGTTGATGAAAACCTAGACTTAACTACATCCTTACAACAGTTGATGAAAACCCAACTCACTCAAAAAGCACAACTTACCGACTTTTCCAACTAAAAACGTTCACTCCTTCTCACAAATCTGTACAGAGAGCTACTGCACGCCCAAAAATTAGCTTGACAACCAGGGAAAGTCACCCTGACACCCCGAGTATAAACAAACTCAGGGGCGTCTAACTTCACATTAGTTTTTTTCGTTGGGTTGCATACCCTGACCTGCACACATTTGTAATTTTGTTCATCTCTCTCTCTCTCTCTCTCTCTCTCTATATATATATATATATATATAATATATATATATATATATATACATGAACACGTGTGTGTGTGTATGTTAGAACATCACACTGGAACGCCTGAAGCAATTTCACCTAAACTTGGCACACGGATGACTTACAATATAGACAGTGCACCGTGTGGGTTAGATCATCCCTAGGGCCCCTGTGGGGCTGGTTTGTGCGAGTCGATCGATACAAACAATACCCCACTGAACGACGAGAAGTAACTCCCATGATATGTTCGGGTTATCGGGTGCGACGGACAAAGGGCAGTCCACACACATCCATGACGTTATATCTGCAGACTTGCCGAACGTTTTAACGAACGGGGTAACGAAACACATGATCCACGGAGTAGATTTCTGATTCATGACTGATACCCTAACGTTTTTCACATCAGCGTCCATTTAGAAAATGGTCAGAGTGTTTATTGCATACCAGAGAGCGCCCATACAGTGGTTGATCAGCTACCAACCGCAAAGGGGGGGGGGGGGCTAGGGTTGGGGTGAGATCTTCTAGAAGGTTGTGGATGTAACTGCGGTCTTGGACTCATGATGTTTGAGAAACCTCCAGCACCCACCCGAATCTTAGATGGTCCGATATAAGGTCAGCTAATTCGGCAAGTCTTCATGTTCAGGGAATGTGACAGTGTCATGTCGCTCTTTTAGCTGATGGTCTCCTTTTTGTTTTAATTATATTTGTAAAAATAAATTTTAACTTTGTTTTCTTCTTATGTTTATATTAGCTTTTTATTGTATTCTACAGTAGATTTCATTGCTCTGTGATAGTGTGCCGTTTTCTTATTTTTTTTTCAAATTGGCTTTTCAAATTAGGGAGAGAGAGAGAGAGAGAAAGGGAGAGGGAGAGAGAGGTAGAGAGAGAGATGGAGAGAGAGAGGGAGAGAGGTAAAGAAAGAGAAAGAGAGACAGAATGAGGTAGAGAGAAAGGGAGGGAGAGGTAGAGAGAGAGAGAGTGAAAGAGATAGAAGGGAGAAAGAGAAGGAGAATGATAGAGACAGAGAGTGAGAGAGATAGATTTGATATCGCCATGTTGCTCCCACGGACAACTTTATGTTGCTTGCTCAAGGGAGAGAGAGAGGACGGGGGAGAGATAGAGAGAGGGACAGAGAGAGAGATTAGAGATCACCATGTTTCTCCCGAGGACAACTTTATGTTGCTTGCTCAAGGGAGAGAGAGGGACAAAGAGAAGAAGAGAGAAGGAGAGAGAGAGGAAGAGAGGGAAGAAAGATAGAGAGAGGGACAGAGAGAGTAAGATAGAGAGAGACAGAGAGAGGGACAGATAGAGGGAGAGAGAGGGAAATAGATAGAGAGATGGACGGAGAGAGAGAGGGACAGAGAGAGATTTGAGTCCCCTATGTTTCTCCCGTGGACAACTTTATGTTGCTTGCTCAAGGGAGAGAGAGAGGGGGGGGGAGAGGGTGATGGTGAGAGAAGGAGAGAGATAGAGAGAGATAGGCACACACAGAGAGGGAGAGGGAGAGATCTGAGATCGCTGTGTTCTCTCACGGAAACTTTATGTTGCTTGCTCAAGGGAGAGAGAGATGGAGAAAGAGATAGGGAGAGATATAGAGAAGGGGAAAGAGAGGGAGAAAGAGAGAGAGGGTGAGAGAGGTAATGAGAGAGTGAGGTAAAGAGAAGGAGAGAGATAGAGAGAGAGGGAGAAAGAGAGAGGAGAGAGATAGAGAGGGAGAGAGATAGATTTGATATCGCCATATTGCTCCCACGGACAACTTTATGTTGCTTGCTCAAGGGAGAGAGAGAGGGAAAGAGAGAAAGGAAAATAGAGGGAGAGAGATAGAGAAGGAGAGATAGAAACAGAGAGAGAGAGAGAGAGATTTGAGATCGCCATGTTTCTCCCACAGACAACTTTATGTTGCTTGCTCAAAGTTGGGTTCACCCAAGAATTTATTTTTTCTTGCTCCTGGAGGTGAAACTAAAAAAAATGTTGTTTATAATAAACTCGTCTACACTCTTTAGAACCGTCTAGAAGGATGTGGAAATGAACTGAATATTATAGAAACTTCTAGAAGATTGTGGAACTGAACAGACCTCTGTAGAACGTTCTAGAAGGTTGCGGCAATGAATAGAACTTTGTAGAACCGTCTAGAAGGTTGTGGAAATGAATAGAACTTTGTTGATTGGGAGAAATAAATACCCGGACAACGTCGGGTACTCAGCTAGTCATTTAATAAGACATGAAAAGACACCAAAAAAAATTGTAGCAATCTGGTGCAAAATTAATCCGGTAATTTATTACTTTGGCAAGTTGCAGACGTTGCTATAAACAAAGGAAAGCAATCGGAATATCTAACACATAAACACTCTCATAGTTTTTTTAAGTTCATTGTGTTATACCAGGTCATAACGGATAGGTTTTCCTAGTCTGTCTAAAGCCTAATATCTTTTGACCTCCGAACATATCTTCACACCTGTGACTTGAGAAGATCACCAGAGATTACGTCGGGTTAGCCCAAGCAATGAGTATAAAGAAAGCATGGAATTAGTTTAAATCAGCACATTTCTAATATTGTTTGGTGATTTGTGTAAAGGTGTCTAAAGCAGGTGCAGAAATTCAAATACCTTGGAGCAGTAATAACTTCAGATGGGAAATGCAGAACAGAAATTAGGAACAGAATAGGCCAAGCAAAGACTGCATTTCAGAGAATGAGAAACATATTAACTAACACATCCTTATCAATGAATGTTAGAAAACGAGTCCTAAAATGCTATATTGAACCTATCTTGTTATATGGAAGTGAATCATGTCTGCAAGTCTGCACAAAAATCATTGGAAGCAGCAGAAATATGGTTTATTAGAAGAATGTTGCGAATCCCCTGGACAGCAAAAATAACTAATGAAGAATGTAGGAGAAGAGCTGGAGAGACAAAAAACCTTGTCAAAAAGATAAGAGACAATGTACTTTCATAGGACATGCAATGAGAAGAGGGGGCATTGAAAATATTATAACAACAGGAAAAATAGAAGGAAGAAGATCAAGAGGAAGACCAAGAGAAATGATACTGGACAGTCTGACGGTATGGTGTGAGAGGAGATCACCAACTGAGCTGATGGCCTGCATGAAGGATCGCGTACTCTGGAGAAGCATAGTAGCCAACGCCAGTCGGCACGGCACATGATGATGATGATGATTTGTGTAAGGGAACAACTATGTACATGGGGGAAAAAACGAAACAATTCTGTACAAGCCAAACAAATGTGCACAAAGGAAACAACTATGCACGGGGGAAACAACTATGTACAAGGGAAGCAACCATAAACACAAAAAAGCTGTTCTGTACAAGGGAAACAACTGTAAACAAAAGAAACAAATTATGCACGAGGAAACTATGCACAATGGAATAACTATATACACAAAGGAAACAGTTCTGTACAAATGAAGGAACCAAACACAAAGGAAACACTTATGTACAAAGTAAACACTTCTGTACAAGGTAAGGAACCAAATACAAGGGAAACAAATATGTACAAGGGAAACAACAATGTACAAGATAATAACCTATATGCAGAAAGGGAACAGTTCTGTACAAGGAAAGGAACTAAACACAAGGGAAACAAGTATATACAAAGGAAACTCGTCTGTACAAGGGAAAGGACCAGACACAAAAAAAAAACAACTATGTAGACGGGAAACAACTACAAGGGAAACCATTCATTCATTCATTCATTTGCATGTCCTTTGCGGAACCTTGCCTCCAAAATAGCACTCCTGTAGGCCTCTCGGTTGTGAGCAAGATGGCCTGCCGCTGCTGCGTCCATTTGCAGATCGTCAACGATGTCTTGCAGCCATCTTCGTTTTGGTCTTCCTCTCTTTCTTTTTCCCATTATGTGTCCTTCCAAGACGGTCTTCTCTAAATTATCATGACAAGGGAAATCACTATATACAAAAAAGGAAACAGTTCTATACAAGGGAGGCAACTAGCACATTTGTTCATATATTATCATCTTACAATCCCTCGTATGAATTCTCTAAAATAGACAAGCTGAACTCTAAAATGTTAGACTCCTACATCTACCGTTATATGTCAACAGCGGTGATTCCCATCCTCGGACCCCAACTCAGACTGGGATCGCAGGGGGTCGCAGGCACAATCACGGGACGATATTATGAAAGACTTTTAAAAATAAACAATTTAACATTTAAAAAAAAATAACTTGAATATCAAGAATATAGTTTGTTTCTCATTTGATTCACTTTGTATGTTTTTTTTCCCATTTTCTGTTGACGTTTGCCGTCTTAAAATGGTTTTAGAATTTATTTGAAATAAAGTATTTGTTTTGAAACTTAAATCACATGAGTATTTTCCTTTTATGTGTGTCTTTATATGCAATTTTTTTCTACTTAGCAAAATTAAAGAGCTTTTTTTTAACTAGAGTTTTCTTTAAACGGTTTGAGTGTTTCGTAATAACTTGAAACACGCTGGTTCATTTAGGAAGCGATATTATACATATATTATTGTGCGTGATTAGTGACAAAGTTGAAAAGGCACTGAAATAGTATCAATTAAACTTTGTGGAATTTCAAGTTTTAAAATTTTTTTTTCGGTTAAAAAATTCTTTTTACAAAGGTTGAGAATCATGTTGGGGGTTGCGCTTAAAAAGTTTCAGAACCGCTTGTCTCCATCAATCTTACACCATTACCTTTCTGTTTATTTTAAGGAAAAAAAAATCTACAATTATGTGTAGATACTTTTATACTACTGAATATCTTTCAGTGCGAAAGTATTAACAAAATTGTTGGATGGTTTCTTTTACAGTCGTCCTGTTTCCTCTCTCTCTCTCTCACTCTCTCTCTCTTTCTCTCTCTCTTTCTCTCTCTTTCTCTCTCTCTTTCTCTTTCTCTCTCTCTCTCTTTCTCTGAAACTTAAGTGCCCAAGGCATATGGGGATCCCACAAGGGTTTTCCACAAATGCCTATCCTTTGCCTTTTTTCCTCTCTTGCCCAGGTGAGCCCTCTACTGCTCAACATCCTTTCTGTTGTTCTTCTCCATGTCTCCTTTGGTTTACCCTTACTTCTGTTCCCCTGTGGTGTCCATCTTAGTGCTATTTTGGTAATACACGATAAATAGTGTATAAGTATACACCTATACACAAAAGACTGCAGTAAAGCTGTGATATCAAAATGTATAAACTAGGAAAAAACGTAGAAACAGCTTTATTATTTAACGAGTACAAAATCGTGACGTTTCGGCTACGTTTCTTCGACCTGTATGTTGTTTGTATGATCAAGGCTCACGCCGAAACGTCACGACTTTGTATTCGTTAAATAATAAAGCTGTTCCTACGTTTTTCCTAGTTTATATATTTTTGGTAACGAGTTGTCAGTCATTCGGAGCACATGTCCCAACAATCGCCAGCGTCTTTCCTCAGTTTTTGCTGTCAGTGGCTTCATCTGAATTTCTGCCACGAAGATGTTACTTGTTGGTTCTCATCCACAACCTTCATGAGCTAAGTTTCATGATAAGCGTTTCTCCTTCCACCTTATATCTTACATCCTTCCCGTGCCGTTAAACGTCACATATGGCCCACAAGGTAGTTCGCCAAGATGTCCTGTCTTCGGCGAGTTTTTCAACCTCATCAAGGGATGTTATGCCCACTGAATTGGCTTCTCTTAACAATGACCTCTTTAGAGTTTCACGTGGTCGACCTATTTTTCTTCGGCCTATTGTGTTCCATTTGATAGCTTGTTTTGGGATTCTCTGATTGTTTCTTCTCATCACATGACCGACGTATATCCATCTTCTTTTTCTGATCAACCATGAGACAGGTTGTTGCTTGCTGGTCTGTCTGATCTCTGCGTTGTTCTTGAATTCATTCCACTTTATACTGAGTATTTTCCTTAGGCATTTCTTTTCGAAAGAGTCTAATTTCTTGTCTGTTTCTTTATATTTCTTGTATATTTCCATCTGCATTTGTTTCTTCCTTGTTTCTGTTTCTGTAGCAGTCTGGTGGGGTTATTTTTTTACCAGATAGGGTTGCTGGTTCTACACCGAACCGTCCTTAGTCGCCTTTTATGATCATACGTACAATGGTCCTATTCTTTGCTTCCCATACATGTAGCTCTGTATCTAGTGACCTATTAATAGAATCTTTCATTATTTTGATAAAGAAACCAAGGGACCAAAGTTAACAGTACGAAGACTTCAGAACAATTATCTTCTCATGCCATATCACAAAACTAGGTTGAGAATATTATGAGAAGAACTAGGCGCAGAATAAAGATGGAAATAGGAGATGGGCAATTTGGATTTGTAGAATAAAAACAGGAACACATACTGTCATATATACGAACATGAGTTCATTATGTTACATGGCTATCTATCAAGTACCGTGTCTACTAGCTTTGGGGGTTATAACTCTCCACAACTCTTTGTTTTGTGTCGCCTCTACGAGTTGTTCCGCTGTCCTCTTTCTAGTATTTATATCGCCCATAACGCTATCCAAGATGTTCTCGGATGTCTACCTCGGCCTCTTTTCCCTTCTCAATTTCCTCTGTCTCATGTACACTTGATTTAATTCTATTTGAAATAATAAAATCGCAGATTCTTCCCAGGATATAATTCTGTCAGTGTGTAGGAAGTGATAGGGAAACTTCAATCTCCTACACTCTCGATTCTCATTTTATTCTTTCTTGTATGTTACCCCGGTTTTATAGTTGACTGAGATGAGTACAATCACATCCCTGGCATCGTCGTTTTCTCTCGCACACAGGAGACAGTAATTCGTGGGCGCCCTCGTCTTCCACTTACTTTACAAGAAGAAGAGGAAGAGGTGATAAGCGTGTCACTAGTCGAAAGATAGCCCTTTTGTAAATGTTGCTTGCAGGAAAAGTTGTCTAGTGTTATAACTGTGAAGTTCAGACTTTATCTTTTATAATCTCTCATACTTTGCATTCCTGACTACACGCTAAGAAGGCCAAACAACCCAGGCAACCCAACACCAGGACAACAAGGTCACAAAACTGAGTCTGGCAATCAACGTGACTTAACACTTAACGTTTATGAAGAACCAACAGTCTAAAAAATATATGTCAGACAGACACAAGTTTAATATGAAGAAGATGAAGATGATATTATATGAGATGAGGAAGATGAGGGTGATGTTATATGAGATGAGGAAGACGAGGATGGTATTACATAAGATGAGGAAGATGAGGATGGTATTATATAAGATGAGGAAGATGAGGATGGTATTATATAAGATGAGGAAGATGAGGATGATGTTATATGAGATGAGGAAGATGAGGGTGATGTTATATGAGATGAGGAAGATGAGGATGGTATTATATGAGATGAGGAAGATGAGGATGGTATTATATGAGATGAGGAAGATGAGGATGGTATTATATGAGATGAGGAAGATGAGGATGGTATTATATGAGATGAGGAAGATGAGGATGGTATTATATGAGATGAGGAAGATGAGGGTGATGTTATATGAGATGAGGAAGATGAGGGTGATGTTATATGAGATGAGGAAGATGAGGATGGTATTATATGAGATGAGGAAGATGAGGGTGATGTTATATGAGATGAGGAAGATGAGGGTGATGTTATATGAGGAAGATGAGGGTGATGTTATATGAGATGAGGAAGATGAGGATGATGTTATATGAGATGAGGAAGATAAGGATGGTATTATATGAGATGAGAAAGATGAAGATGATGTTATATGAGATGAGGAAGATGAAGATGATGTTATATGAGATGAGGAAGATGAGGATGGTATTATATGAGATGAGGAAGATGAGGATGGTATTATATAAGATGAGGAAGATGAGGATGGTGGTATATGAGATGAGGAAGATGAGGGTGATGTTATATGAGATGAGGAAGATGAGGAAGATGTTATATGAGATGTAATGAAAAACTGCTTCTGCCACAGGGCATGAAAAATTTCACAGCCTGAACACAAACTCTTCCGATAATACACAGGTTTGCCATTGGAAGTCGTAAGTTCTATAACACCAGGGATAATAAGTCAAATTCACATACTTCAAATACATGGAACAGCACGTAAGTTCCTCAATGGAAGAAACGAACTTCTCTCACCAGGTGAGAGACATCACTACTCAAAAATACTGAACTTGTACTAAAAAAGACAACACAAAACAATCACCTACATTCTGAGAACCTCTCTAGCTATCTATTGTCCTGAAGAAAAGGACCGACACACACAGAATTCTACGGAAGCATCGTAACTAGTAACCTCTAGCCCATTTTGATTAAAGCAAAGGAACTCTCTCTTTCTCTCTCTCTCTCTCTCTCTCTCTCTCTCTCTCTCTCTCTCTCTCTCTGACTTAAACCTTTTCTTCCATCCCCAACCGTCATCCAGAAGTTTACGTTCTTCTTCTTAAGTGTCGCAAGTGCTTTTTTCCCTGACCCAGCGACATCCCGAATGAATGAATGAGTGACAATCCGAGGATCGGGGTTTCCCGATAAATTCTGTGGTCAAATTTCTGCCATTCTAAATTTAGCCTGTCCAGTGAATAACTCTTGCACACTACTTTTGACAAGATTGTACCCTTTAACTAACAAAGAAATTCACGTTCACTGTCTACTTTCTAAATACTGCTACAAAGCATCCAATCCCCCGATATATGTACACAAATCCGCCTTATATTCCATGTAGAACTGTTAATATTTCACCACATGTAGTTGGAGATGCTATCTCACGATGTCTTTGACATCGAGACACATGGACAACATATACTCGTCAGTCAGTTAGTCATTTGCATGTCCCGTGCGGAACTTTGCCTCCCTAACAGCTCTCCTGTTAGTCCTCTCGGTTATAAGCAAGATGGCCTGCTGCTGATGCATCCACTCGCAGATCATCAACAAAGTCTTGCAGCCATCTTCGCCGTGGTCTTCCTCTATTTTTTTCCCCATTACGCACCCTTCCAAGACTGTCTTCTCTAGACTATCATAACGTTTAATATGCCAAACATATTTAAATTTTCTTTGTTTAGTCTTCCTTACTAACCAACCTTCTTCAATATTAAGTTCTTATAGTACATATACTCGTACATTACATATATGTAGCGGCTCTTACAAGAGAGATGAGGAAGTGCAGGGCCCTGCCCATATCTCCACCAATGCGGCCCCTGATGGTATTATGCAACAGGCGTCGCTGACAGAATGGAGAACTGGAATGATTCGAACCCACACTTTCTGGGTACCTTACTGTGTAATATTGCAGGTTCTACGCTTCTGGGGCCTCCGTGAGGAAGGGGTGGAGCCATTACAGAGCACCGGCCAACAGGTTTTTGTATCAAAGCAGAGGGCCCGGACTCGGACTGTCCACATCAGTGACGTTATTGTTGTGATCAACCTTCTCTTCAGGCTCCACTACCTCGTACAATTTCCTCCCTTCCTTCGTACAACTTACTTGGTGTCGTTCAAACAACTTCCTCCCGTCGTTTATACAACTTCCTCCCGTCGTTATACAACTTACATGGTGTCGTTCATATAACTTCCTCCCGTCGTTATACAACTTACATGGTGTCGTTCATACAACTTCCTCCCGTCGTTATACAACTTATATGGTGTCGTTCATACAACTTCCTCCCGTCGTTATACAACTTACATGGTGTCGTTCATACAACTTCCTCCCGTCGTTATACAACTTATATGGTGTCGTTCATACAACTTCCTCCAGTCGTTTATACAACTTACATGGTGTCGTTCATATAACTTACATGGTGTCGTTCATATAACTTCCTCCCGTCGTTATACAACTTACATGGTGTCGTTCATATAACTTCCTCCAGTCGTTTATACAACTTATATGGTGTCGTTCATACAACTTCCTCCAGTCCTTTATACAACTTACATGGTGTCGTTCATATAACTTCCTCCAGTCCTTTATACAACTTACATGGTGTCGTTCATACAACTTCCTCCAGTCCTTTATACAACTTACATGGTGTCGTTCATATAACTTCCTCCAGTCCTTTATACAACTTACATGGTGTCGTTCATACAACTTCCTCCAGTCCTTTATACAACTTACATGGTGTCGTTCATACAACTTCCTCCCGTCGTTATACAACTTACATGGTGTCGTTCATATAACTTCCTCCAGTCGTTTATACAACTTATATGGTGTCGTTCATACAACTTCCTCCAGTCCTTTATACAACTTACATGGTGTCGTTCATATAACTTCCTCCAGTCGTTTATACAACTTATATGGTGTCGTTCATACAACTTCCTCCAGTCCTTTATACAACTTACATGGTGTCGTTCATATAACTTCCTCCTGTCGTTTATACAACTTATATGGTGTCGTTCATACAACTTCCTCCCGTCGTTTATACAACTTATATGGTGTCGTTCATATAACTTCCTCCAGTCGTTTATACAACTTACTTGGTGTCATTCATACAACTTCCTCCCGTCATTCACACAACATCCTCCCGTCGTTTATACAACTTCTAGCTCCCTCCATCCATTCTTTGATCAGCACTGTTCTTTCTCCTGCTACATCTTGCTCTCTCTCTCTCTCTCTCCTCTCTCTCTCTTCTTCTCTCCCTTGCATCCCTCTACTCCCCACCCTGGAGTCTTTTACTAACTCACTGTACCTGATGTATTCATTTACAGGGATTAGTCTAAGGTATTTATCTTTACCCTTCCCCCTTCAATCTGTGTGTGTATTCCTCCGTCCCACCAGGTCTCTCCACCCCCCTTCCCATTCAATGGAATTTCTAGGTGGGACGATCTCTTCCGAAAACTACTCCCCGCAGCACTCCCTGTCCTTCTTCATCGTACATCCAACTCCTGTTCTCTTTAACTAGATTTAGTCAAAATGTATGCACTATTACTACAACACAAAAAGGAATGGAAAAATTAATTATGTCAGTCCTTAAGAACAGTGAAGAGCAAAACCTCTATCTTAATGCGAAGAAAACTAAATTGATGACAAATGACAAAACAAATAAGATAGGTAAATATGTATCACTGAGGAAACACTGGAAGAAATGGAGAGTTTTGAATATCTTGGATCACTACTAACTAATAATGGAGATACAATGAGGAAAATTAAAAGGAGGACATCTATCGCTCTTCACAAAGTAAAATAACTAAAGAATCTGTGGACAGAACCACAAAAATAAGATTTTTAAGGGCATGCATTTATCCCATCACAACATATGCCTGTAAGACCTGGACACTTAACAAAACAGATGAGAAATGTATAAATGCCTTTGAATGTAAATGCTACAGAAGAGTTCTTCAAATATCATGGACACAAAAAAGAACAAGTATATCTATACTACAAGAACTTAATATTTAAGAAGGCTGGCTAGTAAAGAGGATTAAAGAGAGAAAACTTAAATATTTTGGACACATTAAACGTCATGATAATCTAGAGAAAACCGTCTTGGAAGGGTACATAATGGGAAAAAGAAAGAGAGGAAGACCAAGGCGAAGATGGTTGCAAGACATCGTTTACGATCTGCAAGTGGATGCATCAGCAGCCGGCCATCTTGCTCACAACCGACAGGCCTACAGGAGTGATGTTAGGGAGGCAAAGTTCCGCAAGGGACATGCAAATGAATGAATGAATTACTACTTAGTCTATTAGAGATTCTAAACACGCTCGCTCTCTGAATGTGGGGCCCTTTCTCATTCTAAGCTCGCCTGTTTGTTTCTCGCTCTCATGTGATACCTTTCTATGACGTCATAGGTTTATTTTTATATTCTTTGCGTTTCCGTCCTGTTTAACGCTTAATGAAACCCAAGTGACACACAAACTAGCGTAGTAATCAACGTCAGATTAACATCACTGAGATAAGAAAATACACAAGTTCTGGCTAAGTCCTTGAGGGAGAATACCCCGTCATATTTCCTCTTCTTATCGCTCAGACTTCGCCGTGTCTCGTACACGCCAACCTACATCTCATTTGTCCGCTCATGCATCACTCATATGGGAGTGAAGGCGCCCGATTTAGGCTGTCAGTGACCCACAGCTGGCATGCTAGCGTCAGGGTTGGAGAATCATAGCTGACATGCTAGCGTCAGGGTTGGAGAATCATAGCTGACATGCTGGCGTCTGGTTTGGCGAATCATAGCTGACATATTAGGGTCAGGGTTAGTGAACCATAGCTGGCGTCAGGGTTAGCTAATCATAGCTGACATGTTAGCGTCAGGGTTAGTGAATCGTGGCTGACATGCTAGCGTCAGGGTTGGCGAATCAAAGCTAACATGTTAGCGTCAGGGTTAGCTAATCATAGCTGACATGTTATCGTCAGGGTTAGCTAATCATAGCTGACATGTTATCGTCAGGGTTAGCTAATCATAGCTGACATGTTAGTGTCAGGGTTAGTGAATCGTAACTGACATGCTATCGTCAAGGTTAGCGAATCATAGCTGATATGTTAGCGTCAGGGTTAGTGAATCCTAGCTGATATGTTAGCGTCAGGGTTAGCTAATCATAACTGACCAAGAACTTGTCCTATCTTTCCTTTGGTATCCCCCTCCCTCACAAGTAAAAGGTCTAGCCTGGCTTGAGATGTAGGAATCACCATAGCTCCCATAGTGGTGGATTCTGCTAAAGAAGCATTGCAGCTCCCCCCCCCCGCAAGCCTTTTAATTGAACTCAGGGAATAAAAAAATAACCGCCATAACCCACTCTCAATCCGACACGGAACAATTTTTTATAAATAGGAAACTACGAGGTTTTGGTACGGTAAAGTAAGAGAACAAATATTGTAGGATTAAACCTCGAAAAAATCGTAGACAAAGCACTTTTAGTGAGACGTGAGAGAAAGAAAAATCACATGAGAATTACCTGAGATTCGAACACGGACTCCGGTAGGACGAGCAGCCGTCTAGCCACGAGAGAATAGCGTACTATCGACTTAGCCAACTACCACCCCAAAAAAGGTGTTTTGTTGACATAGTCTTTAGTAACTGCTCAGCAGACATAAGGGATCGTGACACCCGGAAAGAAACGAGGTCGTGACACACAGAAATTCCGTAGCTTAGATTCATTCTCTCTAGCAGGTACCAACTAGACAAACATACACACGGTCTCCTGCCATGTCTGGTGCAAACTTGAACAACAATAACAAACGAACGAATACTTATTACATGAAGTTAGTTTCAGGTATAGTTTTAAGGAACACTTTTTTATAAATAGGAAACTACGAGGCTTTGGTACGGTAAAGTAAGAGAACAAATATTGTAGGATTAAACCTGCTAGAGAGAATGAATCTAAGCTACGGAATTTCTGTGTGTCACGACCTCGTTTCTTTCCGGGTGTCACGATCTCTCATGTCTGCTGAGCAGTTACTAAAAGACTATGTCAACAAAACACCTTTTTTGGGGTGCTAGTTGGCTAAGTCGATAGTACGCTGTTCTCTCGTGGCTAGACGGCTGCTCGTCCTACCGGAGTCCGTGTTCGAATCTCAGGTAATTCTCATGTGATTTTTCTTTCTCTCACGTCTCACTAAAAGTGCTTTGTCTACGATTTTTTCGAGGTTTAATCCTACAATATTTGTTCTCTTACTCAATCCGACACGATGCTGTGTCTCAACATCCTTCATAGCATCGGCCACAGAGAACACCAGCTAACAGTTTCAGGGAGATAGAAGATGAAGAAAAATGTCCTTCCAACACGCGACAGACTTACACAATGTCTAGTACAGTCTTCAGCATTCTTCCCCGTCAAGATGGCGTCTACATTAGAACTGAGACGTCCCTTCAAAGCTGGTCGCTACAGCTATTCATAGCACATAAACATATCATATCAAATACAAGCAAAAAAATATAGCAATGCTAACATCAACTTCCCCTCGTTTAGTTCCTGGAAAAGGAGCGATATTTACATCACAGACCCAGGTAAACACTTCCGACGGGTCATGACATTTCACAAACGAAATCAGGAATATTTCATCCATGGAACATTCTGGTTGTATAATACATGTAAGATATAGTACATTGATCCTTCTTATATACGCATCGACATTACATGGACTGCGCTCTGTTTCTTGACCATATTTATATGTCTCCTACCCCATATACCTTTCGGTGTTGAGGGAACAAATAGACATCTTGATAGGGCTCGAAGATTTACTTCATATAACGGGATATTTAATTCTTCTGTAATTTCCTCTCTCCATCTCCTGCGTGGGCGGCCTCTTTCTCTGTTACCTACAAATCTTAGTGTGAAGGTTGTCTGTGATGTACTCTCTGGTGGTAACCGTGTAACATGGCCAAACCATCTGACTTGCTGTTTCTGGATATAGTGTAATACTGGTGTTACTCCAACCTTTGCCCAGATGGTGTCATTTCTAATTTGGTCTCTTCTTGTCACATTTAGTATTCTCCTTAAACATCTCATTTCTGTCGTGATGATTTTTCTTTTTTCTTGGCTGTTAGTGTCCATGTTTGACTTTGATAGCATAGAGTTGGGAGGGAAACTGTGTCATGGTTTGCTTTATTGCATCTGTTCTCAATCTCAACGTCAATTGCCCCTGAGGATGATATTATCCTACCTATGTATTTGAAATGTTTCGCTTGTTTCAAATTCTGGTTGTCCAGGAAGATCTTTGTCTGGATTTTTTCTCTCGCTAAGGTCATGACTTCTGTTTTTTCATCACTGATCTTCAGGTGGTGACTTTTACATGCCGCTTACATCTTACATCCTTCCCGTGCCGTTAAACGTCACATAGGGCTCGCATAGTTGTCTGCCAAGTTTTCCTGTTCTCGGCGAGTCTTTCAACCTCGTCAAGGGATTGTATGCCCACTAAACTGGCTTCTCTTAACAATGTCCTCTTCAGAGTTTCACGTGGTCTGCCTCTTTTTCTTCGGCTGTTGTGTTCCACTTAATAGCTTGTTTTGGTATTCTCTGATTGTTTCTTCTCATCACATGGCCTACATATGTCCATTTTCTTTTTCTGATCATCCATGAGACAGGTTGTTGTTTGCTAATCTGTGTTATCTCTGTGTTGTTCTTGAATTCATTCCACTTTATACCAAGCATTTTGCTTACGCATTTGTTTTCAAAAGAGTCTAAATTCTTGAGTTGATTTCCAGCTTTCGCATGCATAAATGAGGGCGGATATTACATTTAAACTGAATAATCTTAACTTGGTTTTTGTGCTTATAACTTTTGAATTCCATATGTTCTCAAGATTTTTGAAGGACAATGCTGTCTTTGCAAGTATAATTTTCATGCTACTGCTTACATATATATGTATGTATATATATATATATATATATATATATATATATATATATGCACACACACACTAGATGATTACCCAGCGTTGCTCGGGAGGTTATTAATTATTAATATTCATTTCCACAACTTTCTAAACGGTTCTACAAAGTTTCTATTCATTTCCACAACCTTCTAGAAGGTTCTACAGAGTCTAGACTGTTCTACAGAATTCTGTTCCTTCTATTCGACTAAACATGAGCTTAATTGTCACCAGGACTGTCACCAGCCATCTTAGCGACCCCGAACACTATGGATTCCACACTTATCTCGCTCAATTTGGACATTTTATTTTTCAATAAAATATCACCTCCCCCTCCCCCCTCATGCCGATGGAGGCTGAATTTCAGAGTGCTACTATTCATCTCAGCGACCCTGAAAACTATGGATTCGACAGTAATATTGGTCGTTTTCGATTATTTGTACGTGTCATCCCATCCCACGCCTACACCTAGGACCCCATGCCGATTGGGGTTGAGCTTGGACTTAAACGGCATCAGGAGTGTCACTACTCGTTTCAGCCACCCAAAAAACTATGGATTCGACACTAATATCTAATATTGACACTAATATGTACTTACTTTACCGTACCAAAGCCTCGTAGTTTCCTATTTATAAAAAAGTGTTCCTTAAAACTATACCTGAAACTAACTTCATGTAATAAGTATTCGTTCGTTTGTTATTGTTGTTCAAGTTTGCACCAGACATGGCAGGAGACCGTGTGTATGTTTGTCTAGTTGGTACCTGCTAGAGAGAATGAATCTAAGCTACGGAATTTCTGTGTCACGACCTCGTTTCTTTCCGGGTGTCACGATCCCTCATGTCTGCTGAGCAGTTACTAAAGACTATGTCAACAAAACACTTTTTTTGGGGTGCTAGTTGGCTAAGTCGATAGTACGTTGTTCTCTCCAGGCTAGACGGCTGCTCGTCCTACCGGAGTCCGTGTTCGAATCCCAGGTAGTTCTCGTGTGATTTTTCTTTCTCTCACGTCTCACTAAAGTGCTTTGTCTACGATTTTTTCGAGGTCTAATCCTACAAAATTTGTTCTCTTACTTTACCGACACTAATATCGTCCATTTTCGATTATTTTTGCATGTCACCCAGACTTCTAGGGGTCATAGGGATATCATAGGAATGATCTGACCCCCACGGTGCACTGTCCAGATTGTAAGCCATATGTGTGCCAATTTTGGTTAAAATTGCTCCAGGCGTTCCAGCGTGATGCTCTAACATACACACACATACTTTCATTTATATATATGTATATATGTAAGATATAGTGACCCCACATAAAATATTTTCCAAGGGCCACACAACGTCCCACAAGCAACAGAGGATTCTAGTCTCCTACCACTTTACCGCTTTATTATTTCTGCCCATATTATCTCCTATGTATGTTATCTGTAAGCTACCGGTTCAAGAATGACTTCTTCGCTAAACATAAACACACACAACATCACATTTAAACACTCTCTCACAAACCCTCACACATAAACACATACACTCACACATAAATGCATACCCTCACACATAAATACATAAAGACATACCCTCACACATAAAAAATTAAGACATACACACATAAGTACATAAAGACATACCCTCACACATATACACATACCCTCGCACATAAACACATACACTCACACATAAATACATGAAGACATACCCACACAACCTCACACGTACAGATACCACTCTCACACATACAGGCACCAGCCTCACACATACAGACACTACACTCACACATACAGACACCACACTCACACACACAGACACCACTCTCACACATACACCCTAATACACGAACACTCACACACACAGACACCACTCTCACACATACACCCTAATACACGAACACACACCCTCACACACACGCACACAATCACACACACACATCCTCAGACAAACACACACCCTCAAACACGCATACACATACCCTCACACATACACACAAACATACACTCTCACACACACACACCTTCACACACACTTACATACAGTTATGAATTTAATACATACTCCATTAACGTAACATTTCATCACAGTGGGCAGTAACAATTATTACAGGAAAGCAACACTCCCTACAGTTATCTCTAAAGATGAACTGTCCCAGGAACCTCTTATTCCAACGACGTAAAAGTTGTTTTCGTAAGTGGCAATCTCTACCTTTACTTCCCCCACATCTAGGTTCTGCTTGTACGCCACGGAGGACAAGATACAGGACATGTTTTTCTGACCTAGATTTACAAGAACTACTTTAAAATATATCCGCGTACCACGTAGCACACGGATTCATCCCTCTTTCCCAGAATCAAGGATATATAAACTTTATCCTCGTCGGCTTTTGCCAGTTTAGTCGTTGTCTTTTGTGTTGAGTATACTGCAGTGCTGTGTTAGTAATCCAGTACTAAACAATCACATTACGTTCATTGTGTATTTCAGAATTGTGAGGACATATATCTCCATATACTTTCTGCAGGTAAGAATGTCTGCGTATAATGTGTAGTTTAGCTCATTACTTTCCATACAATTACGTTCACACCAGCATTATCGCCGTCAGCATCATGTGCCATATTCCTAAGGAAAATGTGACTGATGTGATCTTCGTTTTATTCTATCTACCAGACTCGATTATAATGTCATGTTGTCTGCATGATTCTTGTCATATTTGTAAGGTAGAAGGTAACCCTGTCATGCCTTAGAGGCACATAGAGATATGGTGTTAGTTCTCATATTTTCCTTGACCTGCCAGCACACTAGAGGGTGATGTGGTCAGCATCAAGCCTAGACGCCTTTCCTTCCCCAACTCCAGAAGAGGTCAGGTACCTATTTCTACAGCCGGGGTGATTGGGGACACCTACCTCCGGCCGGATGCGAACCCCCGACCTTTGCGGTATTTCTCGTACATTTTTTCGTGTTTTTATCTGGTTTTTTTTTACGTGATCCTTGAAAAAAGACTTTTGCCGAAATATTGAGTCGTTGTATGGCCTTCATTTATGTACTCATCTTGCTTTCTGCCATCCTTGTTTCCGTCCACTTTTCTCACTCTTTCTATCTCCTTCTAAAACGGAACCATACACCTCCATCTAGTTTCATCACTAGAACAAGTTTTACCACAATTGTCATTTCTTTTATGTCTCATATATACTACCAGATCCGCCTTGAAAGACTTTGGAACTTCCTTTCCAGCCATGTTTGTCGTAACTCTTCTTCTTCTTCTTCTGATCTCCATGGACACGTTTCTCCTAGACCAAAAAAGCAAGTCTACATAATACATATAATAACAACCATATTCGCCACATGCTTTACTAGAAAATGATTCAGTGTCTATATTTAGCTCATATATTCCTTTAACATTTAAATCACGAGGGGGGAAAAAAATGAATAAAACTGTAAAAAATGGTAAAAGGGTAAAATTCCATTTTCCGTGCCATGAAGGCAAATTTGGAGAATACGGTGTTAGGCCCGTATCTTCCATGACCTTGGGCACATGAAAGTCTGATGTGGTCAGTATCACGCCTGGCCGCTTTACCTTTCCCTGGTACCCATTTTTAGAGGCTGGGTCGAAACCGGGGGCCTTTTTTTCAGTGTGTGCCAGAAAAAAAAAATCCCCACTGCTGGGACTCGAACTCGGTACAACTGGGTTAGTAAACTGAGCGCCTAACCGTACACATATTATATTTAACATAATTTTAACAAAGTCGTGTTAAGTGCTTCATGAGAAGATAAAAGAGTTCAATGACTTCCCTGTGTGCACGGACTATAAACGCGTAGTTTATTTCAAGTTGGCAACATCCGGGTTCATCAAACAGAAAAAAACAAAAAATTGATGTTGGCTCAAACAAGCAAACCAAAGGCCGGACAAAAACAAAACCCACATTGCATGAGTCATGTTTAGGAAGGTGTGGGAAAAAAGTAGGCCATAGTTCAAAGATGTGTGTCAGTTTTAAAACTGAAACACAGATGAAATGTGTAGTGCCTAAATAATTTTAAAAGAGGGGAATACATCTATATGACGCGTTCATAAGTCTCTGAATATGTGGACACGGAGGTATGTTATAACAGGTCCTAGTTGGACTGAACAAAGATAGAATAAATTAGACGTATTTCTCTCTTAAATCTATATTTAACCCTGTCAATGAGAAGAGGCCAGTTTGTTGACATCCATAGCGTGTGGTCGAGAGAGCTGGAAAGGTGTGGGGGTATACTCTACTCCAGGCCACCTTCTATCTGTTTGCCCTGGGGACTGTAGCAGATGTTTTGGGTACAAACAAAACGCTCTGGATCATAGATGTTTATATACTTAACCTTACCGTAGTCAAGCCGCGCTGTTTCCTACTCGCTTAGAGACTTAGAAGGTTAGTCAAACCGCACTGTTTCCTACTCGCTCATACTTAGAATGTTAGCCAAGCCGCGCTGCTTCATACTCGCTCAGACTTAGAAGGTTAGTCAAACCGCGCTGTTTCCTACTATCTCAGAGACTTAGAAGATTAGCCAAGCCGCGCTGTTTCCTACTCGCTCAGAGACTTAGAAGGTTAGTCAAGCCGCGCTGTTTCCTACTCGCTCAGAGACTTAGAATGTTAGCCAAGCCGCGCTGTTTCCTACTCGCTCAGACTTAGAAGGTTAGTCAAGCCTCACTGTTTCCTACTCGCTCAGACTTAGAAGGTTAGTCAAGCCGCACTGTTTCCTACTTGCTCAGAGACTTAGAAGGTTAGTCAAGCCGCACTGTTTCCTACTTGCTCAGAGACTTAGAAGGTTAGTCAAGCCGCACTGTTTCCTACTTGCTCAGAGACTTAGAAGGTTAGTCAAGCCTCACTGTTTCCTACTTGCTCAGAGACTTAGAAGGTTAGTCAAGCCGCACTGTTTCCTACTTGCTCAGAGACTTAGAAGGTTAGTCAAGCCGCACTGTTTCCTACTTGCTCAGAGACTTAGAAGGTTAGTCAAGCCGCACTGTTTCCTACTTGCTCAGAGACTTAGAAGGTTAGTCAAGCCGCACTGTTTCCTACTTGCTCAGAGACTTAGAAGGTTAGTCAAGCCGCACTGTTTCCTACTTGCTCAGAGACTTAGAAGGTTAGTCAAGCCTCACTGTTTCCTACTTGCTCAGAGACTTAGAAGGTTAGTCAAGCCGCACTGTTTCCTACTTGCTCAGAGACTTAGAAGGTTAGTCAAGCCGCACTGTTTCCTACTTGCTCAGAGACTTAGAAGGTTAGTCAAGCCGCACTGTTTCCTACTCGCTCAGAGACTTAGTAGGTTAGTCAAGCCGCACTGTTTCCTACTCGCTCAGAGACTTAGAATGTTAGTCGAGCCGCACTGTTTCCTACTCGCCCAGAGACTTAGAAGGTTAGCCAAGCCGCGCTGTTTCCTACTCGCTTAGAGACTTAGAAGGTTAGTCAAGCCGCACTGTTTCCTACTTGCTCAGAGACTTAGAAGGTTAGTCAAGCCGCACTGTTTCCTACTCGCTCAGAGACTTAGTAGGTTAGTCAAGCCGCACTGTTTCCTACTCGCTCAGAGACTTAGAATGTTAGTCGAGCCGCACTGTTTCCTACTCGCCCAGAGACTTAGAAGGTTAGCCAAGCCGCGCTGTTTCCTACTCGCTTAGAGACTTAGAAGGTTAGTCAAGCGACACTGCTTCCTACTCGCTCAGAGACTTAGAAGGTTAGTCAAGCCGCGCTGTTTCCTACTCGCTCAGAGACTTAGAAGGTTAGTCAAGCAGCACTGTTTCCTACTCGCTCAGAGACTTAGAAGGTTAGTCAAACCGCGCTGTTTCCTACTCGCTCAGAGACTTAGAAGATTAGTCAAGCCGCGCTGTTTCCTACTCGCTCAGAGACTTAGAAGGTTAGTCAAGCCGCGCTGTTTCCTACTCGCTTAGAGACTTAGAAGGTTAGTCAAGCGACACTGCTTCCTACTCGCTCAGAGACTTAGAAGGTTAGTCAAACCGCGCTGTTTCCTACTCGCTCAGAGACTTAGAAGATTAGTCAAGCCGCGCTGTTTCCTACTCGCTCAGAGACTTAGAAGGTTACTCAAGCCGCGCTGTTTCCTACTCGCTCAGAGACTTAGAAGGTTAGTCAAGCCGCGCTGTTTCCTACTCGCTCAGAGACTTAGAATGTTAGTCAAGCCGCGCTGTTTCCTACTCGCTCAGAGACTTAGAAGGTTAGTCACGCCGCGCTGTTTCCTACTCGCCCTAAAGACTTAGAAGGTTAGTCACGGCGCGCTGTTTTCTACTCGCTCCGAGACTTTGGAGGTTTGAAGATACAGTCAGAGCCTCCATGAGAAGTTTTATAGTTGGTGCAAAACTCACCCCCCCCCCCCTTTCTTAATTTTTAAAATCCACCCAGGGCTCAACATCGGGGCTTAGGAGCAGAGCACCAGTTAGGACATCCCCCCTCCCTGCGTCCCCTGGCCGTAGATACAACAAAAGTATTATAGCAACACTGAAACTGAGTTTACAACTGGCCACGCATGGCGCTATATATGTGTGTACTTATGTGTACTCTAGTGGCTTTATGTCTACATCAGAGTGTACGACAAACAAGTTTAGGTAAACAACAGGTCCAGTCGTAGGTTGAACACTGTTAGGTCGGGGGTTTCTGTTGTCCTCGGCTCGAGCCAGATTACTGAAGGCAGTGTGGTGGTAAGCTTGTCATTTGTCGTGTCATAAAGGCATCTAGAGTTCCCATGTTTTCCTGGCCAGTGCCCATATTTTCCTGACCAATGCTCATATTTTCCTGGTCAGTGGTCATATTTTCCTGGGCAGTGCTCATATTTTCCTGTTCAGTGCCTATATTTTCCTGGCTAGTGCCAATATTTTCCTTCCCAGTGCCCATATTTTCCTGACCAATGCCTCATATTTTCCTGGCCAGTGCCTGTATTTTCCTGGCCAGTGTCCGTATTTTTTTTCGGTTTAATGCCCATATTTTCATTACAAGTGCCCATACTGGTACGGTCAGTGCCCATATTTTCCTGGTCAGTGCTCATAATATCCTTGCCGTTTTCCATAATGTCCTTGTCAGTGCAAATAATTTCCTCGCCAAAGCTTATATTTTTCTTCCCGTATAATCAAACTAAAACCTGATGTGTCTGGTTGTCCAGTCTTCCCTAGCTACAAGGGGTAGCCAGTTGGGTCCTATGCTCATACTAGAAGCTGATGTGTCTGACTGTCCTGTCTTCCCTAGCTATAAGGGGTAGTCAGTCGGGCCCTATGCCCATACTAAAAGGCGATATGTCTGGCTGTCCTGTCTTCCCTAGCTACAATTGGGTGGCCAGTCGGGCCCTATGCTCATACTAGAAGCTGATATGTCTGGTTGTCCTGTCTTCCCTAGCTACAAGGGGTAGCCAGTCGGGCCCTATGGTCGTACTAGTAGGTGATGTGTCTGACTGTCCTGTCTTCCCTAGCTACAAGGGGTAGTCAGTCGGGCCCTATGGTCGTACTAGTAGGTGATGTGTCTGACTGTCCTGTCTTTCCTAGCTACAAGGGTTAGCCAGACGAGCCCTATGGTCATACTAGAAGGTGATGTGTCTTCTTCTTCTTCTTCTGCGTTTGAGGTTGTTGGTCACATCAGATCTTGATCCCTGTCAACATGGCAAAGCCCGCAGTCCTCTCCAGATCCTAATATGAGCCCCCAAAGCTCCCCCCCCCCAAGCTTGTGTCTTCTGGCCATGTCTCACACTTCAGGTCTGCACGGTTATGGCAGTCTTGTAGGATATGTTCTGGAGTCTGGACTCCACTGCCACATGAACACTCGGCTGGTTCATTTCTCCCGGGCCCAGAGGATTTACCTCTTTTAAGGGCGAGCCTGGACGGATTTGGGGGTTGGGGGAGTGATTGAAAAGAGAGGGTGCAGGTAGAAGGAGGAGAAGGGGGATTTTTATACCGGCTTACAACTACTCTCGGTGACCCTTGAGCCACATGACCCATGTCTACAGCACGTGACCCATGTCTGCAGCCACGTGACCCGTCCACACCCAGGTGACCCATGTCTACAGCCAGGTGACTCATGTATACAGCCACGTGACCAGTGTCTACAGCCGGGTGAGCCATGACCTCAGCCACGTGACATCCTGCGATAATCTGGTGGAGTTGTGTATTTGTTTCCCTCTGTGTACTAAATAGTTTCCTGCGTGCAGTAAACAGACAACATGTAGACAAGTCAGCCATGTGGCTTTGATTAAAGAGCCAGACAATAATGACCTAGGATAACGTTAAAAACAAGTGAGAAAGTTCCCTAGGGAAGTTGAAAAGCAGGGAAAAACTAATAGTCCGGTGGTTGATTCAGGGAAAAACTAGTAGTCCGGTGGTTGATTCAGGGAAAAACTAATAGTCCGGTGGTTGATTCAGGGAAAAACTAGTAGTCCGGTGGTTGATTCAGGGAAAAACTAGTAGTCCGGTCGTAGTTCGGTGGTTGATTCAGGGAAAAACTAATAGTCCGGTGGTAGTTCGGTGGTAGATTCAAGGAAAAAACTAATAGTCCGGTGGTTGATTCAGGGAAAACCTAATAGCCCGGTTGCAGTTTGGTGGTAGATTCTCGTCTTTTGTATCAAGTTATCTGACGTTGCGCTGACTGTATCACTTACTACATGTGATATTTAATTTGTCTTTCAGGTTTCACAACAGAATAATGGACGTTGAAGCTGAGGAAAAAATTCCTACAAATTCCACGCGGAAAAGTTATATGGGATCAAAAAAGACACAAATTGATGCAGGTAATATTTTCTTCTTCTTCTACTACTACTACTACTACTACTACTACTACTACTACTACTACTCTCTCTCTCTCTAAACCGTAAGTGGCCAGGGCACTTGAGGCTTCCACAAGAGTTTTCCACAAATGCCTGTCCTTTGCCTTTTTTTCTGCTCTTGCCCAGGTGAGCCCTCTATTGCTCAACATCCTTTCTGTTGTTCTTCTCCATGTCTCTTTTGATCTACTTTTACTTCTGTTCCCCTGTGGTGTCCATCTGAGTGATATTTTTGGTAGTGAGTTGTCAGTCGTTCGGAGCACATGTCCCAACCATCGCCAGCGTCTTTCCTCAATAATTGTTGTCAGTGGTTTCATCTGCATTTCTGCCAACAAGATGTTATTTCTTATGGTGTTTGGCCAAAATATTTTTCTAATTCTTCGTAAACATTTAGTCTGGAAAGAATTCAACTTGTTTTCTATGGTTTTGATGATTTTCCAGCATTCACTTCCATTGAGTAGTACACTTAGAACATTACTCCTAAATATCTTGATTTTCATATTTATGCTTAGTTCTTTTTTTACATTTCCATATAGTTTGCAGCACTGCAAAAGCCTGGTTTGCTCTAGTAAGTCTGCTGTTGATGTCCTCTGTGCTATCTCCATTTTCTACTACTCTACTGCCAAGGTATACAAATTCATTGACCTCCTCCACTAATGTGCTATCTACTCTGAGTACATTTCTGTTGTTCACATTTTGCTTCATTAACTTTGTCTTTCCTACGTTGACCTGTAGTCCTATGTTGTTTGCATTCTGAGTTAGCTTGTTCATTTTATCTTGCATATCTTTGTGGCTGCTTGATAGTAGACAAATGTCGTCCGCAAAGTAAAGGTCCTCCAGCACTGTGTCAAGGGTCTTTTGTAATCCTCTGTGTTTGTCTGATGTTGCCTCCTTCATTAACTAGTCCATTGCCAATATAAATAATGTTGGTGATAGTACACATCCCTGCTTCATTCCTGTTTGTACCCTAAAGCTGCTGGAGGTATGTTCTCCACAGATCACTTTGCACTGGAAACCTCATATAGAGCTTTTATTACATTCACTGTCTTATGGGGGAGGCCATGCCATCTTAGGATTTTCCACTGTGCGTCTCTGTTGACACTGTCAAAGGCTTTCTCAAAATCTATAAACAATGCATATGCTGTGCTATGCCACTCATTTGCCTGTTCTAATATTTGCCTAAGTACAAATATGTGGTCTATGCATGATCTTCCTTTTCAAAATCCTGCCTGCTCTTTCCGAAGTTTTCCCTCAAGTGCTGGTACAATTATGTTAATGATTATTCTACAAAATACTTTACTGGTGAGTGGCAATAGAGTAATGCCTCTCCAGTTCCCGCAATCTCTGGTAGTTTTACCATAAGGCCAGTTTTCAACTCCTCTGTGGCTTTTTCTTGATCCCAAATTTGTTGTAGTATCCGGCAGAGTTGTTTTGGTGTTTCTGTTTCTTCTGCTTTCAACATCTCAGCAGTCACTTCATCTTCACCTGGTGCCCTGTCTAATTTTAGCTTCTTTATTGCCTCCTTTACTTCATTTATTGTTATTGGTCCTGTATTGATGTTTAGTTCCGTTTTTGCTTTAGGTATGTCTATTGTTTGTGCTACTTTTGTTCTGTTTAGTAGGGTGTTAAAGTGTTCCCTCCATCTTTCAATTTTTTCTCTTTCTCCATTGACCAGTTGTCCATTTTGTGTCCTTACTGCACTCTCACATCTTGTGCTGAAGTTACCTGTCATCTGCTTTGTGATTTTGTATATGGTTTTCATGTCATTTGCATATGCTGCTTTCTCTGCTGCTTCTGCTAAGTTGCCATAGTATTGACGTTTATCTTGACGGCATGATTCCTTCACTTATTTGTCTTTTTGTGCATAATTACTTAAAACTTGTTCTTTAAGCCGTTGTGATTTGGTGTTCAGTAATTTTTTCTTGATTTCTTTTCTTTGCTTAGTCTTTTCCCATGTAGTCTTGCTTATTCGTTCCTCTTTTCTCCGTTTCCGATATCCCAGCACCTCTTTTGCTGTTTCTTGTAGTGTTTTATTGAACTCAAGTATGGACATTTCTGCTTCGTCTTGTAGGACACTGAAGCAGTTCTTAAGTACTATTGAGAATTCATTTATTGTTTGCAGGTTTTTCAGTTTTGCTATATCAAAACGTATCTTTAGTTGTTCTCCGATTTTGGGTTTCCTTAATTTTAGTTTTATTTTTGCTACCAGAAGGTTGTGATCACTTCCTACATCTGCTCCTTTCCTTGCTCGCACATCTTGTAGTGACCATTTCCACTTGTTTATTAGTATGTGATCGATTTGGTTTTCTGTGGCTTTATCTGGGGACCTCCAAGTCACTTTATGGATGTTTTTATGTTGGACAATAGTCCCTCCGATGGTCATCATGTTTTCTTCACAGAAACTGCACAGTCTTTCTCTGTTTTCATTTATTTCTCCGATTCCTTCTCTTCCCATGATTCTTCTTCTATCTTCATTTCCTTCACCTACTTTTCCATTGAAGTGACCCAAGATGAGTAGCATATCATGCTTGGGTATTGTTTCTACTGTGGCTTGGAGGCTGTTGTAAAAATCTTCTTTTAATTCCTCTTCAGCTGCTTCTGTTGGTGCATAACAAACTATAATAGACAGCTTCGTGAATCTTGAGTTGAAGCGTGCATATAATAATCTCTCATTTATAGGGGTCCGTTTCAGCAATGCTTTTGATGCTTCTTTTGTTATAATCAATGCTAATCCTCCTTCATGATGATCTTCTTTACCTGACCACATTATTGTATCTTCTGTGTGCTGTGTTGTTAATTTCCTTCTGCCTTGTCCTGTCCATCTTGCTTCTTGTATTCCTAGTATGTCTAGTTTGTATCTGTGCATTTCCTTGATGGTTTGTGCTAGTTTTCCAGTCTGGTTTAGTGTTCGTACATTCCAGCTGCCTATTTGCATCTTGTGTTTAGGTTTCTGGAGGTCTTAATCGCCTTTTACGATCATGCGTGGTAGGGTACAGTGGTCCTATTCTTTGCAGATCCCGGGTACCACACGGGGTACTACTACTACTACTACTACTACTACTACTACTACTACTACTACTACTTTTGTACTACTGCAGTAGTTTCTTTTGATTCTACTACTACTACAGTAGTTTCTTTTGATTCTACTACTACTACTACTACTACTACTACTACTACTACTACTACTACTACTACTACTACTACTACTATTATTATTACTATTATTACTATTACTGCTACTGCTGCTATTATTATTATTATTTTACTATTACTACTACTGCTACTGCTACTATTATTATTACTACTACTGTTACTACTACTACCACTACTACTATTATTACTACTACTACTCTATTACTACTACTACAGTTACAGCTCCTATTATTAATTCTACTACCACTATTGATATAATTACTGTACCACTACTAACACTACTATTATTATTATGACTTCCATATCGTTATCGTCACAACTTCTGTTTCTACTGCCACTGTTACTGTTCATTGCTGGTAAGAATTCTTTTTCTTCGTACCAGTACCATCATCACGTTACATTCTATCACTGCTACTTCCACTACTACAACTACTACAGCTAATATCACTATTTTTCTACTACTACAACCACTACTACTATTACTACTACACCCACTACCACTACTACTACTAATACCACTGCTATCACTGCAGCTGCTACTACCTACTACTACTATTACTACTACTACTACTATTACTATTACTACTATATTTCTGCTATAACTACTACTATTACCTACTACTAACACTACATACTACTACTACTACTACTGCTACTACTAACGCTATCACTACTAACACTGCTGCTGCTGCTGCTACTACTACTACTAACCTACTACTATTACTACTGCTACTACTTCTACTACTGCTGCTTCTACTACTACTACTAACCTACTACTATTACTACTGCTACTACTTCTACTATTGCTGCTGCTGCTACTACTACTACTGCCTCTGTGAAAACACATGCATATTTAATATTTTACTTTATTGATCTTCCAGTATATGCCTGGGTTATTATTCTCGCCAACATAGGACTGGCTATTGGAATTATTGGCCTTGGAATAGCCAAGCTCGTGATGGGTAAGATATCAGGCACATATATGCAACATTCACTGCTGCCACATGATATGTAGATGGATAACGAATGATAATGCTACTGATAACGAAATATGTACACATATATACGATAAGGGTTATGATAAGATCGATCTAAATTTTTTTAATCCAAATGTAAATTAAGCTTACACTTATTAAAAAAGTGTCAAGACCCCACAAAAGAATTAAAATAAACACATCCGCCATGTTCGCAGCAGGAAATAATCAGAGAATGCTATTTAACTTACATAGAAATTTCAAACATTAATTTCTAGAGCAAGGAACAAAGCAAGTTAGACGCAATTTGTTGTTTCTGTAACATTTTTACAAAGTAGAAAAGATGAAGAAAAGAAATCGTCAAGGTCGAAATAGATATAAAAGATGAGTTAATAAATTCTTTCATATTCTACCCACTGAAATCACTCTTCGAGTTGTTTCCCTTACATTATCGATCTTCTGAACTCTGTATGACCTCCGTTGCTTTGTTCCTCTGCTAAACTGGTGATAGCTGATGATGATGATGATGATATAAGACTTATGGTTTGACTTATAAAAATGCTGTTGGGTCAGTATCGTTCCATAGAGAAGCATTTATATGATTTTGAGAAATTCAGATCACTGCGTGGTTAATCACACTGGTGTAGCAGTCATTGTACTTGAACTGCTTCCGCACTAATCTTGACCATACCACTAATCATGACTATACTCCTAATCTTGACCATATCACTAATCATGACTATGCTCCTAATCTTGACCATACCACTAATCATGACTATACTTCTAATCTTGACCATACCACTAATCATGACTATACTCCTAATCTTGACAGTACCACTAATCATGACTATACTCCTAATCTTGACCATACCACTAATCATGACTATACTCCTAATCTTGACCATACCACTAATCATGACTATACTCCTAATCTTGACCATACCACTAATCATGACTATACTCCTAATCTTGACCATACCACTAATCATGACTATACTACTATTTTTGACTAGACCACTTACTATAGCATTTTGACTTATTTTGGTCTTCTGGTCCTAATTTCAGACTCGCTGATTCCCTTTTTGTGTAAAAAATAAACCATACACCTCTGTCTATTTGAAAGAATAAACCATACACCTCTGTCTATTTGAAAAATTAAACCATACACCTCTGGCTATTTGAAAGAATAAAACATACACCTCTGTCTATTCGAAAAAATAAATCATACACCTCTGCTTATCAGAAGTATTAGTTTTTGTAAAACTAAACCATACACTTCTGTATGTATCTAAAACTAAACTGTGCGCTTCTGTCTATTTTTAAAACTAAACCATGCACTTCTGTCTATTTTTAAAGCTAAACCATACACTTCTGTCTATTTTTAAAGCTAAACCATACACTTCTGTCTATTTTTAAACTAAACCTTACACTTCTGTCTATTTTTAAAGCTAAACCATACACTTCTGTCTATTTTTAAAGCTAAACCATACACTTCTGTCTATTTTTAAAGCTAAACCATACACTTCTGCCTATTTTTAAAGCTAAACCATACACTTCTATCTATTTTTAAAGCTAAACCATACACGTCTATCTATTTTTAAAGCTAAACCATACACTTCTAACTATCTCTGCTCGACTAGTATCATCATCATCATGTGCCGTGCCGACTGGCGTTGGCTATTATGCTTCTCCAGAGTACACGATCCTTCATGCAGGCCATTAGCTCAGTTGGTGATCTCCTCTCACACCATCCCGTCAGACTGTCCAGTATCATTTCTCTTGGTCTTCCTCTTGATCTTCTCCCTTCTATTTTTCCTGTTGTTATAATATTTTCAATGCCCCCCTCTTCTCATTGCATGTCCTATGAAAGTACCAGTGTTTGTAAAATATAAAAATGAACCCTTCTTCGAGTTATAAATAGTTTCTTATCGATTAAAGGCACCCGTCATCATTCACTTAACATCTGTACTGATAAACTTAGTTTTCATTTCACATCTGTACTGATACTTAGTTTTCACTTTACGTCTATACTGATAAATTTAGCTTTCACTTTACATCTGTACTGATAAACGTAGCTTTCACTTTGCATCTGTACTGGTAAACTTAGTTTTCACTTCACATCTATCCTGATAAACTTAGTTTTCACTTCACATCTGTCCTGATAAACTTAGTTTTCACTTCACATCTATCCTGATAAACTTAGTTTTCACTTCACATCTGTCCTGATAAACTTAGTTTTCACTTCACATCTATCCTGATAAACTTAGTTTTCACTTCACATCTGAACTGATAAACGTAGATTTCACCTCACATCTGTACTAGTAAACTTAGCTTTCACTTTACATCTATACTGATAAACTTAGCTTTCACTTTACTTCTGTACTGATAAACTTAGCTTTCACTTTACATCTGTACTGGTAAACTTAGCTTTCTCTTATCTAGTGTTCTGTTAAGTGTGCATGTTTCGCGCCCGTATGTTACCACTGGGAATATGTAAGCTCTTAGTAAACATAACTTTGTTTTCTTGTTGGTACTTCACCACATGCTCTTCATCTGTGGTAATTTCTGTGATACAACTGCTAGTCTTCTTTTGATCCCCACTGCCCAGTCGCTAATGGTGGTGATAACTGAACCCAAATATTCACATTTATTTGTAGCACAAAAGTAAACTAAGGCTGTCCGCTCTTTGTGTTAACTCTTTCACTACTGAATTATTTCCCCTGATCTCCCAGAATACATTCTGAAGAGAAATTCTGGTAGAAATAAACTGGAATGAAGTTAGCCTAGATTTTAAAAAGTACCAGTTGGGTTAGATATGTGCCACTTGTCTTAATATTTTATTATTAAGCAAACAATAACTAATGAAGAATGTATGAGAATAGCTGGAGAGACAAAAAACCTTGTCACAAAGATAAGAGAGAGACAATGTACTTTCATAGGACATGCAATGAGAAGAGGGGGCATTGAAAATATTATAACAACAGGAAAAACAGAAGGAAGACGATCAAGAGGAAGACCAAGAGAAATGATACTGGACAGTCTGACGGGATGGTGTGAGAGGAGATCACCAACTGAACTGATGACCTGCATGAAGGATCGTGTACTCTGGAGAAGCATAATAGCCAACGCCAGTCGGCACGGCACCTGATGATGATGATGATGATGTCTTAATATTTAGAATATCCTGAATTATTAGACTTCGTCTAAATATCGCTATGAGCATTGATGCGCATAGATGTGTAAGATCTTTCAACTTTGCTAGTGTTGATATGAAGTGAAAAAGCTCAAATGTCCTTTCTATAATGTTTAATATAATATGTTTGTCCTAACTGTTTATTCTAATGTAGAATGTTTTGTCCGAATTGTTCATTCTAATGTAGTATGTTTGTCCTAACTGTCTATTCTAATGAAGTATGTTTGTCCTACCTGCATATTCTATAGTATGCTTGTCCTGTTTATTCTAATGAAGTATGTTTGTCCTAATTGTTTATTCTAATGAAGTATGTTTGTCCTAACTGTCTATTCTAATGTAGTATGTTTGTCCTAACTGTTTATTCTAATGTAGTATGCTTGTCCTAACTATTTATTCTAATGAAGTATATTTGTCCTAACTGCATATTCTAATGTAGTATGCTTATCCTAACTGTTTATTCTAATGTAGTATGTTTGTCCTAACTGCATATTCTAATGTAGTATGCTTGTCCTAACTGTCTATTCTAATGTAGTATGTTTGTCATAACAAAGTAATATAAATACCCTTTTTACGTAAGTGTATATTATATTCTTGTTTAATGTAGGTATAATATACAGGAACGACTGCCCTCTTCAGCCAATGTTACCAGTTTACCTCATAGTTGACTTTTGCGTGGGTGTGGCACTTTTTATCTGTGTCATGGCATGTGCCGGGCCCTGCAACAGTGACAAGAACAGTTCAGGCAATACCTGTGTCGTCCGATTATTGACGTGCCTGGTGCTCTTATTGTTGGCCTACTTATTTGCCTGGTTTGTAGCGGGTGAGTCACGTATATATGTACCTTTCCTCCTACAGCCATATGTTGTAAAAATCACCACATATAAATAATTAAGTAATGGCGGTGTGTGTTTGTTATAATTTCTTTGTGTGATCTCCGAACCTTTCAGTCTGGTATTCTATGAGTAAATCAGATGGTAAGTAGTGTACATCTAGACCTAGCCGATGGTAAGTACGACACAATTATTGTCTAAAAACATCATATTACTACTTTTTTTTTAATAAAAAGAAATCTGATTTATGAAATCTTCATACATTTAGCTATTTTGAAACATAATAAGTACACTTTTAACATGGAAATACTGTGTTTCATTCATTTTTACTAATATACCCCTATACATCTTGATGAGAAGAAATGATCAGAGAATCCCAAAACAAGCTATCAAGTGGAACACAACAGGCCGAAGAAAAAGAGGCAGACTGCGTGAAACTCTGAAGAGGACATTGTTAAGAGAGGCCAAATTAACAGGCATAAAATCCCTTGATGAGGTTGAAAGACTCGCCGAAGACAAGAAAAATTGGCAAACTACTTTGCGAGCCCTATGTGACGTTTAACGGCACGGGAAGGATATAAGATAAGATACATATCAAGACCCGTGCTTTTCATCTGGCACAAACGGAACGTCCGCGTTTTCTTCGCGTGGCACGGAGCATGCCATGCCAAGAAGAAGAAGAAGATCACAGTGTGTTGAAAACATTAAAAAGAATGTTCTGTGACTATGTCATAGGAAATTATCAACATGGTAGAAGCATTAGTTACATACAGTTATTAAACAGTAAGTCTACGAAGGTCAGTACTACATACATGCACCCACATTTACATACATACACATACATACATACATTACATGCAGACACACATATACTTACACACATACATACAGATACACACATAAGTACATACATACAAACAGGCACACATACATACTTACGTACATACATACATATAAGGTCCGACAGTTAAGTAATGAGACTGATTTTATTATGGCCAAGACAAAAATGCCATCTATGAACCAAAGTATGGAATCCAAAGAGGCAACCTTCATCTGTGATTTGGCAACTTTTCATCGCCGCCCGATAAGCAGACGACAAACAAGCCGCTATTTTGTTGACCTAGTCAGAGGTGCATTGTTACGTAATCAGCATGGAGCAAAAAGCTAACATTAAATTCTGTTTAAAACTCTGAAAAAAAGTGCCACTGAGACAGTTGAATTGATGCGACAAGTTTATGGGGATAATTGTTTATCTCGTGCACAGATATCCTGGTAGTATTCACGATTCAAAAGTGGTGTGGAAACGATTACAAATGCAACTATATATGGATACCCAATTTCTGTTCGTAATTAGGAACATATACACACTTACATACATACATACATACGTACATGCATACATACATACATACATACTGATACAAACGTAGTACATTTATACATATACATACACAAACTAGCATACCTACATACATACAGGCCTACATAGCACATATGTACACACATACATACATGCATACAGACACACATTTACATTTATACATACATACATACATACATACATACAGACACACACATATATATGTACACACATACCCACATACATACATACATACACACACACATACATACATACATGCATACATTCATACATACATACATACATACATACATACATACATACATACAACAAACGTTCATGAATGTGTCATTATAAAGTCTGTGTCTAGTTTAAAATATTGCTTACTTCTATTCTGCACGAGGTCTAGACGTCCTGTACAATGGCTTTAAAAGATCATTTATTTAGTTTTTGTACTGGAGAGAAAAAAAAAAGGCGTCATTTGTTCAATGTCCCTCCTCTTTCTACTGTTTCAAAGAGAATCAAATTTATGCTGGATATAATTCGATTTGGTTGGAGGAAAAAAAAGACGAGCGGTCGTCATGGCGTCCATAAGTTATAAACTTAAGAATTGTTGTTGTTGTTGTTGTTGTTGTTGGTCTGTTTGTCTGTGAAGAAATGTTAAAAGTCTGCATTATTCCATAAACTATTACTGGTTTGTGTTGTGAATGCGTTTTAGTTCAAACATCGTGTACATGAGTTACGATGTTTAATTGGAAGACGCGGTGTGGGACAACCCCACCCAAGCCACCCTTCACACCCTTCCCCACCCACAGAAAAAAACGCAATCGATTTATTTTGACAGAGTCCGCAGCTACCATACTCTGCAGTAGGATAACTGCTGTGATTAAAGATGTCACATCATTACCAAAAAGCTTCAGTGTTACTTGTAGAACTTCTAAATCCACACTTCGTATCTCTGCCTTCATAACCCACCCTTCGTATCCCTGACTTCAAAACCCACACTTCGTATCCATGACTTCAGAACCCGCACTTCACATCCCTGACTTCAAAACCCACACTTCACATCCCTGACTTCAAAACCCACACTTCACATCTCTGACTTCAAAACCCACACTTCACATCTCTGACTTCAAAACCCACACTTCACATCCCTGACTTCAAAATCCACACTTCATATCCATGACTTCATAATCCACACTTCGTATCCCTGACTTCAAAACCCACACTTCGTATCCATGACTTTAAAACCCACACTTCACATCCCTTCCTTCAAAACCCATCCTTCGTATCCCTGACTTTAAAACCCACACTTCACATCCTTGACTTCAAAACCCACACTTCACATCCCTGACTTCAAAACCTACACTTCACATCCCTGACTTCAAAACCTACACTTCATATCCCTGACTTCAAAACCCACACTTCGTATCCATGACTTCAAAACCCACACTTCACATCCCTGACTTCAAAACCCACACTTCACATCTCTGACTTCAAAACCCATACTTCGTATCCCTGACTTTCAAACCCACACTTCACATATCTGACTTCAAAACTCACATTTCGTATCCATGACTTCATAACCGACCATTCGTATCCCTGACTTCAAAACCCACACTTCACATCCCTGACTTCAAAACCCACACTTCACATTCCTGACTTCAAAACCCACACCTTCACATCCCTGACTCCAAAACCCACACTTCGTATCCATGACTTCAAAACGCACACTTCACATCATCATCATCATCACGTGCCGTGCCGACTGGCGTTGGCTATTATGCTTCTCCAGAGTACGCGATCCTTCATGCATGCCATCAGCTCAGTTGGTGATCTCTTCTCACACCATCCCGTCAGACTGTCCAGTATCATTTCTCTTGGTCTTCCTCTTGATCTTCTTCCTTCTATTTTTCCACACTTCACATCCCTGACTTCAAAACCCACACTTCATTTCCCTGACTTCTAAACCCACACTTCATTTCCCTGACTTCTAAACCCACACTTCGTATCCCTGACTTCATAACCCACACTTCGTATCCCTGACTTCAAAACCCACACTTCACATCCCTGACTTTAAAACCCACACTTCACAACCCTGATTTCAAAACCCACACTTCACATCCCTAACTTCAAAACCCACACTTCGTATCCATGACTTCATAACCGACCATTCGTATCCCTGACTTCAAAACCCACAATTCACATCCCTGACTTCAAAACCCACACTTCACATCCCTGACTTCAAAACCCACACTTCACATCCTTGACTTATAAACCCACACTTCACATCCCTGACTTCAAAACTCACACTTCACATCCCTGACTTCAAAACCCACACTTCGTATCCATGACTTCTAAACCCACACTTCACATCCCTTCCTTCAAAACCCACCCTTCGTATCCATGAAAATAGCGGGTATATTGATTCTCAGCTGCTCCGAAATGAGACACTCTAAAAACCGAATGAATTATTTCACTAAATAATATTATGGCTCATTTTTATGGCTAACAAAGCATATAGTTATGAATATCTTAAGCACGGCAAAGGATTTTGCTCCTATGTATGGCGCTCTATTAGAAACTACAAAAAAAAGGACTTCAAAGGTGTGGCTAATAGCTGTGTAGAAAAATAAATTGTACATTGATTTTAGTGGCCACGTCTGTTATATATAGCGTAGGGAGCGCAGAATTCAGTATTTCAGTCATATAATGTATACCTGTCAACAGTAATATGAAGGAAACGAAGTATGCAACACATCAATTGAAGCTCATCAAATGAATAAATAAGGAACAGATTCAAAGCCATATATATATATATAGATACATATATATACAGACATACATATATATACACACACAGACATACATAACACATATGTACACACATACATACATGCATACAGACACACATATACATACATACATACATAATATATAATACAAAGTCGCAAAACGTAAGTATATATATATATATATATATAATATATATATATATATATATATATATATATATACCAGGCAAAACAGCATCGTAAAGCACACAAACTCTCAGAAAACGATCAAGTTATAATCTTCCATGGTGAGGCGCCATCTGTATCACAAACATTAGCTCAACAAACCTATATGTCTGCGGCAAAAATTCACAGACAGCGCGGCAGTTCCTTCAGAAATACCAGCTACACAACCCAGTCCAGCAGAAGGTCTGGTTCGACCCCAGCCCTCTACAAGAGACGCTGTACAATGACGCTGAACACCAAAGGCAAACTGCCACATTTGTGAGTGAAATTTTGGCTTCCATTTCCGAGCGAGCGAAGAAGAAGAAACCATTCTACAGCGTAAAGCAATGAAAAACAAAGAGGATCCTTAAAATTCGAGAAGCAAAGAGTGGACTGATAACTTCACAGAAAGAGTAAGACAACAAAATGTTCACTATCATGAAAGTACAGGACAGCCACAGATACTGAGACATGAAGATTTCTGTTCGGAAAGGTCCATAAGGCTAAACAGGTTTTAAACATATCATAACGATGATGACTCGTACGTATTCTAATCATGACTGCAAAGAAATTAAATGATGAAAGCAACAGTAGGCGACAGAAATGAAAATGCTGCCACTTTATTATACCAGGGCAATTTTAAAAATGAAGACATATCAAGGGACATAACCAATGAAAATATGTACGAAGACGCCGTTTTTGTCTCACCCTCGTGGTTCTCTGATGAAAGTCCCGTAACCAGTGCAGATCTGAATGGAAAAAGAAACTGAAATGCAACAATGAACCAGATCCAATACACCAACTACAAAGACATCAGCAAACCATCCTCTTCCGCCTAAGGACAGGCCACTGCAGCCTACTAAGCCACCTGCATCGACTCAAAATGTCTCACACAGACGAGTGTCCATGTGGCACTGGAGTCCAGACTCCAAAACATAACCTACAAGAGTGCCCAGACCATGCAGAACTGAGGCGTGAGACATGGCCAGAGGACACAAGCTTGGAGCAAAAGCTTCGGGGCTCCTATCAGGATCTGGAGAGGACTGCGGGCTTTGTCGACAGGGATCAGGATCTGAAGTGACCAACAACCTCGAACGCAGAAGAAGAAGAACAAAGCAGCAAATAAAGAGCATCCAAGAATCGGGGACTACAGTGAGGATTTTTTTTATCGTATTTGCTGCTATATTCTGACACCCCCCCCCCCCCCAAGAGATCCCGTCATCACCTGCCTCTTAATCTCAAACAAACAAACAAACAAACAAACAAACAAAATGGCAGCTACCAGCTACTGCTGTAGTAGCAGATGTAGTGGTAGCAGTTCTGCTGCGTGTAACATCTTGATGAACAAATCAGTTATCCTAGGGGGCTGGAGATGTTGCAGCCTCACCCCAGTACTGCATACAGTTTGCTCTTAGCAGCACATGCTGTGAAAACATTTTAAATCAAACATCCTGCCCCAGTGGGATTGGATTGAAGTGATTAGCTTGGAGTGCTGGAATGGATTGAGTTGATTAGCTTGGAGTGCTGGAATGGATTGAGTTGATTAGCTTGGAGTACTGGAATGAATGAATGGTTACTTTAGTAGATATTTTTTAATATAGTTTCTGACAAAGTGTTAATAATTTGCACAAAGACCCTCTTTGTATACAGTCATTAATGAGCTTTAAATTACAGAATAAAATAACACAAAAGCTAAAAAAAATGTCATATTCCATTTGCATTTCTTCTTTACAGGCACAAAGTGGGTCATAGACTTAAGAGAAGAAATATATGCTCCAGGGCACTGTCAGAACACAACAGCTGGAACAACCGCTGCGAACACAACAGCTTCATCAACAATTGCAACAACCGCTGCTGTCAAGGGAGGCGAATCTAGCTGTCCTTCGTGTAGCCAAGCACTAGTAAATTTCGCTTTTGGAGTTGTTGTTGCCCAGTGGTCGCTTCTTGGGTTGGCGTTTGTTGCTGCCATCTGTATTGCCATTCTGGGGGGATTTATTTTATGCTTATGCAAGACGCTGAACTGAATACGCTAGACTTCATAACGAAATTGTGCCTTCTTCTAGTGACTTACTGCAAAACATTACCAAAGAATCATTGTTGATCACAGAACTCTTTCTTCCAAGCAGTCCTTCATGATGTTCAAGAGTCGCAAAATGTAAACAGTTTGTTAAAGGCACCAGACTGATGGCCAGACAACTTAGACTGGGCGTTATCAGTCATAACATACTGATGGAAGTACTGAAGAAAGGTAGAGGAGCTTCTATAAAGGGAACGAAGAGATTCTTGCTTCTAAAATTGAGTAGAGAATTTATGGCGATAAGAGATTTCAAGAGAAGGAGAGAGAGAGAGAGAGAGAGAGAGAGAGAGAGAGAGAGAGAGAGAGATGTAGAAGAAATAGTGGAAAGTGGTCGAGGTGGCGGAACATTTTCTTTTCACTGCCAGGCTGTCCCAAGTCCTGCTGGAGCCGCCATCGTTCTCTTACAATTTTTCTTTCTCTCACGTCTTAAATACTTTGTTTAGTATTTTTCTTTCTCTCATGTTTTAAGTACTTTGTCTACTATTTTTCCGTCGCTCACATCTTAAGTACTTTGTCTGCTGTTTTTTTTTTCTTTCACACCTTAAGTACTTTGTCTACAATTTTTCTTTCTTTCACGCCTTAAGTTTTTTGTCTACTATTTTCTTTTGCTTACGTCTTAAGTACTTTGTCTATTGTTTTTTTTTCTAAGCAAATCAAACAACACTGAGTTCTGTGACTTTACTGCTGGCAAGTTTCGTTGTTTCAAGTTTGTTAAATTTGTGGATAGCAAAGAAAAGCTCTCCAGTTCAGATCCCAGAAACTAGCTGAGGCATCGCAACCCACTCCCAAGTCCAAACTTGGTGCCTGTTGTCTTCTGAAGCAGTATGAGAGATAATTTGTTTGTTCTCTACAGAAAGGGCGTTTCTCGCCTTATGAGGCTTTCTTGTGAACGAAGAAGGTCACGTGGTTTGAGAATCCGGTGACTGAGAATTGTGGGAGAAAGCCTGAGGGATTGTAATCTTCGCCAGAATGTGAACCGGTGTGAACGCTTTGCGTGATGTCTCCGTGGAGTATATGGACGTTATATCTGTTCTTGACTTTTATAGTATGAATGGACTCGCCACATGGCAGAGGTAACCTGCCGGCAGTCGGATTATTATCATCTCCATCAGCATTATCATAATTACCATGAATAAAATCCTCATGTCGAGATTATCCAGAACTTGCTTGATGTCTGTACCACTTGGTTGCTAACTAGAGGTTTTGTACGAGCCTGGAAGTGAAGCACGTCTGGAGACAGTCTTTAGCTAATCCAGAAAAGTGAATCTGACGGCTGGAATTCTGTGTATAACAAATCCAGCAACATGCCTTCAAGATGAATGTACAACTTGGTATCCACGTCTGCAAGGGCAGGACAACGACATGACACGGTCCTAGTAAAGACTGCCCGTCCCACCACAGAACACACAGGAGAGAGACAGGCGCTCCTTATACGTCTTTCACTTCAGCAACCCTCACCAACTGAGGAGAATTCAAACTCGTCCATTAACTCTCCCAGACTGTACTATCTGCAGGTCAAATCCGGCCCCTGGTAAAATCGTCTGTGTGTGATATTATGCATGAAGAACCCCTGCTGACCAACGGCATTGCTGGAGATGATCCTTCTCTGGCTGAGCAAACGTAGTTGAAAACAGAAGAAGAAGCAGAAGAAGAAGAAGGTCACTTACTCATCTGAATCTTTTCAAATTTAATCACGAACTTTGTAAATTAATCTTAACAAATATTAATAGATTTTTCACCGTTTCAAATCTTAAAGAAATGAGTTCGTTAAAATCATCATCATCATCATGTGCCGTCTTCACAGCCAGGGTTGACGGTAATAAATCCCTCTCCCTCGCCTTGATCGTGCACTCGTCCAGACAGTATCACATCCACTCTCGTGTGCCGTCTTCCCATCTACATCTTTGTCTACCTCTCGCTCTTTTTCCCTCTGTCTTTCCATGCAGCAGTCTTCAGTATATTATTATGTAATATAATAATGCCCCTGCTTTTATTTTTAGACAGTTTCAACATTTTGTTATCACAGCTTTACTGCAGTGACTTTGTGTATATGTATATATTTAGTTTCATGTATACTTTAATCCTAATTATTTGATACGGCCAAAGTATTTTGTTTTCTTGATTCTTATTTCTTTAAGAAGTTCACATTCCACATGCATTTATTCTAATACTTGTACATATATTTTTTTTAAATTTTCTATATATGACCTACTTTTATTTAGATCTACATTTTTGGTGCAGTGATCCTTCGCGCTCTGATTTTTGTGCTTACAATTCCAGGTTTGTATTTGAAATAAGTTGAGCACATCTGTACCATGCAAGGATTCCAGGAATCAGTGACAGAGCACGTAAAACGGAACATAGTGATGATGGTATGAAGAAGTGCTTTCAAAATATTGTTAGACTTTCAACATCATCATGTGACGTATACACAGTGCCCCGAATCCAATCTTTTCAAGGGTTCTCGGCCGTTTTATGATTACAGACCCCCCCCCCCCCAATGTATTTTTCATTGTGTTTCCGTACCCTATCCTCAGGCTGTGAGAATCATCATTTCTAGACATATTATGTGCCAGTATGAATTCAGCAGATGACAGTAGCTTGGTTTTACTCAGTATATGAATACTCCGAATTACGAACAGTTGATATATGTTATGCTTCTACCCAACGTTTAGTATGTTGGTTAGAGCACTCGCCTGCCCACCAGATGGCCTCTGGTTCGATTTCGCACTCGGGCGGAATTTTTTTCCAAACCATCCACCACCAGGGTCAACATAGCCTCCAGAAAACGGGGACATGGGGGTTTCCCTACGAAAAGAACGGCAGCAGGGACAGGTGCTGACATTCCTAATTCAAGTGCTGTAGTGGCCTAGACACATGAAGGCAATAACACTTCACACCTCTACAGCATGGACGGTCGATTTCTACCACACATTAGTAAATGGTCCATTCATGTGTAAAGACGATATAACATTTCTGAGCTCCACACACGCTGACGCGCAAGAGAAAACAAACCGACTCCAAAATATCTCTAAACAAATTGGCCTCGAAATCAACTCAGCAAAAACTAAAGTTCTTGATCTCACCAACAAACCGGACAACATTAAACTTAATGGCCATGCGCTTGAAAAAGTCACTAGTTTTACATATCTAGGACGCAAGTTAATACAATCGGGAGATATATCAACAGAAATTATGATCCGAATTGCTTTAGCGTCAAACGCTTTCAACAAGCTAACATCTGGAAATCAAAACAACTCAGTAGGCACACGAAACTCAAGATCTTCAACTCCTGTGTAGTGCCAGTTCTAACTTATGGTTGCGAGAGTTGGAGAACATCCCCAGCGATGGAAAAGAGACTAGATGCTTTTGAAAATAAGTGCCTTCGAAGACTGCTAAATATCTGTTGGCACGATTTCAGATTGGTTACATCAATAAGACAAGAAACTAAACAAGATTACGTATCAAACTTTATCAGAAGACATCGCTGGAACTACATCGGCCACGTACTTAGAATGGACGAAAAAGGACTCCCACACCAAGCATTTACGTGGTCACCAGGGGGTAAAAGAAAGCGGGGAAGACCCAAAGACAAACTAAGAAGAGTTATCATCAAGGAGTGTTTAACAATGCTCATCAGAAACACCGAAGATCTAAAGCAAGTAGCAAGGAATCGCCAGACATGGAGAGCCTTGTCCTCCGACCTATACTCCGCCTTTGGCCCAAGAGGATCAACTAACTATGTGTAAAGAGAAAAGATGAGAGCATGATGGTTGTAAAGATACATTTCTGGTCACAAAATATTTCTTTACCTTTTACACATTTACAAACCAAAAGAATATATTGTCAATTTTTTTTTCAACTTTGTTAAAATGTTTTATTATTTCTAGTTGTATCATTTCTCTAAAACATTGTCATAAATCTACTAGTAAAATATAGGCTGTTTAAGCCATTTATATCAGGTTTATTTATCTTTTCTGCTCAGGTTTATTCTCATTTTCTTCTTTTCATTTCTTTTTTTTTTTTATGAAATGTTTCAGCATTTTTTTTTTTTGGCTGAATTTTTCAATGAGCAACCTGTTGGTAAGGAATATGTTGGATGTTTCTTTGATTAAAATATGTTGTTAATGAATATGTTGAATGTTTCAATTATTAATCTGTTGTTAATGAATATCATTTTATTGATTATATAAAGATACAATTTTGTAGTTGATGAGTATACCGTTGATGAATTTTCTGTCAATGAATATCTGATGATGATACGTTCTTGATGTATATTTTTCTTGATGAATATATTTGCTGAAGTTTATTATTGAGATCAATATCTTGTTTGCTAGATGCTGTGAAATAGAAGGAGTTGAAAATGGTTCGGTAAGATGTGAGTTCCTACTTCCACTGTAGGAATATTTAAAATATATATTATTTTCCTACTTTTTACAATTTTATATTGTTTAATACATTAGGGCACATGTGATTGGACATTTGAACGTTCTTATATAGATGATTAACCATATTGTGTATTTACTCTGTCCTATTTCTCATTCATTCCAACATGTCAGAGCATTACAATAAATGAATACAGCACAAATAACGATTTTGTTTTATCAAGGATCATCAGTTTATAATGTAAACAATAAGAGAATCAACCCTAACCAACCTTCTTAACATCTGTGACTTCTTCTCAAAATACAAGTGCCAAAAAAAAAAAATGAAATGATCGCAAATCAAAATATCTTGTACATAAACAATCGGGTTTAGCGTGATTAAGCCAATTGTTGTCCCGTATATAATTTATCGGGCTTTGTCCTTAACCTTATAGCAGAAGAGAAAATTTGCCAAGATAAATCAACACATATACATGTAAAATTTATTAATGCATAATATTACATGCACATAAAATCCCCAGTGTATATTTAACACAAATTTTAAATCCTCTACACACACACACACTCACTCACTCACACACACACTCACTCACTCACTCACACACACTCACTCACTCACTCACTCACTCACACACACTCACTCACTCACTCACTCACTCATTCTCTCACTCACACTCACTCACTCACTCACACACACTCACTCACTCACTCACTCACACACACACACTCACTCACCCACTCACTCACTCACTCACTCACTCACACACACACACACACTCACTCACACACACACACACTCACTCACTCACTCACACTCACTCACTCACTCACTCACTCACTCACACGCTTCAGCCTGCTCGTCCTCTCCCCAACACTTACAGAATATCTCTCCGATTCTTCCTTTTCATTCTTCCAACACATGAAGAACATTTCTCACTTTTTCGCAGCGTCAGTGTATCTCATTTAAAATGGCCAGCCCGTGCAGACAAGACTTAAATTGGCTGAAACTGAAAGCAGAAACAATGAAAAACACAGCAAACAGATCATTGGAACAAATAGTAAGATGTAGGTTTACCAGACTAATGTTAACGAGTTACTTCAACAGCCGAAAAGGATAATGACTTGCTTGTACTATCTCCCTGTAACTGCAAGATGGCATTCTTTGCAGCCGATGCTGTGGAGGTATTGAGGTACAGCATCGTATCGGCGTGGGAGCGGGTTATGGCAGCCATTTCTTTTAGTCCGGAGTACAGCTAAAATGCAGGTGGTGTGCGATACTTCTTTATCAGACTACACCACCATGGGGACTATGATGATCCCAGGCTGTGCTTGTTACTGGGGGTACCAGCGAAGAGATCAGACAGGGTCTTGGTCAGCTATGGGTCGCTGATTGCCTAATCAGACAAACGTTTTCACCACCAGCGAAATCAAAAAGATAATGAAGAGTGTCAGTCAGTCAGTCAGTCAGTCAGTCACTCAGTCAGTCAGTCAGTCAGTCAGTCACTCAGTCAGTCAGTCAGTCAGTCAGTCACTCAGTCAGTCAGTCAGTCAGTCACTCAGTCAGTCACTCAGTCACTCAGTCAGTCAGTCAGTCACTCAGTCAGTCAGTCAGTCAGTCACTCAGTCAGTCAGTCAGTCACTCAGTCAGTCACTCAGTCACTCAGTCAGTCAGTCATCTGCATATCCCTTGTGGAACTTTGCCTCCCTAACATCTCTCACGTAGGCCTCTGTTTTGTAAGCAAGATGCCCTGCTGCTGATGCATCCATTCGCAGATCATCAACGATGTCTTGCAGCCATCTTCGCCTTGGTCTTCCTCTCTTTCTTTTTCCCATTATGTATCCTTCCAAGAGGGTCTTCTCTAATTTCTCATGACGTTTAATGTGTGCAAAATATTTTACGTTTTCTCTGCTTAATCCTATTTACCAGCCACCCTCTTCAATATTAAGTTCTTGTATTATGGATATATTTGTTCTTTTCTGTGTCCATATTTGAAGAATGTAGTATTTTAAAAAAAAAAAAATTTTCGTTCTTCCAGTCCTTCATTATGAGCTGATCCTGTAGACGCTCTCAGTCAAGCAACTTCGTTGTGGCGCTTCATATCTATAATCAAATCTGCTACTTCCTTTCGCTGATTCCTCTGGTAAATTCCCCTACTTTCTTTATTATCTGTCTCATTCTCTTGGCTTCTTTTCTAATAATAAGATACACAGGAGTGTATGGTTCAGTTTTACAAAGAAGAAAGAGTGAGGAAAGTGGGCAGAAACAAGAGTGGCAGAAAAAAAGATGAGCCCGTATAAAAGAAGAATATACAATACTCCAATATTTCGGCAAGAGGCTTCCTCAAGGATCGTATATAAAAAAACAAGAACAAAATCTATATTTTTAAAATACATAGAAATAATTAAAAGAGAAAATTTAAATATTTTAGACATATTAAACGTCATGAGAATTGAGAGAAGACCGTCTTGGAAGGATACAAAATTGGAAAAAGAAAGAGAGGAAGGCCAAGGCGAAGATGGCTGCAAGACATCGTTGATAATCTGTAAATGGATGCATCAACAGCAGGGCATCTTGCTTACAACCGAGAGGCCTACAGGAGACCTGTTAGGAAGGCAAAATTCCGCAAGGGACATGCAAATGACTGAATGACCGACAGAAATAAATGCAAAGAACAAATAGCACAGATTGTGCCTCAGAAAAACAATGATTACATAATGACTGTAAGGAGAAGGCCCGGTGACGTGTGATGTTTTAAATATACATAGTGCAGAATGGCGCCTGATTTAAGTTAAATATAAGAATCTTGTATACGACTGAATCAAGAATTTAAGAATCTTATATTCAACTGAATCAAGAATTCAAGAATGTTGTATACGACTGAATCAAGAATTCAAGAATCTTCAATACGAGTGAATCAAGATTTCCAGAATCTTGTAAACAACTGTGTTTAGTATAGATTTGTGTGAGTATGTTTGATTCAAGATTTTTGTTCGGTTGTGAAAGAGTTAAAATAAACAAAAATCACAGTTTGCTTGGACGAATAGCGAAGGTTAAATTATGAACAAAACTGACACAGCTAGCGCAAGCCAAGTAGTTAACGAGCCGTTTCCGTTGCCATGGTGTTTTCCATGTCGAGAGCTTGTATCAGAATAGGGTAACTTGTTTTTTTTTAGTTGGAGGATTAGCTGAGTTTGGTCAAGTTTTATAATAGCTACATTTACCATATATATGATGGAACGTTACTCTGAACTTTGAGCTCATGAGGTAATAGAAAATAACGCTTGTGCTAGCGTCGAGTGTATCACAGACGAAAGAAGCTGCCCACATGGAGAAAAACATTTCTTTAAAGTCACCCACGGCGCTGAACTCATGTATTGCAAATTCCAGGACGGTTGTGACAATAGACGGCGCATAGCAGACAATAAGTATACAAGCCAACAGAATTACCATCTTTGCCGTTTTCTTCTCTCTGACGCTCAAACCACGGACCTGGTCTGCGTCGTGAACGATCTGCTGGCGCCATTCATTGGCGCGTCTGAGTTTCCAAACCAAAACCAATGTGAAGAATATAACAAGTAAGAAAGATAGCAACCCAAATACGGAATATAACAATGATGTTATCCCTTCTTGATCTGATCTCTTGTCATCGACATATTCACTGGTTTCGTCGGTCAGATTCGAGTCCAAATAAAGTAATAGATACTCTGGGACAATGCAGACCATCATCAGAAAATAGATGGCAGCCACGGCCAGGACTGTTCTCCCCGGGGTGATGATCTTTCTGACCTTCAGCGGTGCGATGACACAAAGGCATCTCTCTCCAGCTACGTAGGCTGTGACCAAGCTAGTAACGTTGCCAAAACAGCCTCGCGGCCACCCGGCGGTCATACGGACAAAGTCTATATGTCGGACTTTACAGCTACGTCTATTGCTGGAGAAGGGATCAAGCGAGATGATCACCCAGAACAAACAGAGCAGGCTGCAGATGTCCGAGATGGCTAACCCCAGGAAGCTGATGGTCATTGTGTTATTTATTCCCTGTTTGAGAAACACTGAAATGGTGATCATGTTGTTGACGATTCCGAAAACGCCGACCACCCCGCAGAGAGCAGCGTTGTTGGTTATTTGATTTATAAACTCGTTTGGGAGGTCACTTGAGCCTGCAGCTTTGGCGCAGCTGTGATCTGACGCATTTGCCATCACTGTCTGAGTCGGTCGTTCAGTGTCTTGGTCTGTCTACATTATACATAATTTATTGTTCAAACTCATTGTAATCAAAGCACTTTGCTATATGTTCAGTCTGTATCAGAAGTTCTAATCTCTCTTTTAAGTTCATGTTCCAATAAGAGCCTTTCTGGCTTCCATACAGAACGAAAGATGAATAGGTACAATCCTTCATACAAAGATACGACGTAAGTATTTCAGATATACTCATTTGAAAGAAAAACCGTTCTGTACATTGAGTGGCTCGTGTTACGAAATTTCTTGACACAGCCAGGCACCTTGGCTTTCTGGAGCAAACTTGGAGTTACTACTTGTTAATGAACAGAAAATAAAACATTACAAAAATGCGATAAAAAAGTGAAACAGAAAGAAAGAAAGAAAGAACCTGAAGTGGCTAATCAAGACGCAATGGAGAATGAAAAGCAACGGGCCTGATGAGAAATATAGAAACAGAATCATTGCCTCACGAAAGCTACCAGCACATCCTATTCCTGAATTCTAGACCCAGACGGCTACGAAAGTTACACTGTTCCAAGAGACCCAGACGGCTACGAAAGTTACACTGTTCCAAGAGACCCAGACGGCTACGAAAGTTATACCGTTCCAAGAGACCCAGACGGCTACGAAAGTTACACCGTTCCAAGAGACCCAGACGGCTACGAAAGTTACACTGTTCCAAGAGATCAACCGTAAAAAAGTTGGTAAAATGTTGAAGGGTTACCAATCGCTGCACGTCGGAAAAGTCCAGGAGCAAGTCCAGTCCCTTCCTGTGAAACAGGATCTCAGCAAGAAGCAGCAACTCTGTAGCACTAGCGAGACTCTGACAACTAAAATCACTAGTGGGACTCTACCCTATGATTGCTTCAGGGACTGACTGAGAGACTGCCTCCCTTTTATTTTTGGGAAATCCTGTCCCAAAGGAATGCAACGTTCTGCAAAAGACAAGCCAGGTCGGTGAAGAAAATGGAAAGAATTGAATGAAAGTTAGTCATCAGTTTATGTATTAAATTATTTTTTAACATAAATTTTACTTAGTAACTATAAAACTTAAAAGCTCTCTTGAAAAATGGAAAACAGAGAAAAGAAGAATTAACCATATGAGACTACTAATTTGTTGAAAGTAAGATCTTTATTTTCAATAACTGGCTGAAAAGGGAGTTAACTCTTTCACTCCTGAACTAATTTCCACGCTCTGCCAGAATAAATTTTGATAAGAAATTTTGACAGAAAGAAACTGGAGTAAAGTTACTCTATAATCTAAAAGTATGGGATGGGTCAGAAATGTGCTACGTGTTCATTTTATTTAGACTGTGTGAATATCGTTCTAAGCTTTGATTCTCATATTCATACAAGATCTACCAAACCTACCAGTGTTCTTTTGGAATCAAAGGGTTAAAATCCCGTTTTCTCCGCTTCCTTTACGAGTATATTCCTTTTCCCACAGATTTCTGGATAGAATCATGACCTCTTGTTTCACACTGGGTCTCTAAACTGGGTTATCAACTTTACTTCCACGCTAAACTAGTGCCCAAGTAGCCACATGTGGCTAGTATATTCTTCATTATTTCTTTCGTACAGCCACCAGCCAACATGCCAGGAGATAAGAAAATCAGTATTTGCCAGAGCGGATTCTGAAAAAAGTTTGAATGCCAAATAAGAATTTAAAATAGTAAACGATAGTTAAGTCAGGCGCCAAATGGATTCTAAACTCGCAATTTCCATTCTTTAACACTGGTATATTTGTTTAATTTGAATTCTGTAAATTCAGAACTATTCCTTTTTTTATTTAATATGAAATACAGTTAATAAAAATCTAGCTATATTTAGCGACTTTTGTCAAGAAGGTTGTTGTAATTCACTTTCATAATCATTAAGACTAACATTTAACAATCTAAATCTTGCTGGAACATCTTAGAAATGCAGGGACGAGCTCTGCTAACTCTGAGACAAAACGAATACGGGTGGACCACAAGCACATATCAAAAGATAAAGAAACAACAACAACAAAAGAGCTGTACTGCAGGCACGTAAAGTTGTAATTGCAAATGTTAGATCAAAGAGTTGTAGTTCAACAGTATCAAAGCGTTGTAATTACAATGCTCTGCACTCTGTCGTGACATTTCTTAACGCGGACAGAACTGGAACAATGTTACAAAAGAAAACATTGTTACGTTTCGACAGAGAGATCGAATAATTGCGTGTAATCATACCTGGGAGCGATACAAAAACCTCGAGTAGAAGATCCAATCAGTGGTTAAATATTCGATCTGTCGTTCATTAATCCTACCGCGTGAGATTATCAGAGAGAAGCGAAGGTTACTTGTATATATTGATCAGATATAGAATCAGTCATTTTAGGAATATCACTGAACTTAATGAAAAAGTAGGTCAGCTGACGGCGTGGTTTACAATGATCTTCTTTGTATGTATTATTATATGTTAGGCCTGCAGATAAATTCTATTTATTGTTGTTGCTGTCGCCTGAGTAACTCTATTTCCTTGCTCTCTACAGCCAAGCACTTATAAAATATCTCACTACGTGTAACACTTATCCTTGTCATATATCTATAAATTTACAAAACATTTTTAACAAATACCAAAAAAAAAATAAAGTTAATTTTGTTTTAATTAAACACTTTTACGTGTTGCATTAAAGAGGAAAAAAAATAAAAACTCTAATGTACATACAAGAACAAGTATCACATAAGCTTTTCCATTTCCTACACTTTTGGGTAAAGTTTGAAAGCAGAAAACGTATTTACGCTTCCTTGTAAAGATTAAAATAAATACAAGGGAGAGAATTTGACGACAGACAAGCATATCTCGTGCGTTCTTGATAAAGTTAATTCGTAAAAATTATTTGAAACATAATTTTTTTAAATAGTTGCTGGAGGACGAGACAACCTACGCTCTCGACAGCTTGAGGAAGAAAAAAAAATTTTAAATAAGGTCTCAGAGAAGTTGAGAACAGTGACAAACTACTTAAGAAAAAAAAAACCGTCTTAAAATTACGATCACAATTTATTGTGAATTTCATGAGAAAACCTGTTAGAGACCTCAGTTAAAACTCAGTATGAAAATATAAAAACTCAAAGACAAAATAAAAGCAGCGAGATCGAGATATAAACATTTCAAAACGGCATGGGAAAAAGAACATTATTGTAGATAAAAAAGTTTCTCCTTCTTTTAAAATGTATTTGTTTTATCTAATTGACTTCAGCAATATGTTTTTGGAAATATTTTTCTGTTTGTTGCTTTTTTATTGGATATTTTTTTCCTTCCCCTTGTTATCGTTCAATGTTCTGTAAAATTTCTTCAGAGTAGAGTTAGACGAAGAGTAAAGAGACGAAGGAAGAAAGAAATGAAGGAAGAAAGAAAGGAAGAGAGAAAGGAAGGAAGAAAGAAAGGAAGGAAGGAAGGAATGAAGGAAGGAAGGAAGAAAGGAAAGGAGAAAGAAAGGAAGAGAGAAAAGTTGGCAACAGGAGGTAAGAATAATTAAATGGTTGTGAAAAAGAACACTAATAAGAAACCAATATTTCGGCAAAATGCTTTTATCAAAGACAACAACAACAACAATAACAACAACAACAACAACAAGACAAGAGAAACATATAAATACACTTTAAGAAACTCATCTGCGACCTGCTGTTTCAGGAAAATAGACACAGACTGCGGCCGGAGGGGGAAGAGGAAGTATGAAGCTTAAGAGAAGCAGCCAGGCGTGGGGCACGGTCATCTAGAGACTGGAGTAGCGAGGGACAAAAAATCTATGTTATTGTTACTGCTGTTTTCATAACCATTTCACTGTTCTAACCTTTCGTTAGTAACTTTTCTTCCTTCTTTTCTCTAGTACCTGTCTTAACAAAACTGGACCATACTCATCCGTCTAACTTTACTCTTCTAGCACCGGGTTTACTGCAGCTTCTATCACAGTTATCCATACACTTTCAGGAACAGCTATTACTGACTCTTGGCGTTAAGCTCACTGGTTCAAGATGAATCTTCTCCAAATAAGATTTTCCGCACTCTATGACACGCCCAATGGGCACTATTGTGCTGAGGTCACACCAGCGAGAGTTACCGAGGGCAGGATTGTCGTGCGTCCACCAGGATTAAGGACAAGAATTGAACCATCACCAAAGGCGACCTGTACTCAAAGACTGAAAATTGTAACGGCCCTGCCATACTAACTGACCGTTTTCAAGTGGCTTGAAATAAGATCGGAGACGCTCTTCATGTACCAACATTTTCTGTATCCTTTCTCGCCAGATATTCTCCTTCTATTTGTCAGTTCTCCTGACACGTCCTGTGTCGCCAGATATTCTCCTTCTATTTGTCAGTTCTCCTGACACCGTCCTGTGTCGCCAGATATTCTCCTTCTATTTGTCAGTTCTCCTGACACGTCCTATGTCGCCAGATATTCTCCTTCTATTTGTCAGTTCTCCTGACACCGTCCTTTCTCGCCAGATATTCTCCTTCTATTTGTCAGTTCTCCTGACACGTCCTATGTCGCCAGATATTCTCCTTCTATTTGTCAGTTCTCTTGACACGTCCTGTGTCGCCAGATATTCTCCTTCTATTTGTCAGTTCTCCTGACACGTCCTATGTCGCCAGATATTCTCCTTCTATTTGTCAGTTCTCCTGACACGTCCTGTATCGCCAGATATTCTCCTTCTATTTGTCAGTTCTCCTGACACGTCCTGTCTCGCCAGATATTCTCCTTCTATTTGTCAGTTCTCCTGACACGTCCTTTCTCGCCAGATATTCTCCTTCTATTTGTCAGTTCTCCTGACACGTCCTGTATCGCCAGATATTCTCCTTCTATTTGTCAGTTCTCCTGACACGTCTTATGTCGCCAGATATTCTCCTTCTATTTGTCAGTTCTCCTGACACGTCCTTTCTCGCCAGATATTCTCCTTCTATTTGTCAGTTCTCCTGACACGTCCTTTCTCGCCAGATATTCTCCTTCTATTTGTCAGTTCTCCTGACACGTCCTGTATCGCCAGATATTCTCCTTCTATTTGTCAGTTCTCCTGACACGTCTTATGTCGCCAGATATTCTCCTTCTATTTGTCAGTTCTCCTGACACGTCCTTTCTCGCCAGATATTCTCCTTCTATTTGTCAGTTCTCCTGACACGTCCTTTCTCGCCAGATATTCTCCTTCTATTTGTCAGTTCTCCTGACACGTCCTGTATCGCCAGATATTCTCCTTCTATTTGTCAGTTCTCCTGACACGTCCTGTATCGCCAGATATTCTCCTTCTATTTGTCAGTTCTCCTGACACGTCCTGTATCGCCAGATATTCTCCTTCTATTTGTCAGTTCTCCTGACACGTCCTTTCTCGCCAGATATTCTCCTTCTATTTGTCAGTTCTCCTGACACGTCCTGTCTCGCCAGATATTCTCCTTCTATTTGTCAGTTCTCCTGACACGTCCTTTCTCGCCAGATATTCTCCTTCTATTTGTCAGTTCTTCTGACACCGTCCTGTGTCGCCAGATATTCTCCTTCTATTTGTCAGTTCTCCTGACACCGTCCTGTGTCAAAGGACACATTTATTATTATTAATTATGGTCGTGAAAAATAACTCATTCGTGCATTCATTTATTAGCGCTGAGAACATTAATATAAAGGTCAAAAGACGAAGATGGAAATAGCTTGACCACATACTGCCAATGACAAGAAAAAGAAACGCTCCTATACGGCCTTGACGTGGACGCCTGAAGTAGAAAAGAAAGAAGGGGCGGGCCATTAGGGACATGGAGACACACAATACAGGAAGAACTAGAGGAGGCGATCAAGACATGACTGGAAGTATCCCCGACATTGCTCAAGACAGGATTGGCTGGGGAACGCTTTCTTGATGTCTTATGCTTCAATGGGAGTACAGAGGACTGATGATGATGTTCTCAGAAATCCTTCTCGCGCTCTCCCCCCCCCCCCAATTTTCCCGGAACTACACCCCCCTCCCTCAACCATCTCAAATCCCCTTCAAACCCCCCCCCCCCCCATTTCATAACGAAAATCTGCCTATGCTACATTTATAAACCCATGATTTCTATTGCTTCCAGTCCTGTATTATTCTGGCATCTCTTCATTAACGGACTTGTTAAGCACGAATTCGTTTGATTTGTTTGTATTTTTGTTATCTCTGTTCTCATTTCGTACTGGTACTTGAAAATTGCTACATTTTATTTTTTTTTCATTCGGTTTTAAACCATCTTCACCAACATTCGCCGATTTTACCCCCCGCAATCACCGATCTTTAATCTGTCTTCATTATTTTAACAAATAATGTTTACAGTTGAACAATGCTTGTTCTGTGTGGGTTCGCGTACGCAACTTCTGTAAAGCAGATGAGATCGATAGTCAAAGGTAAACGAAGGGAGGCTATTAGCGTGAGATTCACACGGCTTGGTAGGGAAAGGGAGGAAACCACTGGCAAACAAGGTGAAACAAAATTCTAGCAACACTGATGAGAACAAATAACCAGTGTACTGGGCTGACCGCACCACTACTGCTCTAGGCTACAGACCCAGTCTGGCTAACTGGGTGGGGTTGTTAGTTCTCCCTTCCCCCGGGATGCTGGAATCTGTTTACATCAGCGGTTCTCAACTGGGAGAATTTCAATAACCACGTTTCATTAATCACGATTGTAAAAGGATGTATAATAGTAACAATCCTTTCTGGATGATGATTTAATATACAGCGTATTAAGGGGGAGAATGAAGGGTGTGGGGGCAGTCATGGGTTTAAAAGGAAAAGAAATTGGAACTTGGGATATTGGGAACAAGTGGTCAAAATGATTTTTTTTTAAAATACCATCCTGGTCTTCAAGAAAAGTCATCGAAATCCTTGCATTCAAAACTGCTTGGACATCTCCACAGCGTCGTCTGCTAATTAAACCTCATAATTCAACAGAAATATCAAAACCAGAGCCAAACTACAACAGGAAAACAGACAGAGTGGAAACAAAGACATTTGTGCGACATTTAGACTAACTCCTTGCCATACCGGAAGCTTGAAAAAAAATGTTATAAGTAAGGAAGGTAAAACTAGCCATGGAGACACGGGATACGGTGTTAGTGTCCTTGGAGACACATACGGGATACGGTGTTAGTGTCTTTGGAGACACATACAGCATACGGTGTTAGTGTTCTTGGAGACACATACAGGATACGATGTTAATGTCCATGGAGACACATACAGGATACAGTGTTAGTGTCCATGGAGACACATACAAGATACGGTGTTAGTGTCCATGGAGACACATACGGGATACGGTGTTAGTGTCCATGGAGACACATACAGGATACAGTGTTAGTGTCCTTGGAGACACATACAGGATACGGTGTTAGTGTCCTTGGAGACACATACAGGATACGGTGTTAGTGTCCATGGAGACACATACAGGATACGGTGTTAGTGTCCATGGAGACACATACAGGATACGGTGTTAGTGTCCATGGATACACATACAGGATACGATGTTAGTGTCCATGGAGACACATACAGGATACGATGTTAGTGTCCATGGAGACACATACAGCATACGATGTTAGTGTCCTTGTTTTCGTTGACCTGCAAGAGGGTGATGTGGTTAGCCTCAGGCCTGATCGTCTCTCCCTCCCAGGTTCCAGTCGAAGCCAGGCAACCATTTCTACAGCTGAGTGACTGTGGCGCCCCCTATCAGTTTCTAACAACAGACTCTACTGACTCTCGCCACGAGGACCCAACACACCACCCATTTCTACAGCTGAGTGACTGTGGCGCCCCCTATCAGTTTCTAACAACAGACTCTACTGACTCTCGCCACGAGGACCCAACACACCACCCATTTCTACAGCTGAGTGACTGTGGCGCCCCCTATCAGTTTCTAACAACAGATTCTACTGACTCTCGCCACGAGGACCCAACACACCACCCATTTCTACAGCTGAGTGACTGTGGCGCCCCCTATCAGTTTCTAACAACAGATTCTACTGACTCTCGCCACGAGGACCCAACACACCACCCATTTCTACAGCTGAGTGACTGTGGCGCCCCCTATCAGTTTCTAACAACAGATTCTACTGACTCTCGCCACGAGGACCCAACACACAACCCATTTCTACAGCTGAGTGACTGTGGCGCCCCCTATCAGTTTCTAACAACAGATTCTACTGACTCTCGCCACGAGGACCCAACACACACCCATTTCTACAGCTGAGTGACTGTGGCGCCCCCTATCAGTTTCTAACAACAGATTCTACTGACTCTCGCCACGAGGACCCAACACACCACCCATTTCTACAGCTGAGTGACTGTGGCGCCCCCTATCAGTTTCTAACAACAGATTCTACTGACTCTCGCCACGAGGACCCAACACACCACCCATTTCTACAGCTGAGTGACTGTGGCGCCCCCTATCAGTTTCTAACAACAGACTCTACTGACTCTCGCCACGAGGACCCAACACACCACCCATTTCTACAGCTGAGTGACTGTGGCGCCCCCTATCAGTTTCTAACAACAGACTCTACTGACTCTCGCCACGAGGACCCAACACACCACCCATTTCTACAGCTGAGTGACTGTGGCGCCCCCTATCAGTTTCTAACAACAGATTCTACTGACTCTCGCCACGAGGACCCAACACACCACCCATTTCGCCACCCAACGTGTCCTGTTTAAGTAAATCAAGTCTTAGTTAAGGGCAGTTTTCTTTTATATTCGTCTCTGATTTAAAATTATTCAGCACCAGTGATGTTTAAACAAGTAACAGACAGGTGAAATAGGCCTTGTCTGTCACAGACATTTGTTTTTAGAATTAAACAATGTATCTAGGAAAAAGAAAAACAAGTTAAGAACTTGCAGAGAATTACAATTCTTGCTCTCTAAAACAACACTGCCATCGCTGGTACATCTTACACGCCAATGCGAACCAACGCTCACAGAGATGGGCAGTCTAAATGAATCGAAATTCATTTCTAACCCAACCCGTTTCAGCTATAGAGTATCTTCCTTCCAGTTTCTGCCAAAATCTCTCATCAAAATTTACTCTAGAAGAATGTTTACTTGTCCGTTTTTTTTTTTTTTTGGGGGCTCTCGGAGCGGCCGAACCGAGAGGTCAAGGTGAACGCGTCACTAGTCACGTGCTTAAATGTGTGGCGGGATGTTTGGTTCTTGATTCATTCATGTTTCGTTACGAGGCATGACGGGGTAGGAGCAGAAAGGGCCGGTGTTGTATTGTGATGGATGTTATACTGTGGATCATTGTGATGGTGTTGTAATATTGTTCCAGCCCACTCTTTACCAGCCCCCTCCCCCCCCCTTTTTTTTTCATGTGGCGTAAGTTGCATGTTTGTGTTTGTAAGTTATGTATGTTTATTTTTGCGTTTGTGAATCACTTAACGTGGGTTTCGATATATGTGAGTATTGTTCATTAGTAACAGCGAAATGTGTTGAACTGAATGTTAAATACATATTGAATGAGTGATTTATATCACAATTTGCTTTGATATGCATTTGAATTGATGTTTGATGATTTCATCATTTTTAATACATGTCACATTTGATTTCATTTTGTTCACACCATTGATTTGATTACATTTGTTCACCATTTGCATTTGGGCTCAGAATAACGTTTGTGGGTTTCATGCATTTTGAGTATCACAATGTTCATGTCATTTTATATGATCAGATACACTGTTATAATGACCCTTGACTTTTCATTGATTGGTGTGGTCTTATTTTGATTATTTACCCATGTACGTCACAGCAGCGGTATAGCTGCTACATAGATAATTTGTGGCTAGCCTCAAAGTGATAGTAACCAATAGTAGGATATATCTTGAAGTTTTCAGTGCTGTTGCACATAGCTCCGTGAGAAGAGTCATTAAGTGAAGTTTTCAGTGCTGTTGCACATAACTTTGTGAGAAGAGTCATTAAGTGAAGTTTTCAGTGCTGTTGCACATACATGGCTTTACAGAAACTTTCGGTAAATGTATAAGATTATTAAGATTTATAAACTATGAAAAATTGTAGGAACAGTTTTATTACTTAACGAGCACAAAGTTGTAAAAATTGTTAAGATTATTAAGTTTGCCATGACACGAATCTGTTTACGATGTTGTGCGTGTTAGGTCAATTTATAATGTTTATTATTTGGGCCTGAGATTTGGGGCATATTGCATTGATGTTCATCATGTTGGTTCATATCGTATTTGTTTGATGTAAATCGTATTGTTCTAGCTGTCTGGTCAGTTTTTATGTTATCGTCATGTGTGGTTGTGCATTAAATGTGAATATATGTGTATTGATCATGAGCTTAACTATTCGCTGTTAATCATATCATATCGAATGTAAGAGTGTTAGATTCTAACAGCTGCCTTTCTACAGCTGAGTGACTGTGGCGCCCCCTATCAGTTTCTAACAACAGATTCTACTGACTCTCGCCACGAGGACCCAACACACCACCCATTTCGCCACCCAACGTGTCCTGTTTAAGTAAATCAAGTCTTAGTTAAGGGCAGTTTTCTTTTATATTCGTCTCTGATTTAAAATTATTCAGCACCAGTGATGTTTAAACAAGTAACAGACAGGTGAAATAGGCCTTGTCTGTCACAGACATTTGTTTTTAGAATTAAACAATGTATCTAGGAAAAAGAAAAACAAGTTAAGAACTTGCAGAGAATTACAATTCTTGCTCTCTAAAACAACACTGCCATCGCTGGTACATCTTACACGCCAATGCGAACCAACGCTCACAGAGATGGGCAGTCTAAATGAATCGAAATTCATTTCTAACCCAACCCGTTTCAGCTATAGAGTATCTTCCTTCCAGTTTCTGCCAAAATCTCTCATCAAAATTTACTCTAGAAGAATGTTTACTTGTCCGTTTTTTTTTTTTTTTGGGGGCTCTCGGAGCGGCCGAACCGAGAGGTCAAGGTGAACGCGTCACTAGTCACGTGCTTAAATGTGTGGCGGGATGTTTGGTTCTTGATTCATTCATGTTTCGTTACGAGGCATGACGGGGTAGGAGCAGAAAGGGCCGGTGTTGTATTGTGATGGATGTTATACTGTGGATCATTGTGATGGTGTTGTAATATTGTTCCAGCCCACTCTTTACCAGCCCCCTCCCCCCCCCTTTTTTTTTCATGTGGCGTAAGTTGCATGTTTGTGTTTGTAAGTTATGTATGTTTATTTTTGCGTTTGTGAATCACTTAACGTGGGTTTCGATATATGTGAGTATTGTTCATTAGTAACAGCGAAATGTGTTGAACTGAATGTTAAATACATATTGAATGAGTGATTTATATCACAATTTGCTTTGATATGCATTTGAATTGATGTTTGATGATTTCATCATTTTTAATACATGTCACATTTGATTTCATTTTGTTCACACCATTGATTTGATTACATTTGTTCACCATTTGCATTTGGGCTCAGAATAACGTTTGTGGGTTTCATGCATTTTGAGTATCACAATGTTCATGTCATTTTATATGATCAGATACACTGTTATAATGACCCTTGACTTTTCATTGATTGGTGTGGTCTTATTTTGATTATTTACCCATGTACGTCACAGCAGCGGTATAGCTGCTACATAGATAATTTGTGGCTAGCCTCAAAGTGATAGTAACCAATAGTAGGATATATCTTGAAGTTTTCAGTGCTGTTGCACATAGCTCCGTGAGAAGAGTCATTAAGTGAAGTTTTCAGTGCTGTTGCACATAACTTTGTGAGAAGAGTCATTAAGTGAAGTTTTCAGTGCTGTTGCACATACATGGCTTTACAGAAACTTTCGGTAAATGTATAAGATTATTAAGATTTATAAACTATGAAAAATTGTAGGAACAGTTTTATTACTTAACGAGCACAAAGTTGTAAAAATTGTTAAGATTATTAAGTTTGCCATGACACGAATCTGTTTACGATGTTGTGCGTGTTAGGTCAATTTATAATGTTTATTATTTGGGCCTGAGATTTGGGGCATATTGCATTGATGTTCATCATGTTGGTTCATATCGTATTTGTTTGATGTAAATCGTATTGTTCTAGCTGTCTGGTCAGTTTTTATGTTATCGTCATGTGTGGTTGTGCATTAAATGTGAATATATGTGTATTGATCATGAGCTTAACTATTCGCTGTTAATCATATCATATCGAATGTAAGAGTGTTAGATTCTAACAGCTGCCTTTCTTTGTTGGCATACCATGCACATCTTAGAAGGGAGAACCTGAGGATTGTAAATGGGTATATTAAATGGCCCTCTGGTACGACTCTACTTAACACTGGGTTTCATTGTGACGTTTCCCCTGCACTAGATAATAATAAGTTCAATGAAGAACATTTAGTTTCGAGTTAAAGTTAAAAAAAAAGCACACTAAGAAACATCAACTCTCTATACAAAACGAAATTACTCAAACCAGTTTTACAATAGGATGGAAATTACTGCAGGCGTGATAGAGTTAAAAACTAATTAAAACCACAAGAAAGAAAAAGGGAAAGGCATTTCTTTGGACATGTCGAGAGAAGACATATAAGTGTTAGTAAACCTGACAATCACCGGAAAAAAGCAATGGGAAAAAGAAAGAGATGAACTGGCTGACGGTAGGGAAAATGTAAGAAATTTTAATCAGTTTGTTTAGAAATGCCTTGAAATCTACAAAACGAAGAAGCGACTTTCACATTAGGAGGATTTCTGATAGATAAGCGTCACCCACTTTATTTTATTTTTGCATGTACAGTATTAATCAGTTATATTATTATTTCTGTCGTCCCTGACAAAGGCATACTGCAGACATATTGAATCGTTACTGTTTGTTTTTTAGCATCTACGCGCTCATATTTTATTGCATATTCTTGCCTTCTTGCCGTTTCTGCAGGTTTTCTTCAATTTTTTTTTTTCTATATAACTAAACAATGCTCTTCTGTTTATCACCGCACTCCGCTACCGCCAGTTTTACTTCTGTTTATCACCGCACTCCGCTACCGCCAGTTTTACTTCTGTTTATCACCGCACTCCGCTACCGCCAGTTTTACTTCTGTTTATCACCGCACTCCGCTACCGCCAGTTTTACTTCTGTTTATCACCGCACTCCGCTACCGCCAGTTTTACTTCTGTTTATCACCGCACTCCGCTACCGCCAGTTTTACTTCTGTTTATCACCGCACTCCTCTACCGCCAGTTTTACTTCTGTTTATCACCGCACTCCACTACCGCCAGTTTTACTTCTGTTTATCACCGCACTCCACTACCGCCAGTTTTACTTCTGTTTATCACCGCACTCCACTACCGCCAGTTTTACTTCTGTTTATCACTGCACTCCACTACCGCCAGTTTTACTTCTGTTTTCATCACTTTTAGAGTCACCAAAATTAAGAAATTTGGTTACCAGCTGCTGTGAGCACAGCACACAATTAATGCATGAATTTGGAGCTTAATTTTCCTCGGGAAAGCAGAATTTCTCACAACTGAACGAACACTAAATATTTCAGTCTATGACTTTCACGTTAAATGGTCAAACTTAATGGGCAGATTTCATCCATTAAACTTAAATATGATCCATGTTTTTGAGGCACCTGAGCTGCGATGATTTCATTTTTAAAGCTATTTGTGTATATTTACGAGATTTAAATTAAAAAAATTTTTTTTTCTAGTTCAAATGATGCTAGTCACGTTTATTCAGCATATATTAAGTTTACTGTTCCATGATTGATCAACCACAAAAAATACAAAATGATAGTCAGTCATTTATACCTAAATATGAAAGCTGCATCCATCTAGAACCACTGGTTCAAATTTAAAGCTGAAACAATGATGTGTGAAACACACAAACAAACAAACAAAAAAGATAATTGTTTTATATAACATAAATCTGAAGTTCTCAAATATACTCCAGAAAATTTCGTCTAGAAAACCTCAACCAATAAAACTGAACCTGAAGTGTCTCTAGTTCACTCTTTTTTACTTCAGAAAGTTTTCTACACTCTAATTTGCTCAAAGGAAGAGATTGAAAAAAAAATTGTTTGAATAATGAATTCTACAATGGTGTTCCAACGTGCCTTGTGACACACTTTTGTTGTAAAATTTCCTGTAAAGCTTTCGTGGATGTGTGAAATAAAGTTAGTTATCACTTATCTAAATGTTTTATTTAGTTCATGATATGTATTCATACACTGATGACTGTTTCCATTGTAAACTATCCGCTACTTTACAGATGTCATGTCTTTTCACTCTTTTTGAGAACTTTCCGCGGAAATTTTCAACATGGATTAATTACACCAGAAAATTACTTCCCCTTTTCTGTCCTATTTCTGTACGCGATGTTAACTTAAGGGGAATAATAATTCTACGATAACTCAACCATAAGTCCTCTATAATTCCTGAAAAAAGAGTTGGGGGAGGGGGGGGGGGTGTTCTGTCACGTTGAAGGATAAATACTTATTTAGTTTTTGCTTTTAATTATTTTTACTTTCGGCCCGACCCAGAATAGGATTTTTGTAAAGTATCCAAGACAGATTTCCCCATAAACCGCAAGTAAGTGGAAGAAAACTGGCAAAAGATGGTGCCGCACATAGAGAGCTACTGTACGTAAAGGTGTCGCATATAGAGAGCTACTGTACGTAAAGGTGTCGCATATAGAGAGCTACTGTACGTAAAGGTGTCGCATATAGAGAGCTACTGTACGTAAAGGTGCCGCACATGGAGAGCTACTGTACGTAAAGGTGTCGCATATAGAGAGCTACTGTACGTAAAGGTGCCGGATATAGAGAGCTACTATACGTAAAGATGCCGGATATAGAGAGCTACTGTACGCAAAGGTGTCGCATATAGAGAGCTACTATACGCAAAGGTGTCGCATATAGAGAGCTACTGTACGCAAAGGTGTCGCATATAGAGAGCTACTGTACGCAAAGGTGTCGCATATAGAGAGCTACTGTACGGAAATATGTCGCATATAGAGAGCTACTGTACGCAAAGGCGCTGCCTTATTTGTGAAGAAACGAGGATCAAAGTTGAGGGCAGAAAACGCATGGTGAAGGTCATACAGACTGCCCTGGTACCTGTGAATTTTTAACCTTAATCAAAACTGACTGACCTGCTTAAAAACCGTGTCCTTCAAAGGTCAGGTAGTGTGCTTGTCTGAAGTCTGCATCCTAGATGGTTCTCTAGCTAGCCTAGTGATTGATATTACCAGCCCTATATAGAAAATACAATTTGTTGTTATCCTGACTGATTATACCAACTACATAATAGTAAAATCGACCAAGAGAGAAGCTGCTAGGTTTCTCGGTAAATTCTATTAAGCTTATTTGACCAAATCTATTTCTACATAGCTGGCTAGACAGTTTTAATCACTTGGTTATGTATGTACGGTTGGAGGGGTTGGGGCTACAAGGAAGAGAGATGATCTTGACAGACTATAGCTGTACAGTCCAAGAACTGAAGTAGAGGATCTTGACAGATTATAGATGTACAGTCCAAAAACTGAACTAGAGGATCTTGACAGATTATAGATGTACAGTCCAGGAACTGAAGTAGAGGGTCTTGACAGATTATAGATGTACAGTCCAGGAACTGAAGTAGATGATCTTGACATATTATAGATGTACAGTCTAAGAACTGAAGTAGAGGATCTTGACAGATAATAAATGTACAGTCTAAGAACTGAAGTAGAGGATCTTGACAGATTATAGATGTACAGTCTAAGAACTGAAGTAGAGGATCTTGACAGATTATAGATGTACAGTCCAAGAACTGAAGTAGAGGATCTTGGCAGATTATAGCTGTACAGTCCAGGCAATGGAGCAGATGTTCCAGTCTCCAATGGCATGGAGTACATGATACACAAATGGATAAACAACATAAGTTTCCCAAAATAAATAAGGTAGATAGAGGTGTATGGTGCAGTTTTACAAAGTGAGGGAGGGAGTGAGTAAGGTGAGGAAAAAAAACGAATAGAAAGTATGAGAATGTATAAATGAGAGGAAGACACATTCAGATAAGTTCTTCGTGTTTTTGTCTCGTTCTGTATGTATCCTCGAATAAGGCTCACGCCAAAATATCGGATTTTGTATGTTTTTCATTTATACATTCTCATACTTTCTATTCGTTTTTTTTTCTCACCTTACTCACTCCCTCCCCCACTTTGTAAAACTGGACCACACACCTCTATCTACCTTATTTATTTAAAACAGTTTTACTGCAGTTGCCATCCCTTTTATAAGTTTCCAAAAGGTCAGCTTTACGGTCAGAAAGATGAACGAATGTTACATAATTATACTGCGTCGTCGTCGTCGTCATCATCATCATCATCATCATCATCTCACTCCGGATCAAACCATAGCTGCTCTTATCTTCACCTCATTATTGCGGCTGATAATACAGGTAGACAAACGTGTATTGGTCAGTTTCTCTACCTGTTATGCCCGTAACGCGACTTTGATACCTACTAGCACCGTTCTCTACCCTCAGCATTTCAATCCAAAACTGTCATATGTGTAAACAAAGGTGTATGGTTCAGTTTTACTAAAATATAGAAAGGGTGAAGTAAGTGGGCACAAACAGGAGTGGCAGAAAGTAGGATTAGCATGTATACATGAATAACATACAAACATTCCCCACATTTCGGCAAATACCTTCGTCGAGGACCACATAACAAAAAATACGTCTGATAAATACATAACAAATAATAGCAAAAATGTCCCTTTGTGATTGTTGTCCTTGTAAGAAAGTCGGGCACAAATTACTTTCAGACAGGTGTAGGTAAGCGCAAGGTAGAAGCATGACATTGACAGGGAAATGCGAGAAAAAAACAATAACAAATAATACTGACAGTGAAAAACATGATGAGATGCCCCAGACAGAAAAAGGATAACTATGACCTAAATAAAAGCCACCCAGATGAGACGGACAGTAAAAGTGAGAAAAGAATATGGAAAGATGGGGAGTAGGGTTAGATGAAGAGTTACTAAAAAAAAAAAAAACCCCGCTGATAAGAGTAGACCTCTTGCTCAAGATGCCCTAACAAAGAAGCCATCAAAACCCTCTGGAGGCTTGATAAAAAAAGGGACAGAATAGACGGGAGACATGAGTTAATAATATCAACTCTAACTGACATCTTAGACTGAGATATCGTGTAACGGTTCTGCTGCTATATATGCCTGCTTGATCCTGCATGTCCAACTGGTATTGTAAACGCTAGTGAATCCTGTGATTAGACTTTTCTTTTTTATGAGCAATAATTTTTACATAAGAAGACACTACGGACAACAAAGAATTTATTTGAAGTAAACCCGGGCAAAAATGTTAGAAACAAGTAAGTTTGGCATAGGGTGATGGTCTACCACACAGTTTTATAAAAACAAGAAGCGAGGAAGCACTTCAGGATGAGAACTATAAAAGCGGAGCAGAAATATTAGGAAAGCAACTAAACTGTGACATGTCAACATCAAGTTAACGTATTTCTCGGGTATAGGGCTAAGTCCAGGGTGTGAATGAAAGTGTTATATATAACAACCCGCCAGTGAAGGAGGGGACATATTTTTGAAGGTGATGTTAAAAGTTCCACAGTTTGGAACAATTATAACTGTTCTTTCAGTGTTTTGTTAGGAACAAATAAAATTTCTATTTATGAAACTGTAGAAATATTTAGTTATCATATTACAATAACATTACAATTTTAATTCACATTTTTAAAGAAACAGTATAAAGTATTTAATACAGAAATTACGGCCGTTAGGGAAGACACGGGACAAGTTTTTAATATACCAAAAAAGGTGTGTCACTTCACGTCTGCCGGGCTTCAGGAAGCGAAAATCACAAAGGAGTTTTTGTTTGCTCTAGATATTAATATTTTCACTTACCTGAGAAAACCAACAGTTGTGATCATCCATAAAGGTTTGTTCTTGTTATCTGATATAGCAACATGCATTAAAACAAGTTAATTTTTATTTGTTACATGTTTATTTTATCAGTGACCTCAGAATCCATGACGGCAAACTTGCACACGTGAAATAGTCGATGGATCTTCCTCATTGCACATCGGACGATTAGTCCATAAGTGCTCCGATCCCGTCTTCAGTATTTCCACCAGTGTTTGGCGGCTGACCATACCAGTTCTGTGTTGATTAACTAATGCTTTCCGATGTAACGCTCTTGTCCGGCCAATCCGCTTTTGATGTTATGTTCCAACAATGCCACTCCACTTTGATGTTGTGTTCCAGCAATGCCACTCCACTTTGATGGTGTGTTCCAGCAATGCAACTCCACTTTGATGTTATTTTCCAGCAATGCCACTCCACTTTGATGGTGTGTTCCAGCAATGCAACTCCACTTTGATGTTATTTTCCAGCAATGCAACTACACTTTGATGGTGTGTTCCAGCAATGCAACTCCACTTTGATGTTATTTTCCAGCAATGCAACTACACTTTGATGTTATTTTCCAGCAATGCAACTCCACTTTGATGTTATTTTCCAGCAATGCAACTACACTTTGATGGTGTGTTCCAGCAATGCAACTCCACTTTGATGTTATTTTCCAGCAATGCAACTACACTTTGATGTTGTGTTCCAGCAATGCAACTCCACTTTGATGTTATTTTCCAGCAATGCAACTACACTTTGATGGTGTGTTCCAGCAATGCAACTCCACTTTGATGTTATTTTCCAGCAATGCAACTACACTTTGATGTTATTTTCCAGCAATGCAACTCCACTTTGATGTTATTTTCCAGCAATGCAACTACACTTTGATGGTGTGTTCCAGCAGTGCCACTCCACTTTGATGTTGTGTTCAAGCAATGCCACTCCGCTTTGATTTTGTGTTCCAGCAATGCCACTCCACTTTGATGTTCTTGTTCCACCAGTCTGTTCATAGCTGCAGATTCAAAATGAGTCTTTCAAATTCATCAAGGGATGTTATGCCCACTAAACTGGCTTCTCTTAACAATGTTCTCTTTAGAGTTTCACATTGTCAACTTCTTTTTCTTCATCCTGTTGTGCTCCACTTGATAGTTTGTTTTGGTATTCTCTGATTGTTTCTTCTCATCACATGGCCTACATATGTCCATCTTCTTTTTCTGATCACCCATGAGACAGGTTGTTGTTTGCTGATCTATTTTATCTCTGCATTGAATTCATTCCACTTTATACCAAGTGTTTTAATTAGGCATTTGTGTTCAAAAGAGTCTAATTTCTTGTCTATTTCTTTAGTTGATTTCCAGCTTTCGCATGCATAAATGAGGGTGGATATCACATTTGAATTGAATAATCTTAACTTGGTTTTTGTGCTTATAACTTTTGAATGCCATATGTTCTCAAGATTTTTGAAGGACAATGCTGCTTTTGCAATTCTAATTCTAACTTCCTTCCTGGTGTCACCATCCTGGTCTATGTAGCTGCCAAGGTATGCAAATTGGTTTACTTCATCAACAATTGTTCCTTCTACATATATTTTTCCTTCTTGATTAATGAGAAGTTTCATTATTTTTGTTTTGTCTTTGTTAATTTCAAGACCTATTTTGCTAGCCAAGGAAGACAGGGAATCTGTTTTTTCCTGCATCGATTTCACATTGTCACTGATAAGAGTTATGTCATCAGCAAAATCAAGATATTCTATTTGGGTTCCATGTACCCAATCAATGCCCGTACCTGTACAGCATCTTTTCATTATAAAGTCTATGGCAATTCCAAAAAGCAATGGAGATAATATACATCATTGTTTCACCCCTGTTTCAATCTGAGACCATTCGCTCATTCCTTCTTCTGTCTTGACTGCACAAACATATCCATTGTAGAGATCTCTAATGATGTTGACAATTTTAGATGGTATTCCATATAGTCTTAAAATTCTCCACAATGAATCTCTGTGTATGCTATCAAATCCTTTTTTAAAGTCTATGAAGTTCAGGATTAATGGTTTCTGCTTTTCAATATGTTCTTCAAGTATTATTCTTAGAGTAAAGATCTGGTTGAGACAGCTTCTCCCTTTTCGAAATCCTGCCTGTTCTTCTCTCATTGCAGTATACACTATATCCTGAATTCTATTCAGAATCACTTTACAAAACACTTTTAACACAGCTGATAATGTTACACTCCTCCAGTTATTGCAGTCACTGAAGCTGCCTTTTTTTAAGGTATTTTAACAATGATTCCCTTATTCCATTTCTTTCCAAATTCTATTAAACATTCTCTGTAAATGGCTCAGAGTGAAACAGTACAGCCATATAAATCTCAAGGATTGCTCTAAATAGGCCTCAAATAACTGTTATCATTGTAAGCTTTTGTAAATAAATCAAGATGTCTCCTTCCTCATGTACCTTTCAGTGCCGAGCAGACAAATAGATGTCTTGATGGGACTAGACAGTTTGCTTCAGATAATGGGGACATTCAGGGTTTCTGCAGTTTTCTCCCTCCACATCTTGAATGTGTGGTCTCTCTGTTGTCTCCATTTCCTACCCTAAATGCTTGCTGTGGTATATTATCTTGTGGTAGTCATGTAATATGGCCAGACTGTTTGACTTGCTATTTGTGGATATAGTTTTGTACTTGTGTTATTCCAGCCCGTGCCCCTGATGGTATCATTTCTGATTTTGTCTATTCCTGTTACATTTAGTATTCTCCTTAAACGTCTCATTTCTGTCGTGATGATTTTCCTTTTAGTTTTAGCTGTTAGTATCCATGTTTGACATTGATAGCACAAGATTCAGGGGGACAGTTGTGTTGTACAATGCTCATTTTGTTTCAGCTTCAGTTTTCTTTTAATGGGCAAGGCAAGAGTAAAATTCCATCAGATGAAGAAAATATGGGGAACTTCAGCCTTGTCAATTAAATTGAAGATCAGAGTATTTAACATCATGATAAAGCCCATTCTGCTATACGGTTCAGAAACTTGGAGAACTATTGTTACGATCATGAAACGAATCCAGACATTTATTAACACATGCCTTAGAAGGATTCTTCAAATACGATGGCCAGATACCATAAGTAACCAAGAACTGCAGCAGCGAACAGGCCAGCAACCAGTGGAAGACGACATCCTAAGAAGAAGATGGGAATGGATCGGACACACCCTACGGAAATCCACATCCAGCACTACAAGGCAAGCTCTAACATGGAACCCACAGGGTAAAAGGAGGAGAGGGAGACCAAGGAACTCCTGGCGCCGAAGTCTGGACACGGACATCAAAATAATGAACCAGACATGGAGACAGTTGGAAAGAGTGGCCCAGGACCGAACTGCCTGGCGAGCTCTTGTTGGCGGCCTATGCTCCACGAGGGGTCAGAGGCATAGATAGATAGAATCAGTTTTCTTTTAGTGTCAAAATTCTAACGACAATTGTAGTGTTATTTTTAACAAGTAGTTCTGGTCCTAGTATTATATTTTTAACAAGTGGTTCTGGTCCTAGTATTATATTTTTAACAAGTGGTTCTGGTCCTAGTGTTATATTTTTAACAAGTAGTTCTGGTCCTAGTATTATATTTTTAACAAGTGGTTCTGGTCCTAGTGTTATATTTTTAACAAGTGGTTCTGGTCCTAGTATTATATTTTTAACAAGTGGTTCTGGTCCTAGTGTTATATTTTTAACAAGTGGTTCTGGTCCTAGTATTATATTTTTAACAAGTGGTTCTGGTCCTAGTATTATATTTTTAACAAGTGGTTCTGGTCCTAGTGTTATATTTAACAAGTAGTTCTGGTCCTAGTGTTATATTTAACAAATAGTTCTGGTCCTAGTATTATATTTAACAAGTAGTTCTGGCCCTAGTATTATATTTAACAAGTAGTTCTGGTCCTAGTATTATATTTAACAAGTAGTTCTGGTCCTAGTATTATATTTAACAAGTAGTTCTGGTCCTAGTATTATATTTAACAAGTAGTTCTGGTCCTAGTGTTATATTTAACAAGTAGTTCTGGTCCTGCAAGTAAACTGTTTATATGTGACCTTTGAAATATTAAGTGACCATTTTCAGTGAAAAGCTTGAAACTTGTTATTTAGTACATCTCTGATTATCGTGCTTAGTGGGTTTTTTTTTTAACAGCTGCCATTTATATGTTGTTTATGTGTATGTACTTTTATATATAAATATATATAGTTTTTAAAAATGTTATAATTGATTTTTATATTGAATATGTTTTATATCTGTTCAGATGAGCACTCAAGCTGTCTTTGAAGATGAGTCAGCTTTTTCTACAGCAATAGCAGATGTCCGCAGTGATGCCAGCGATGTCAGTTATGTCATCTGTGGTCATGTTGAAGGCAACCCAAACCTAATTACTGTCCTCTCCACTGGAAGCGATACCTCGGACATTGGGTCAAGAATGGACCCATCTGAAGCCATGTATTGCCTGGCTAGATATGAGACCAAGTTTGACTTATCAACAACAGTTAAATTTGTTTATATTCACTGGTAAGGTTTTCAGAATTTCATTCTTTATCTCATGTCTCATAATCATTTCTCATCACCATTCTCTTTATAGAAAGAATTTTTATATAATAGGTGTTCCATATATAACAGTAATCAATAATATGCAGATATCGCAATGCTGATAACACAGCATGAAAGCATTAAAAGAAAAAAAAACAAAAAACTAGTGAATAAGATTATCATATATACATATATATATATATATTTCTTATAAGATGCACATAAAAATCATCATCATCATCATGTGCCTTCTCCAGAAGTTGGCAGTAATGAATCTCCAGGTTCCTTGTCTTGATGGTGCACTAAGCTAGGCTGTGTCCTGTCCATTCTCGCATGGTATCTTCCCATCTACATCTCTGTCTATCTCTTGCTATTTTTTTCTTTCCTTCCACCTTTCTTTCTAGCATGAGCTTCAGTATGTTGTTATGTCTTTTGATATGGCCAGAGTATTTTGTTTTCTTCATCCTTATTTCTCTGAGAAGTTAAGATTGCTCTTGGAGCTGTTCTAAAATTTGTGCATTTGTTCTTTTCATTCTCCATGTTGTATGACCTAGTTTTCTGTAGAACCACATTTCTGCTGCATTAATCTTTCTCTCCAATTTTTTTTTTTTTTTTTTCTTAGAGTCCAGGTTTCTGCTGTGTACAGTAAAACAGAGTAGATACAGCATTTTACAAATCTTAATTTTGTTTTTATGGGCAGATTCCCGGATAACAGCATTGTCTTCATGTTGTTGAATGTATGTTTTTGCCAGTCCTATTCTTTTCTTTATCTCCTTCTAATGGAGGAATAAAAAACCCCCAAGAATTACCCAGTTTCTTATACTCCAAATGGTTAGGTTTGGGTAGGCTGTGGGGTAGAGGTTACCTGTACTAGACTAAAATCTAAACACCCAGTGTTTTGTATGTTATCCTTAAAAATAAATGCTTATTAATAATACACAAAATGACACTTACTGGGTGCATCCTGTATGATAAATAAAGTTTCACTGGAGCAACAACAAGAGATGATAAATGCACTCATGTATAAAATATAAATCAAGAATAAGAAAAACAGTTATTTTTTGTTTTTTTTAAAATGTCATTAAATAGATACTAAAAGAATCAAAGAATGTACTTTATAACAAGAGAAAAAGTATTACAGTGCCATATACAGGGTCCAGCATAAAGCATAGGTGGATTTAAAAAATGGAAAATAAATAAGCACTATGCATGTTTTTGGTAAAAAAAAGTGAAATGAAACTCAGAAAAGTGGGTATTTTTATTATTACTGACAATCATATTTAGGTTGTGAAAATTAAGCCGGTTAGATGATCGCCATTACATTTGACACATTCAATCAGGCATCTAGAAAATTCCTGCATAACACCATTTAACATGTTCAAAGGGATATTTTGAATACAGTGTCGGATTCAGTCTTTTAGGTCTGCAGTTGACTGTGGTTGACTAGCATGCTCCATGTTCTTGAGTTACCCCCACTAAAAGATGTCTGTGGCTGATAAATCGGATGACCTTGCCGACAAATGAATATCCCCAAATCTGGAAATAAGACTATTGGAAAATGCTTGTCGCAGCATGGCCATGGACTGATGGGCTGTGTGGACAGTTGCTCCATCTTGTTGAAACCATATTAATCTCTTATTTCTATTGGCCAAGTCTGGAATGAAGTATTCATTTAGCATCTGCACATAAAGATCGCTATTAACAGTAAGAGGATGTCAGGTGCCAAACTGTTCCTAACAGCTGATTGTCAAGAGCTACTCAGCAATGCTTTGCGATCTTCTTGAATTAGTTCAGGTGTCTGTTGAGTTCTTGGACGACCAGTAGATTTGTTATTAAGACAATTAGTGGTTTCCTTAAATTTTTTGACCCACCTCAAAATTGTTTTGTCCTCTGATCGGGAACATTATCACGGGGATGCAACTAAAAATGGCGACGAAACTTTCGTTGTATAAAAATAGATGATCTACACCTTTAAATAAATTTCAATGGTGAATGCGCGATGTTGTGTTTGCCAAGAAGCCATTGTTTAAAATGACCGCTTGTTTGCTTCATCTCTATGTCATGTTTTTTTTTTTCACATGTATTCAGTTTCTGCCCACTACGTCAGTTAAATCCAGCTACGCTTTATGCTGGACCCTGTAGTAACACACAATAATTAGTGTATAAGTATACAACTATACACGAAGCACTGCAGTAAAGCTGTGATACCAGAATGTTTAAACTAGGGAAAAAAGTAACAATAGCTTTATTACTTAACAAGTACACAGTTGTGACATTTCATACAAAAACACACAGGACAAAGAAATAAAAAGAGGAGATAAATTCACATGAGTGCTGTGTTAAAAATAAAAATAAAGCAAATAAAATGAATAGAGCACTTAAACTGTCAGAATTTTCTGACACACAGTGTCGGACAAGCCACAGCTTCTTAGAAGTTTACAGCTAAGTGTTCTATTCATTTTATTTTATTATTTTTTTTCTTTTAACATAGCATTCATGTCAATTTATACTTTATCTCCTCTCTCTATTTCTTTGTCCTGTGTGTTTTTGTATGATTAAGGCTCACGCTGAAACGTCACAACTGTGTACTTGTTAAGTAATAAAGCTGTTCCTACTTTTTTCCTAGTTTATGCATTACATACCATATAGAATCAGTGGTACTCTTGTGCTGATGAGACTTAGTTAATAAACATTTCAAAGAAAAAAAACTGGAAGCAGCATATATGTGGGTTTGGAGAAAGATACAATTTAATACTTTCCAGTGCTAGAAAAACAAATGAAGAAGTTAGTAAGAGAAGTTTGTAGTATGTCAAAAAACTACTTATAGCATCGCAAGGGGGAAAAAAAAACCAATGAAAATTTTTTGCTGCTTATTTCATTAGAAGAAAGAGATCATGACAATCACCGGAAAGCTCTGAGTGTGAAAGAAGAAAGGGATACTGAGTGGAAAAATGCCTGATCAGGTTGACCCCTTGATATCAGAAAATAAGGGCAGGTCTTAGTGTCTTACATGTTCTTCTTTTCTTCAGTCTCTCTAGAACTGCAGGCTGAAGCAGTGAAGATGTTATGGTGGCTATATTTTTAGTTCTTGAGTGAGGCTAGTGGTTAGCGGGGTAGGGGTATCCCCTATCACAGGAGAAGTAAGACGCCTCCTTACCTCCGTTAGTCTACGGGACACCCTTGGGCAAGGTGGAGTACCCGTATAGCCCCCCGATCAGGGTGACGTGAAGCCATGGGAGCAGGTGGTGGATGGAATGGGAGAGCAGCTGACAGATAATGTTGGTTATGGTCACCATTCTATGATGGTAGGCAGATGATCTCAATGTAGGGACAATGGCTACGATCACTGACTAGTACAGTCACTGCCCGGAAGGAAAGCAATGGTAAACTACCTTCTGGAAACATACCAAGAAACCCAAGCAGCAATCATGGAAAGTCAAATAGGAAAAAGATCTGGTGGTGACGCCCCCAGGCCAGATAGATCTAATTTTAACACTGGAGAAGAGTGTGAGACAGAGGTCAGTACTAGTAATTGTGATGACGGACAAAATCCTGACGGTGTTACCAAGGAAAACCCCTGTATCAAACTAAAAAGAAAAATAAGAGTAGGAACATGGAATGTAAGAAGTATGTATGAGGGAAAATATCAAGTAATAAGTGACGAGATGAAAAGAATGGGGATACACATTTTGGGAATCTGCGAACATCGATGGAAAGGATCAGGACACTTTAAGAGCAAGAATGATAATATATTTATATATTCTGGCGGAGAAGTAGGAGGAAAGAATGGAGTGGTTTTTTATTTGGACAAATCAACATCAAAAGCATTACTAGGCTACAATCCAGTAAGTGATAGAATCCTAACAATCAGACTTAAGGGCATTCCTAGAAATGTAACAGTCATCCATATATGTGCACCTACATCAGCAGCAGAAGAAGAGGAAGTAGAACATTTTTATAACACACTGCAAACGACAATAGACCAGGTACGGAAAAATGATATTGTATTTATAATGGGTGATTTTAATGCAAAAATTGGTACAGAAAGAGCAGAAGATGAAGGACATGTTGTAGGGAAATTTAGCATAGGACACAGAAATGAGGCAGGTGACAATCTAATGGCATTTTGCATGGAAAATGAGCTAATGATCGCTAACACACTTTTTAAACAACATCCAAGAAGACTTTACACATGGACATCACCTGATGGGAAAACCAGGAATCAAATAGATTACATTTTAGTGCAGAGAAGGTGGAGGTCAAGCATAACATCAAAAAAAACTTTACCAGGTGCTTATTGTGACACGGACCATGAGTTATTAATAGCAGACATGAAGATAAAGATAAAAAAGATAGTTATGGGATCAAGACCACTCCGCTTTGACCTTACAAATATACCAGAACAATACGGTATAGAAGTGAAGAACCGTTTCGAAATCCTGATGGCTGTACAGGAAGAGATGACACCAGATGAATTGGCTACGCAGGCCAAAGATATCTTAGTAACAACAGCTAAAGACATGGTTCCAGTAAAGAAAACACAAAAGAATAGATGGATCACAGCAGGTACACTAGAACTGATAAAACAATGTAGAGAAATGAAGACGCAATGGAGAGTGACAAACAACAACAAAGATAAATATAAAACTTTAACAAAAGAAGTACGAAGAAACATAAGAAAAGACAAAAAACAATACATACAAGATTGTTGTGAAAGAATAGAAGAACATCAGAGGTGTGGAAGAGATAGTGAAATGTTTAAAGAAATGAAGACATTGACGAGAAATGTCACACCTAAGCTAAATGTAATTTGTGATGAGATGGGGAATACCCTGACAGAGACAGAGGAAATTGTAGAAAGATGGAAGGAATATTGCAAAAGAATGTATGAAACAACCGACTGTGGAAGCAGAAATCAACAGTGTGAATTATTATTGGAGGAGAAAGAACCCGAGCCGACAATGGAAGAAGTTTTATGGGCAATAAAGAATCTGAAAAATGGTAAATCACCAGGATGTGATGAGATAACCGCTGAATTTATTAAAGCAGGAGGAAAGGAGTGTGCAACAATCTATCATGCACTATGTAAAAAGATATGGCATTCAGGTATTTGGCCAAAAGAATGGAAAAGAACTGTATTCATACCACTGCCGAAAAGGGTAACCTGAAATTATGCACAAACTACAGAACTGTTGCCCTGATTAGTCATGCCAGTAAAATTCTGTTAAAAATCATAATGGGTAGACTTCGAAAGAAAATAGAAGAAGAAGTCAATATGGTCCAAGCTGGCTTCAGGCAAGGAAGAGGATCAAGAGATCATATATTCAATCTAAGATTAATAATAGAGAAATGCAGGGAGTTTAATGTGAATCTATATTTATCCTTTATAGACTACTCAAAGGCATTTGATTGTGTACAACACCAGAAACTTTGGGAAATAATGGAAAAAATGGGATTTCCAACACATTTGATACAATTAACATCACTGCTGTATCTAGACCAACAAGCAGCAGTAAGAATAAATGGTGAAACAACAAGTTGGTTTGACATAAAACAAGGGGTCCGTCAGGGGTGCATATTGTCACCCTACTTATTTAACTTGTATACTGAAAATATAATGAGGAATGTTAGAGAAGATGTAGACAAAGAATATTACGATGCCATAACAGTTGGAGGTTATGAAATACCAGAGATTAGATATGCTGATGACACAGTATTGCTGTCCACAACACAAGAAGGAATGGAAAAACTAATTATGTCAGTCCGCAAGAACAGCGAAGAGCAGAACCTCTATCTTAATGCAAAGAAAACTAAAGTGATGACAACTGACAAAACAAACAAGGCAACTGAAATGTGTATCAATGAGGAAAAACTGGAAGAAGTGGAGAGTTTTGAATATCTTGGATCACTACTAACTAATAATGGAGATACAATGCGGGAAATTAAAAGGAGGACATCTATTGCTCTTCAGAAAGTAAAACAAATAAAGAATCTGTGGAGAGGAGCAGACAGAACCACAAAAATAAGATTTTTAAGGGCATGCATCTTTCCCATCGCAACATATGCCTGTGAGACCTGGACACTTAACAAAACAGCTGAGATACACATAAATGCCTTTGAATGTAAATGCTACAGAAGAGTTCTCCAAATATCGTGGACACAAAAAAGAACAAATATATCTATACTACAAGAGCTTAATATTGAAGAAGGCTGGCTAGTAAAGAGGATTAAAGAGAGAAAACTGAAATATTTTGGACACATTAAATGTCATGATAATTTAGAGAAGACCGTATTGGAAGGATACATAATGGGAAAAAGAAAAAGAGGAAGACCGAAACGAAGATGGCTGCAAGACATCGTTGACGATCTGGAAATGGATGCAGCAGCAGCAGGCCATCTTGCTCACAACCGAGAGGCCTACAGGAGTGCTGTTTGGGAGGCAAAGTTCTGCAAGGGACATGCAAAGGAATGAATGAGTGAGGCTAAAAAGCAAGAGGTGTGTACAGCTGCTTTAGTAGACTCCACACCAAGGGGACTATGGCAGTCGTTGTCCTGTTAGTCAAACTAGGTCAGTTCCTGGAGTACAAATGGAGAGGTGGTGGGGCAGGATCTTGGTCAGCTGTGGGTCACTGATTGTCAGATTGGACAGCATCTTCACTAGTGTTTTATGTCCTGTCTTGTCTTGTGCTATCTCCCTGTAACTGCAAGCTGGTGTTTTTTTTGCAGGTGATGCTGTAGAGGTGTTGTGGTACAGCTTCGTATCGGTGTGGGAGCGAGTTATGGCAGCTACTGTTTCAGGCCCGGAGTACAGCTAAAAAGCAGGGGGTGTGCAGTGCTTCTTTAGCAGACTCCACCACCATGGGGACTATGGTGATCCCTGCTCCGTTAGTCAGGCTAGGCCTGTTACTAGGGGTACCAACAGAGAGGTGGGGCAGGGTCTTGGTCAGCTATGGTTCGCTAACCCTGATGCTGGCTTATCAGCTATGGGTCAGTGATTGCCTAATTGGACAGTGTCTTCACCCCCAGTCAGTCAGTCAATCAGTCATTTGCATGTCCCTTGTGGAACTTTGCCTCCCTAACAGCTCTCCTGTAGGCCTCTCTATTGTAAGCAAGATGCCCTGCTGCTGATGCATCCATTTACAGATTACCAATGATGTCTTGCAGCTGACTTCGCCTTGGTCTTCATCTCTGTCTTTCTCCCATTATGTACCCTTCCAAGAAGGTCTTCTCTAAATTCTCATGATGTTTAATGTGTCCAAAATATTTAAGTTTTCTCTGTTTAATCCTCTTTACTAGCCAGCCTTCTTCAGTATTAAGTTTTTGTAGTATGGATATATTTGTTCTTTTTTTTTTGTGTCCATGATATTTTAAGAACACCCCCAGTGTTTTATATAAATACTGTTATATTTTTTGATGCATCGAAAGTTCTTCTGGCAAATAGGCTATTTTTCTTTTCCCTGCACATTTGATTTTAACACACAGGATTGGTGAAAGCTTGCCTGTAGGAAGGAAGGGTCGATATGGTGTAGTCCACGGAAGTATTGAGTCTAGGTTTTCTCCGTATCACCTTCTGGTGGAAGCAAGCACTCGAGAAGATCTGGACCCAGAAAAGATCTTGCACACGGTTGGTGGAGTTCATTTTGTTTTTGCTGAATGTTGGTCTTAGGAAGTTTTCTTTTTTTTTTATGGTGGGAAGGTTTTGGTTATCCCATGGAAGATCTTTCAGTTTCTGGAGTGATGAAAATAAACTTGTGTGAAGATACATCTTACATCCTTCCCGTGCCGTTAAACGTCTCATAGGGATTGCGTTGTATTTCTCCAAGTTTTCGTGTTTTCTGTGAGCTTTTCAGCCTCGTCAAGGGATTTTATGCTTGCTAATTTGGCCTCTCTTAACAATGTCTTCTTTAAAGTTTCACATGGTCGACTTCTTTTTCTTTGGCCTGTTGTATGAAGATAGAGGATGTAGAAAATAACAGGTAATGCATGTTCAGTGTCTACAGCTGTAAGAGAGGGTTAGACTTTGATAGCTGAAGAGAAGAAAGACTTTGATGTTTGGAAGAGAGAAAATTTTGATTTGTAAGAGAAGATATACTTGAAGTATAAATGAGAAACGACTTTGATGTTGTAAGAGAAGTGAAACTTTGACAGTTGTAAGAAAGGTAAGACCTTGACATAGTAAGAGATTTAAGACTTTGACATTTGAAAGAGAGATTAGACTTTGACAGTTGCAAGAAAGATAAGAATTTATCAGTTGTAAGAGAGGTAAGACTGACAATTGTAGGAGAGGTAAGACTGACAATTGTATGAGAGGTAGGACAGACATTTGTAGGAGAGGTAAGACTGACAATTGTAGGAGAGGTAGGACTGACATTTGTAGGAGAGGTAAGACTCATATTTGTAAAAGAGATAAGACTTTTGACAATTGTAAGAGAGGCAAAACTCATATTTGTAAGGGAGGTAAGACTTTTGACAATTGTAAGAGAGGCAAGACTTTGATATATCTCATGTACATTTCCTCCAGCTTATGGAGACAGCAGGAACCAAATCAAAAGTTCTTGAGATGGACCAGGTTCCCCAGAGACAGATGAGAGGCTTCACGCAGACCCAGTTGCCCCAGCGGGACAGGAAGGCAAATTTCGGAGTCTCCGCTGTGGCAGCCAAGGGCGCAGAGGTTGAGATTGTGCCATATGTTTATGAGGCTGTGGCCAGAGTCAGATCAGACAGTGATCCAGCAACGTGGATGGTGGCCGGATACAAAGATGCTAATCCAAAAGGTATGAAACAGAGGCTTGCAGATGTTGTGAAACTGCTGGTGATGTATCCATGATTCATAGAAACAGTATCATTAAAAAAGAGTTAGTTAGTTAGTTACATCTTGCTCACAACCGAGAGGCCTACAGGAGTGCTGTTTGGGAGGCAAAGTTCCGCAAGGGACATGCAAATGAATGAATGAATGAAAGTTAGTTACAGCAATCAGCATTGTAGCATTAAGGACGTATCCGTGTTTACAGCACTTCATGTCTGAGCAACCATCAGAGAGTAACTTTGTTTATTGTCCCTATCACAAGTTGAGTACGAGACTGCCTGTTTGCTTCCTGGAAGTGTGCAGGATTATAAAACTGAGATCATATTTACCTTCTAGGCTAGAGCAAACACACAAAAAAAAAATGCTGCATCTGTTTCAGTTTATCTGAAAATTTTCATTTTGCTGCCCATAAAGTTGTTTCTGTGGTTTCATTAATTTTATTGAATTTGAAATCTGCCACATCCAAAATGAGGATATTTCCCATACAACTGAGTACGAAATTTTTGTTGTAGTTCATGCGAAAGTCAGATACAAATAAGCTGACATTCATGGAAGCCACATGTTAACATGTATGGAAATTACATATGCTTACAGTGAACAGATAAGTTTTTCACAAGTTGTTGTTTATGGAAATCATGTATAAACTATTATCATGTGTCATGGACAGTATACATACATATATAAACATTGATTTAAGGAAGAATCCTTCAGAAGTGAATTATAGCTCATTCAATTGTCCAGTAGTGAATTATAGCTCATTTTAATGCCTGATGGTGAATTATAGTTCATCTTATTGTCATTAATAAATTATAGTTGGTTTTATTGTCTAATAGTGAATTATAGTTCATTTTATTGTCCAGAAGTGAATTATATCATATTGTCTTGCAACACTGAATTATGGTTCATGTTGTCTTCCAACGGTGAATTATAGTTTAAGAAATTTGCTACTTTTACTGGGGGTACCAATGGAGAGGTGGGACAGGGTCTTGGTCAGCTGTGACCAAGCATAGATGTGGATCTGGAGAAAGATACAATATATACTTTCCAGTGCTACTTACAGCATCACAAGGGAAAAAAAAAACAGTCAAAATTCTTTGCTTATTTCACAGTATGGTTTTCCCCAGTAGTGAATTATAGTTCATATTATTGTCTGTTAATGAATTATAGTTCATGTTATCTTCCATCAGTGAATATTGCCAAGTAGTGAATTATAGTTCATATTATTGTCTATTAATGAATTATAGTTCATGTTATCTTCCATCAGTGAATATTGCCAAGTAGTGAATTATAGTTCATATTATTGTCTGTTAATGAATTATAGTTCATGTTATCTTCCATCAGTGAATATTGCCAAGTAGTGAATTATAGTTCATATTATTGTCTGTTAATGAATTATAGTTCATGTTATCTTCCATCAGTGAATATTGCCAAGTAGTGAATTATAGTTCATATTATTGTCTATTAATGAATTATAGTTCATGTTATCTTCCATCAGTGAATATTGCCAAGTAGTGAATTATAGTTCATATTATTGTCTATTAATGAATTATAGTTCATATTATTGTCTATTAATGAATTATAGTTCATGTTATCTTCCATCAGTGAATATTGCCAAGTAGTGAATTATAGTTCATATTATTGTCTATTAATGAATTATAGTTCATATTATTGTCTATTAATGAATTATAGTTCATGTTATCTTCCATCAGTGAATATTGCCAAGTAGTGAATTATAGTTCATATTATTGTCTATTAATGAATTATAGTTCATATTATTGTCTATTAATGAATTATAGTTCATATTATTGTCTATTAATGAATTATAGTTCATGTTATCTTCCATCAGTGAATATTGCCAAGTAGTGAATTATATATAATATTCTATAAATGAATTATAGTTCATGTTGTTTGTCCAGTAGTAAATTATAGTTCATTTTATCTTCCATTAGTTAAGTATAACCAATATCCACATTTTTATCTCAACTCCTTAACTTGGTTACTAATAAAAAACTGGGTCATCTCCCTTGTTTTCTCCTTACCTTTTGTCTGGTCCCGCTTAGGAATGCAGCTTTTAGATTAGAAGACAGATTACCTCCATGAATCTCACCACATGTTAATCTCCCACCATATGTTAAGCCATCTAGATAAGAAGACAGATTACCTTCATGAATCTCACCACAGGTTAAGCCCTCGCCATATAAGCCCCCACCATATGTTAAGCTATCTAGGTAAGAAGATAAATTACCTCTATGAATCTCACCACATGTTAAGCCCCCACCATAGTATTAAGCCACCTAGATAAGAAGACAGATTACCTTCTTGAACCCCACAATATGTTAAGCCCCCACCATATAAGCCCCATCCGGATGTTAAGCCATCTAGATAAGAAGACAAATTACCTCCATGAATCTCACCACATGTTAAACAATCTAGATAAGAAGACAAATTACCTCCATGAATCTCACCACATGTTAAACAATCTAGATAAGAAGACAAATTACCTCCATGAATCTCACCACATGTTAAACAATCTAGATAAGAAGACAAATTACCTCCATGAATCTCACCACATGTTAAGCCATCTAGATAAGAAGACAAATTACCTCCAAGAATCTCACCACATGTTAAGCCATCTAGATGAGAAGACAAATTACCTCCAAGAATCTCACCACATGTTAAGCCATCTAGATGAAAAGACAAATTAACTACCAGGTTCTTCACAGTTTTCCAACCATGCTCTTTTCCTAGGGCTAGGTGTGGGTTCCTCAGTCTCTCTAGAGAGGATGTGTTCTAGATGTTTTCAGAAATGTGAGTGTTGATCATTTTAAATTTGATTTCACTTGAAGGCCCCCTGGAGTGTCTGGGTTGTGGAGACGGAGGTTTGGACGAACTGAAGAGTTGCTTAGATGAAAAGTTGCCAATGTACGGCCTGTACCGTGTTACTCACACCGATGCTGATGACATCACTACAGTCAAATTTGTTTACATAATTTGGTGAGTCCCTTTTCAGTTTTATTCATCTTCATTTAAAAAAAAAAAAGGAGTTGGAAGTCCAGGAAATGTTGCCCTTGCTTGGCACAGGATGACCTGCTCAAGATTTTGTATGCTCTTCTTGTGACATATCTTTCTTGTGCTAATTTGATTGTCACTCCTGGCTGTGTAAGGTTGTGAAATTGCTTCAGATTTGTTGTGAACATTAGCGTGGAAATGTAAAACTCACAGATGAGTCAGATTTGGTTAAGAGGGTAGCTGAGTAGATGGTGAATAGATCTCTGATGTCAAGGTATTTGGTTGAAGGTAGGCTGGAGTTGTAGTCTTAAGGAAGCCAGTTGAAGAAATGGATACCTCGGTCATGTTAAACAACACAGTGGCCTTGATAAAACAGTCATGAAGGGGTTAATTCCTGATACAGGGGTAGCCAAGAAAGTGATGGGCACATGGTATCACTGACACCACTCACACTGAAGCAGACCAGCCAGATAGACAGCAAGATTGGGCATCAGGTGATTAACATTCATCAGAGGTCATGCCACATGAAGAAGGAACGCAGTGCGATATATGTTGTATATAAATATAAAGCACCTGTTGAAATCCAGGAGTGTCTACCTGCAAAGCAAGGCATTTCAGAATGGACTGTCAGGATGTCAGTATAAGAAGAATAAAAGTACTTTTGGATATCAGTACTATTCATATAGGACTCTGTACCAAGCACAATAATTACTGCATGAGTATATAACTATACACGGACCCACTGCAGTAAAGCTGTGATACCAAAATATATAAACCAAGAAAATAAGGAGGAACAGCTCTATTACTTAACGAGTGCACAGTTGTAAAATTTCAGCATGAGACTTAATCATACAAAAACATACAGGATGAAGAAATAGAGAGAGGAGATAAAAATATAAATTCACATGAATAGTATGTTAAAAAAAATAATTAAAAAATAAAAAATAAATTTTAAAAAAACTAATAAAATAAATAGAGCACTTAGCTGTAACTTCTGAGAAGCTGTGGCTTGTCTGATGCTGTGTGTCAGAAAAGTGCATGGTGGAGTGTAGATAGTATTTAAATGGAGACTTGGGATATGTGATTGGAGGTCATAGCTGAGGGTGGTGGGTGGGGAAACCATGGAGGGGATAGAGAGTGCGATACAGTAGTAATCTAGCAGAGAGAAGGTGAAATATGTGATTATAGTAGGGGTAGAGGCATTGTAATGTGATGCTGTGAAGAGATTCTGAGCTATGTGTAACAAGTGAGAAGGGAGTGGAACTTAGTGGGGAGGAATTATGACTGTGGAAGAGGAGAATGTTAGGTGTAACTGAATAATGAGTTCAAACCATGTGGTTCCAGAGTCCCATATTCCTGAATGTAGTGGTTTTCAAGTGCTAGGCGGCTTATGTCATCTGTGTAACACTGTTTGATGGCTGTTACCAGAAAGTCAGATTTGCCTCTAGTTGGGGCCATTGAAATGATTCGGGACTGGTTTCAAAGCATGCTGGACGATGTCGTACAGATGTTTTTGCATGTGGTCCCCTAATCTGAGGCCAGTTTCACTAATGTAAGTTTTTCAGCATCTTTTGCACACAATGACATATATCACATTGCAGGACTCACATATGAATCCCTCATGGAGAGTGAGGATATTTTGGGAAAGGTGATCATTTTCATTTCCCAGACTACTGGGCAGGTAACACAGTGAGGGCGGTTACATTTTCTAGTGCCAACATATGCAAGTTTCTGCTTCAAGTGGCTATGGACGAGGATGTCCTTAAGAGTTGGTTCCTGTTTGTGTGCTAATAGGGATGGATCAGAGAAAATGTTGCGAGCGTCGGGGTCGAGTTGGATTAGTGGCAGATGATGATAAAGAATTTTCTTAACTATCTGACCATGTGGGTGGAAAGGAAGTACTAATTTAACTCTGTCAGACGGGGTAACAGGTTTTTTTTCTGAATGCTTCTTTGCAGCTCACTAGTTGGATGTGGTTGAATGCTTTCCTATAGGATATTCTGTACCAACCAATAATACTGCTAATTGAGTTAGAGGCAGGTGAACTACAAATGAAAAACACAGCCTTAAGTGTGGTTATTTTCATCAGCAGTATTTAGTAATCTGATGTAAGACTGGGGTGGAGGGGGGGGAAAGAGGTGTAGGACTGGCAGAATCAAAAGAGCATGACTTTATCTAAATCAGCCAAGGACTTAAGGCATGGGATTGAATCCTGCTTGTCACCACCTGTTTATCAGTGTTCTTGCTAGTGATAAAAGGCATGTACTGACATTCTCCTTCATAGATGGACTTGTCATTGCATGCAGTGGTGATAATCAGTCAGTTGCCTACTTCTGCTTTTAGCTTACCTACATCTGCCTGAGCACGTTTTATGCCTTTCATTTCTCACAAGGAGGATACCTAAATGTTTCATTTTTCTATCGGGTGGGTTGTTTTTGTATGTGAAATTTTGCTGAAATATTGGATTGTTGTATGTTCCTCATTTACTCATCCTGGCCACTTTCCTCACTCTTTCTATCTTTTTGTAAAACTGAACCATACATCTCTGTCTACCTTGATAACATTCAACAGTTTAACTCTGATTTTTTAAAATATGTATATAAGATGGTAAAAGGTAAAGGTAACCCTGTCATGCCTTAGAGGCACATAGGGATATGGTGTTAGTGCCCATATTTTCCTTGACCTGTCAGCACACTAGAGGGTGATATGGTCAGTATCACGCCTGGCCGCCTTTCCTTCCCCAACTCCAGAAGAAGTCGGGTACCAGTTTCTACAGATGGGTGACTGGGGTGCCTCCGGCCAGATTCGAACCCCCGGCCTTCACTATAAGAGACCAGTGCACTAACAGCTTCGCCATTCAGACACCCATATATAAGATGAGCTTATATAAAAGAAAACATTCAAATAAGTGAAACAAACCCAGCATTTATGTCATAATATAGGTTTCTGGCACACCAATATCATCCAGTGCTGTCTGTGTTTGGTTTATTTCACTGGCAGTATTTGTTTTATTAGATTCACCGCATTTTTTTTTCATGGTGGTTTTTCTCATTTAAAAAAAATTATATTGTCATGCTGGATTACATGATAGGTATTTTATATTTTCATACTGCATGATTTCATGTTAAGTCCTGTGTTTTATATCTCTGTAAGGGTTGGGACTAAAGTTAAACCAATGGCCAAAGCTAAAATCTCCACTCACAAAGGTACAGCTGAGGAAATCTTCTGTCCAGCACATGTTACTTTGTATGCCTCTGAGATTTCTGATATTGTGGAGAGGAACATTTTGGAGAAGGTGAGTATATGATCATTCATGATGGTAGTAAGTTTTATTATTTCCCTGCATGTTCAGTTCCTACATATCTACTGCCTTTATGTCTCTACATTCTCTGAATGTCAGCTGTTATTTCCCTGCATGCTCAGTTCCTACAGATCCACTGCCTTTATGTCTCTACATTCTCTGAATGTCAGCTGTTATTTCCCTGCATGCTCAGTTCCTACAGATCCACTGCTTTTATGTCTCTACATTCTCTGAATGTCATCTATTATTTCCCTGCATGCTCAGTTCCTACAGATCCACTGCCTTTATGTCTCTACATTCTCTGAATGTCAGCTATTTCCCTGCATGTTCAGTTCCTACATATCCACTGCCTTTATGTCTCTACATTCTCTGAATGTCAGCTATTTCCCTGCATGCTCAGTTCCTACATATCCACTGCCTTTATGTCTCTACATTCTCTGAATGTCAGCTATTTCCCTGGATTTTATCTATGGCCAGTATCCTCAATGACACATTATCTCATTGTAGAGTGTATATCAGAGCTGCATTTTCAGCTTTATAGTGCAAGTTTTACAAAGAAAGTTATTGGTTTTATCATGCTTCCCATCCTTCCTATTCTGTTGAATACTTTAACTGCAGAAAGATAAGATATGAAGTTTTGCCAGAAGATGAACAACCTCACCGGCTTCTTCTTCTTCTTCTTCTTCGGCTTTGAAAAGGGTAGCAGTTTTGTTGTGCTAGATTTTGATATCTGCACGTTTTGTCCTGACATGTGTGTTTCAGGAATGGCTTATTTTTAGAACGCTGTTTGCTATGTTATTTATACAGATGGATTGATGGTTTGGGCGAGAGGTGCGTCTGAGCCTTTATGGACAACTCATATGGCAGAACAATGAGCAGTGCTTTTTACTGCAACAGTAAACAGCCTTATAATGGAAAATGTGGCTGTGACAAGAAGTCTGAGCTTGCTTAAGTCACAGAGCTACATGCAAGTGCACATCTTATGTGACTCATTGCACATCTTGAGCGACTCAGTGCAGTAGCTACAGAAAATTCTGACAGGCTGTCTAAAGCAACAGTGGCTCATATCCCTGCAGACTTCACAGGTCCATTGACTAACCTTATGTACCAGGCCATGCAGATGTCACAGATCCATTGACTAACCTTCATTTATGTACCAGGCCATGCAGACGTCACAGATGCATTGACTAACTTTCATTTATGTACCAGGTCATGCAGACATCACAGATCCATTGACTAACTTTCATTTATGTACCAGGCCATGCAGACATCACAGATCCATTGACTAACTTTCATTTATGTACCAGGTCATGCAGACGTCACAGATGCATTGACTAACTTTCATTTATGTACCAGGCCATGCAGACGTCACAGATGCATTGACTAACTTTCATTTATGTACCAGGCCATGCAGGGGTCACAGATCCATTGACTAACCTTCATTTATGTACCAAGCCATGCAGACGTCACAGATCCATTGATTAACTTTCATTTATGTACCAGGCCATGCAGACGTCACAGATCCATTGACTAACCTTCATTTATGTATCAGGCCATGCAGGGGTCAAAGTAAATGAAAGAGGAGGTCAGTTGTCTATCTCAGCTGTCAAAGAAGAAAGGCAAGCAGTGGATCAGACGTCATCATCGGTGCTATAGGAGAAGCTCCATGCAGATGGTCAGTCAACAAATAACGAGTGTAAACAGTTACTGTAAAGGAGATACTGAAGAAGAGATTGGAGCATCTATGGATGTACCCGAGGTGCATGAATGATAGTCCTTCCTTCCTAACTAACATAGTTTGTCTTCCCAGTTCCGTTCTTGTTCAACTGGCCAGACTATAGTTTGTCACTAGAGGTGTGCACTGGGATGTTGAATAAGATCTTTGTGGGTTTACCAGCTCTGACACAAACAATCAGCTATGCTTCATTAACCACTGTCTCACTCAGCAGTTTAATTTGATATCCCGAGTTAGCTCTGTAAGCCATCCCCTGAAGGAGATATTCAATAACTTGGCATTAGGACGGCTTAAAAGAAGCAGCTTCATTCATCAGGCCAAGCGTATGCGTAAGCTGATACCTGACCTTCCAACTGTAGTCGCTCCATTATCATCTGTACCAGAGCATACACCATGGAAAGAAGCAGATTATACACAAATAACTATTCAGACTGAAGTCAAAGGTGTGCAGAATGGTGAGATGCAGAGCAGTCTTGTAAGATCAGCAGCCAAACTTAGTGTTCTAGATGACAAATATCCATGTGACACCTGGATACGTGTGTATACAGATGGATCTGCACATAATGCCATAAATAATGGAGGGGCAGGAGCATATATTGAATATCCAAACAACACCATTGACAAGATTTCCATACCCACTGGTAAATACTGCAACAACTTTGATGCAGAAGTTAGGGCAATTATTGCTGCAGTTGAAAAACTATCAGACTCCAGAATTGATACATGTCCTGTAGTAATTCTCACAGATGCAAGATCAGTACTGGAAGCTCTTCAGTGCAACAAACTACCAGACCTTAAAGATGCCTTGTCAAAAATTGGCTTACAACATGGAGTCACTTTGCAATGGATTCCCTCCCACTGTGGGATACCAGGCAGTGAGAAAGCTGACCATCTGGCCAAAGAGGGCACTGAAATGGAGCAACCAGACATACCAATCACCTATAATCAGAAGAAAAGCATGATAAAAACCTACAGGAAGCCACAAACACCACCACATGATGACTATCACATGCTAAACAGAAAGGAACAAGTCACCATCTTCCGTCTCCGAACAGGACAATGCCGACTCCGAAGTCATATGTATACAAAGTTTAAGGTTGGTACTACTAATCTATGTACATGTGCCCAGGTGCCCAAACTGTGGAACATATCCTCCAGAACTGCATCAACTACAAGACACTGAGAAATAATTACTGGCCCAGTGAAACCACTAAAGAAGATAAGCTCTACGGTTCCATACATGAGTTACAAAAAACGGTGAAATTTATCCAAGAGACAGGACTGCAGATATAGACAGACAATGTGAACGAAGAAGAAGAAGAAGATATCCCGTGTTAGTCCCTATCTTTTTGTAACACAAGATTAGACAAATATGACATGTTGTCCTCTAACTGCATGCTAAGGAATTCTTGGCAGGAAAATTAGAATGACACAGTTCTAAGTGTTTATGGCATAAATAATTGTATAATCTTGCCAGCATTTAGATGGTAGCTGTTTCAGTATCTACAGAACCTAACACAGATGTTTTCGGCCCTGGGAATAAATCTTTGTTATTTACGTCCCTGCTATTTGTGGAGGCATTCTTCATCTTTGTTCTAGATACAAGATAAAACTAGATAAAATTCTGCTTTTTATTTCGACAGATAAAACAACAAGCAGCACAATAATCCACAAGCTCTGGTATCATCATTGTCAGCTCTCTGCAGTCCAGCATTAGTAAAGTACAGAGTACCATTTCACAAACTCATATTCGCTGTTTACATTATACCATATGAACTTGGACTGCCATGTTCTTTGTAGTGCCTCGCATGTGGTGGATTATTTGTAACTGATATAAAAGATAAGTATGAAACAGCTGTAATCTTTGTTATAAAATATGATATTGATTCTTGATGTGTCCAAAATATAATGAGGCTAGAATTTTATGATGTTGATTTTAGGACCAAACCAAACTGGGAACAAATTTGACCAGAAGAACAAAGGCAGCGGAAGATGTAAATGAGATTCATTCCAAAGAATAAAAGTAATGGTTTTGTGCCATCATAAGAAAGAAGTGACAAAAGAGAATTGGCCATCTTATTCTGGCGAAGATATTTTAAGACTATGGTGGAGAACTTATCAGAACTGTCATTGTTTAGAGGTGTCACACCGAAGACATGACTGACAGAAGATAAGCAGCTACCAGAGAAAGGAGAATGAACATATTTGTTGCCGGCCATACAGAAGGGCATTGTCGAGACCAAACAAGAGAATATATCTAGATGTACAAAGAAAATAATCCATACTATAATTCTAATAGTAATGTACATGATGTGTATCAAAGGGTGGGGGATTTGGATAGCTTAGTGACAGCATCTTGCCAAGCTGTGGAAATGTGCCTTGAGGATTTGCTTCTAAACTCTCTCTCTCTCTCTCTCTCTTTCTCTATCTCTCTATTTTTCTCTCTCATTCTCTCTCTCACTCTCTCACACACACATTTTGTGTTTTAATGGTGGGAAAAAAAAAACAGGAGTATAAGAAAGAAAAGAAAACAAGGAAGAGCAAAATTGAAAAAATTCTTCTGATATTAAATATTTATAATTATTTTCAGGGTTATTGCACTTTATCTTTCTGTCTTCCTCAGCTGCTAGATATTAAATATTTATAATTATTTTCAGGGTTATTGCACTTTATCTTTCTGTCTTCCTCAGCCCCAGTTTAAGTGACTTTATTGGTCTTCTATTAGTTAACGTGTAAACATATTAATTACTGCCTTGTTACATGCATATTGAAATATCAAACATGGTTGACTGAAGTTTTACGTTAGAAAGAATATGGTTAATAGACTGTGTTTTCTTTCATGCGTTAACTTATATGTGTATGTAGTCTTTTTTTTCTTTTAATCAAACCAAGGTCTAGTCTTACAGTATTTGCCTCAAAGATTACTAGATCTTTTTTTGTTTTTCTTTTTTCTTTACTTTTATAGGTCATAATGATTGTACCAGAAGATGTGAGTGCCCTGATGGTGTTATTTTTTTGTTGGTAGTTTGTGTACAGTTTTGTTTTGTTTTTTTTTTGTCTGAAGAAACTGATACACAGGTTTGTGGGTGGGGGGTGGGGGTGAATGTTGGGAGTGTCAATTTTTTTTTTCAAGTATCTGAGTTAACCTATATATATATATATATATATATATATATATATATATATGTATGTATATTGCTGATGCAGCCTGATAGATGCTCATAGGCTGCTCTAAGCAGGAGACTGTATTGAAAGGGATTTTTAAAAAAATAGTTTTTTCAGTCAAGTCTGTCTGAAATTGTGGCTTGTTTTCTTCATGGCTAAACCAGGAATTCATTTTCATAATTAGATTAAGCATCACCTCCCTTCCCCTCCCCACTTTTTAGAAAGTAACAGCTGTTATCAGTGGGTTATACAAGTAGAAGGTTACATGGTAGAGGTTATTTTTTTGTGTGTTATGTGAGACAAGAGTTACGCTGATGTTTTTTGTGCAGGCATATTGCTTTTTCATCATTGAACACAGCTTTGTTAAACTGATGCAATTTTTTATCTTTGTTTTTTTGTTTTTTTTCTCCACAAAATATTTGATATGTCTGGTCAGGTTAAGAGTTATTGCCCATTGCAGTTGTTCATTTTTTTTGTATTTTGATTTATAGTTTGTAGTTGAAACTTTTGAATATGTTTGGTGTTTGAAACGTGAAAACATGTTTTCTTTAACATTTCTTTTTCGTTTTTTTGTGCTTATGTTTATCTTTTTGTTCCGAAACATGATCAAACAAGTTGCAGAGGAAGAACTGACAAGTCTTAAATTTTATTTATTGATGTTTTAAAGTTTCCAAGCTATTTAGTCATTTTTTGTGGGTTCGTTACATAATAATTTGTATGAATAATTTTTATATAAACTTCTGTAAAAATGGTAGAAGTGATTTTCTTTAAGTTTAGAAAACCGTTACAGATCTGAATCATTTGTGTGCAAATGTATTACTTTTTCTCTTTTAAAGCTACAAGTAAGTCCAGAATTATAGGTTTCTGATTCTTGTTTGGCAGTTTTGTTTTTTTTTTCTTCATTAGTCTCAGTATCTAATTTATTCAGGCTGTTTTTAAATGAGTTTTCGGTTTGTCAATAAGATTTTTAAAAAAACTTTTAATAAATACATTTTTAAAAAAATGCTTATAATGTTAACTGTTACATATTTATTTGTGTTTTGCTATATCATCATCATTATTCAGTATTTCAGATTATAAAACAAATTGATCCCAGCCAAAGGTATTTTTATTTAGTTGTAAGTAACTAAAGTTGCTTATGTCTACTAAAAGTTGAAAAGCTGCCAAATAACATATTATTTTTTATGCTTTCAACCGCTGATATTTTTTCTGTAGGAGGCCTTTGTTTTATGTTTACCATCTCAGCCATTCGCAGCTTGTTCTCAAACTTCTTGTTCCGGCAGATCTGTATTTTGTTTTGTTCCATTCATCTTCTTAGTACCATGTTTCTGTTTTGTTTTGTTTTTTTTTGGTTAAATATTTTTTGCTTGAGTTACTGTGTATTTTTTTTTTAATTTTGGACATTGGACATTGTTCAGGCATAGATTGTATAAAGATTGTATACATCTTTTGTTTTGAGATCTGCCCTTATAAAACTATCAGTTTGTTTTTTTTTGGTGTTGTACAGATATCACACCTTTTTTTTTTAACTTCCTTCATCCAGTGTGGCATGTCTCTTGAAATTTTAGCATACAAGGCTTTCCATGATAACAGTCACAGTTCACTGGGGGTATCTCATATGTGTCATGTGATTAACATGTGGCAAAAGAGGCATAATGGTTATGAGGGGGAACAAAGTATCCTTTAATTGGCATTCCCTATTTCTCCCACAGTTAAGTTTTAATCAGGTTTATTTGGATGGCCAGGAGCCTCATTTGAATAAGAAAACTGGTTAGGTCAGTTATATATAAATCTTGATGCCAACTCACTGTCGGCTGAATTCATTATGGTAGCATGTAGGGTAATATGGACTTTTTTTTTCAAATTCATTTGCCCTTTGTTAACTCTTGTAACTTTGTCTTCTCATAATGCACTGACAGCTTTGTCGTCCCATAATGCACTGACAGGTTTGTTTTCTCATAATGCACTGACAGCTTGGAATATAATATATTCTAATGTGCCTCATTGATTCACCTTTTTTAAGAAACTGGTTTTTCACTATTTAATGAGGTTAAGGTATGGCAGGGAACAATGGGAACTGAGATCTTACAAAAACAGAGATTCCTGTGGCCTGATGTGATTTGAAATCAGTGTATTAGAGCAGGGGTCAGCAAACATCCTATCAAAAGCATAAAAATCAAAAGGAACATAAGTTTTTAATTTTTTTTTAATAGGAATGACTTGGTCTGCTACGTTTTTTTTTTTTTTATCTACAAATAGTTTGGATGCCACCAAGTGGCTGGTGGACTACATTCATGTCTGTAGCTAATAAATGAAAGTAATAATAATAAAATAAAAAATCTGAGAGTGACTGTTATTTCACTTAATCCATCTATCCCAGCCATGTCCTTGGGCAGCAGTCAGCTAAACAATCACAGCCCAGCGTGCCCTGTAACGTCTTGCAGGGCAGCATCAAATTTTCCACCTCTCATGGTCAATGGCCAGCTTTTGTATTGTACTCCAGCTGTGCTGCATGCTGCTAATTTCCGCTTTTGCGGTTCTCTGCCAGGTAGCCTTGGGTTGCCTCTTTTTCTTTTTAACTCGGGTGTCCATCACGTGGCTGTTTTAATTATATTATTGAGGTCTCTTTGGAGCACATGACCAGTCTATATCCAGCTTTTTTGCTAATATGGCATGCATATCTTCTGGTTTACATTGGACAAGTAGGTCTCTATTATTTCTTGTCTGTGGCCAGTAAATATTTAAAATCTTTCAGGTTGTGTGGAACGAGGATAATTTGCCTGTTTCCTTTTCAGTTGTTCTCCAGCATTCTGTTCAGTGGAGGTGTATAGATAATGCACAACTTTGGTACAGTTTTATGTTGGTCTTAGCACTGTGCTGGGGGACTTCCAGATGTTTCTAAGATTAATGAAAGCTTTATTTATTCTACTTTTTACATCTTTATTTGTTCCTCCATCTGGTGTTACTGTGCTGCCAAGGTATGTGAAGGTATCTGTTTCTGTTAGGGTTTTGGCCATTAGTTTTAATTGCTGCTTGGTTTTCTGTGTTTACTTTCATTATTTCTGACTTCTTTATATTGATGTTCGGCCCACACTTGTCTGCTGACTGTATCTAGAGTGCTTGTTTTCTCCTGTATGTGGTGATGAGTCCGTGCTAGGAGCGCTTTATCATCTGCATAATCCAGATATTCAGGCACAGAGAACACTGCTCGTCTAATACCTCTTTGGGCGACTTCTCTTGTTATTTCACTTACACATGGCACCATAATTAGTGTAATGTGTGTCACAGGTTGCTGACCCCTGTTTTAGATCAGTGGGTTGATATCTTGATAGTTTGACCTCACCTCTTATGTGGAAATATTCTTGCTTTTGCAAACTTTTCTTTATTTTCAAAGAAGTGGCTAGCAAAAAGGGACAGAAATATTGCTTGCAGTTTCATCATGAAGACTGTATTCTTTATATATGCTTTCTGTGAGAATCTCATGGATCTTCAGCAAGCAATCTCCCATCGTGCCTAGGGGACATCACTCTTTAATTATTGTGATACAGAGATTTTTAAATCAAGGGAGAGAACCAAACAAAAACATGAATTTAGAATTTTTAGATGTAGAAGACCTCACTTTCTGGCAGACAAAAGTTCTTGTGAGTTTTGTTTTTTTTTTTGTTTACGTCTGAGAGACTGGGGTTATTTGAAGCTTTTAATCTTTGTTACGACACATCTGGCGTCCATATTTTGGTCTGGTGACATCCTACATTTGTAGCATTTATTATCAAGGGCATTTAACATGCTATCTCTGAAGTTTAGACATGAAATAATGTCTTTAAAGATTATATATGAAATGTTGTCTCTAAAGTTTAAATATGAAATACTATCTGTAAAGTTTAGATATGAAATGTCTCTCAAGTTTAGATATAAAATATTGCCTCTAAAGTTTAGATATGAAATATTGCCTCTAAAGTTTACATATGAAATACTATCTCTAAAGTTTAGATATGAAATACTATCTCTAAAGTTTAGATATGAAATATTGCCTCTGAAGTTTAGATATGAATTATTGCCACTAAAGTTTAGATATGAAATGTTGCCTCTAGAGTTTAGATATGAAATATTGCCTCTAGAGTTTAGATATGAAATATTGTCTGTATTGTAACATGTTATCTTGTATCTGCTGAAAGATTACGTGTTAGATAGATACATCATGAAAGAAATATATCAAGAGTGGTAACTATGGGCCATCACAGTAACAGCCATCACTATATTGAGGAAGATAACTGTCTATACAGCCACATCTTATCCCCCATGGTAACAGTATTCCTTTTTTTTTTTTTTGGGTCCCACTGGCTGTTTATGAGTGACTGCTTTAGATTTGCATAAAGATCTTTCCATATTTCTTTCTCAAATTCAGATGTGTAACCATTTGCTGTGTTTGTGAAGTCAAGAGTGGTCCTAGTTATAACTAAAATACAAGACTGTGAATAGATCTATGTATCCTGCATCCAAAGTGTATAAACCCCACTCAAGACTATGAAAGGTTTGGCTGTCTTTGCTTACACAGCACTTAAAACTCACACAAGATTATGAAAGGACTATGTATCTTGCTTACACAGTGCATAAATCCTGTACAAGCTTATGAAAACTCTACATATCTTTGCTTACAAAGTGCATAAATCCCACACAAGACTATGAAAACTCTACATGTCTTTGCTTACAAAGTGCATAAATCTCACACAAGATTATGACAAGTCTATGTATCTTTGCTTACACAGTGCTTAAATCTCACACAAGATTTTGACAGGTCTGTATATCTTTGCTTACACAGCACTTAAATCTCGCACAAGATTATGAAAGATCTATGTATCTTTGCTTACACAGTGCATAAATCCCCATACAAGATTGTGAATGATTTGTATGTCTGGATAAGGTAAAGGTAAAATTCCCATTTCCACGCCATTAAAGGCATACTGGGGAATATGGTGTTAGGCCCATATTTTCCATGACCTTCAGCACATGAAAGTGTGATGTGTATCTGGATTAGACATTTTGTAAATCCCACAAAAGGTTAAGTGTGGTCTATACGCTTATCTTTGACACAATATATGTGTAATTAACATTTACATAAAATTAATGTATTTTGTAATAGACAAGGTAACACATTGAGTACAGAATTTTATAAGGTGCTTGTTTTCAGTCTTGTATATCAAATTTCTTTTTTAAATATAAATTTATGTTATGTCTGCATTTATTATTTTCATTTTCAGTTGTTTATGAGCTTCCAGTACACTGTATTGTCAGAAAGCTTCCACACTAAGATGTGTCTTCATTGTTTTTGTTTTTACCAGACTTTGTTTTGTTGTATATTTATTGTTGAATTTGATAATGTGCCTTATTTGCTGGAGAAAGCAGCTGGAGTGTCAGATCTGCAGATGGTGGAATGAAATCCATGTGTCAGATCTGTGGATGGTGGAGTGCTGGAAAGAGGAAAGATTAGATATGGACATGTTTTGTGGATTACTTGCCAGGGTAGCTACAGTATCCAGTAGTTTTGATGTAAATTATGGAGTCATCCAGCACAAGCCAGGATTAAGTATCATAAATGTGAAACTTGGAACACAAAAAAGTCCTGTTTGTCTTCAGTGCTCTAAATCCATGTGTACAGTATAGCGTGACTCGCTTTTGCAGGAAGCGTTCCTTAAAAGTGAGTGCCCGTCTTCCGTTTGTTTAGGGGTTACAAGGAAGAAAGACAGTGAGTAAAACAGACACAGAATTTGATGATGTAATATGGATATTTTGTGATGGTGATGCTTGATTACTTGATAAGCCAGTGCTTTGGGTGGAAAGCTAAAGTGGCAGCAAGTGCTGAACAATGTGAGGGGCCAGAAGTATAGACTGGCAGCAAATTGGGGAGAATGCAGGTGTGCCAGCATAGCAGAACAGAAGCAGCTGGCAGTTTTTGACATCCAACAATGTGAGCAACCAGCAGATGGGACAGCCACAAACATTATAGTCAAACCAAAAGCATGGGACAACTGGCAGTTTTTGACACCCAACAGTGTGGGTGACCAGCAGGTGGGACAGCCACAAACATTATAGTCAAACCAAAATCCTGAAGACAGCTGGCAGTTAGATGAACTGAATCAGAAGAGAAGTTACCTCCTCAAGAAAAAACTAACAAGTTACAGACTGGACCTTCATGCTTGCTTATGATATTCTGTATGCTATTGTTACCTCTAAATATAATTTTTTTAAAAATCAAAATTGGGGGTTGGGCGGGAGGTAAAATATACCTGTGCAGGTGTAGTTCTAGTTTGATGAGTTTATACTTGTATAAGCATGCACAGGTGAAATGATTTTTTTGTTGTTGTTAAAATAAGAACTCAGAAAATGTGTGGCTAAGTGTCACATTAAGAAATAGTTGTGCCATTCCTCTCAGTGCCACTTCTTACTGAAAGCTGCTGAATTGCTGAATGTTTGGGGGGGGGGGGGGGGGGGGTTCCATTCTTGATGAAGTTCCTCATTTGTAGGACTGACCCTCATGTAGTGTCCTGTTTTCCCATCATTCACTGTCAGCCATGTGTAATGTCATGATTTCCCTTCCCCATCATTCACTGTCACCCATGTGTAATGTCATGATTTCCCTTCCCCATCATTCACTGTCACCCATGTGTAATGTCATGATTTCCCTTCCCCATCATTCACTGTCACCCATGTGTAATGTCATGATTTCCCTTCCCCATCCTTCACTGTCAGCCATGTGTAATGTCATGATTTCCCTTCCCCATCATTCACTGTCATCATCATCATCATCATCATCATGTGCCGTGCCGACTGGCGTTGGCTATTATGCTTCTCCAGAGTACACGATCCTTCATGCATGCCATCAGCTCAGTTGGTGATCTCCTCTCACACCATCCCGTCAGACTGTCCAGTATCATTTCTCTTGGTCTTCCTCTTGATCTTCTTCCTTCTATTTTTCCTGTTGTTATATTTTCAATGCCCCCTCTTCTCATTGCATGTCCTATGAAAGTACATTGTCTCTCTCTTATCTTTTTGACAAGGTTTTTTGTCTCTCCAGCTCTTCTCCTACATTCTTCATTAGTTATTTTTGCTGTCCAGGGGATTCGCAACATTCTTCTAATAAACCACATTTCTGCTGCTTCCAATGATTTTTGTGCAGACTTGCCTATTGTCCATGATTCACTTCCATATAACAAGATAGGTTCAATATAGCGTTTTAGTACTCGTTTTCTAACATTCATTGATAAGGATGTGTTGGTCAATATGTTTCTCATTCTCTGAAATGCAGTCTTTGCTTGGCCTATTCTGTTCCTAATTTCTGTTCTGCATTTCCCATCTGAAGTTATTACTGCTCCAAGGTATTTGAATTCACTGTCAGCCATGTGTAATGTCATGATTTCCTTTCCCATCATTCACTGTCAGCCATGTGTAATGTCATGTTTTTCCTATCATTCATTGTCAGTTATGTGTAAAGACCTGGTTTCCCATTATTCATTGTTAGCCATGTGTAAAGTCCTGTTTTTTTCCCTTCATTCACTGGGAACTATGTATGCAGTGACATCAGGCCTGTTCAGTCATGCAGGGAGATAATCTCTGCCAGTTGAGGCTGTTTTCCTCATCACTTGTGTGCAGGCTAACCATTTTAACAGCTGAGTTGACCACTGTCAGCAGGTTACAACCCCACAGACATCTGAGTGAGAGGTAGCTAATCTTAGTTAAATTATGCTGGAGGTAGCTGATCTTAGTTAAATTATGCTGGAGGTAGCTGATCTTAGTTAAATTATGCTGGAGGTAGCTGATCTTAGTTAAATTATGCTGGAGGTAGCTGATCTTAGTTAAATTATGCTGGAGGTAGCTGATCTTAGTTAAATTATGCTGGAGGTAGCTGATCTTAGTTAAATTATGCTGGAGGTAGCTGATCTTAGTTAAATTATGCTGGAGTATCATGAGAACTCTTCCGAACATGGAAACAAAATGTGGTTTTATCGGTTGTTTTTCTTATCCAAGAACTTGTTGAGTTCACATTCACTTTCTGAGCAAGGGAAAAAAAATGTCCATCATTGTTCCTGATTGTGTTTGATTTTCTTCTTCTTCTTCTTCTTCTTATTTTATCTCACAAAAGGTACATAAATAAGCTCCACCTCCGAAGCTTTGTCAGAGTTTTTTTTTTTGTCTTCCAAGTGTACACAGGCCAGGATCATCCTGTTTAGTGTGGTCTGGATATTCTTTTCATTTCATTCTTGAATTGCTCTCTTTCTATCCTCAGACTCTCTACTTCCTCTTTCTGTCCTCACACTCTCTACCTCCTCTTTCTGTCCTCACATTCTCTACCTCCTCTTTCTGTCCTCACACTCTCTACCTCCTCTTTCTGTCCTCACACTCTCTACCTCCCCTTTCTGTACTCACACTCTCTACCTCCTCTTTCTGTCCTCACACTCTCTACCTCCTCTTTCTGTTCACACTCTCTACCTCCCCTTTCTGTACTCACACTCTCTACCTCCTCTTTCTGTCCTCACACTCTCTACCTCCTCTTTCTGTTCTCACTCTCTACCTCCTCTTTCTGTCCTCACACTCTCTACCTCCTCTTTCTGTCCTCACACTCTCTACCTCCTCTTTCTGTCCTCACACTCTCTACCTCCTCTTTCTGTCCTCACACTCTCTACCTCCTCTTTCTGTCCTCACACTCTCTACCTCCTCTTTCTTCCTCAATCACACTCTGTTTCTCATTCTCCTTTCTCCTCTCACCTCCCCAATTATTCTCCTTTCATCATCTCTTCCTCCTCTTTACCCCTACCTTCTCTTTGTCTCTTCTGTTTCATCCTCAGTTTCTTCTCTCTCTCTCTCTGTCTCTCTGTCTCTCTCTCTCTATCTTTCAGTCTTTCTGTCTGTCTCTCTCTCTCTCTTTCGGTCTCTCTTTTTCTGTCTCTCTCTCTTTCTTTCTGTCTTCTCTATCTTTCTGTCTCTCTCTATCCTTCTGTCTCACTCTCTCTCTTAATCTTTCTGTCTCTCTCTCACTCTCCCTCTCATTCACTTTCTGTCTCTCTCTCACTCATTCTCTCTTTCTGTCTCCGACACTCTCTCTCACTCACTCTCTTTCTATTTTTCTGTCTATCTCTCACTCTCACTCACTCACTCACTCACTCACTCTTTCTCTTTCTGTCTCTCTCACTCTCTCCATCTTTCTGTCTCTTTCACACACTCTCACTTTCTATCTATCTTTCTGTCTCTCTCACTCATTCACTCACTCTCTCTCACACTCTCTCACTTATTCACTCACTCTCTCTCACAATCTGTCACTTACTCTCTTTCTATCTCTTTATCTCAGTCTCTCTCTTTTTGTCTCTCTCACTCACTCACTCTCTCTCTCTCTCTCTCTAGTCCTCCACATAAAATTTAAATCATTATTTAAATATCTCACTTTATTCTTTTTTTTTCTCTTCAGTTTCACATGCTCCATTACTTCTCTGATTTCTTTTTTGTCCATAAAATAACTAGAAACACATTACGCTAACATGTGCAGTTTGGCATACGAAATCTCCAAGATGTTTAGCATGTGTAATGTCAGTTTTTCATGCCTGAAGTATAAGCACTTGTTTATTCAGCTGTCATGCGGTAAACAGCAGTAAAGAATTTTGTAGTCATTACTTGTTTTCTGTACTTTGTTTCTGTTGTCTTTTATTATATTAAACGTTCTCACGGTCTAAGTGTGAGTGTTAGCAGCTATTGTGGCCAGTCTACCCCCAGGACACTACAGCCCGGCAGAAAGAAGTTACAGCTGACAGCTACCACGTGTTGGTGTGGCTGGTTTATTAACGGTCTCGAAACAGCTGCCTGTACATAATGGGGAAAAGAAAGAGAGGAAGACCAAAATGAAGATGGCTGCAAGACATCGTTGACGATCTGCAAATGGATGCAGCAGCGGCAAGCCATCTTGCTCACAACCGAGAGGCCTACAGGAGAGCTGTTAGGGAGGCAAAGTTTCGCAAGGGACATACAAATGAATGAATGAAACAGCTGCCTGTGAGTCTTATAGAGCGTTCGTTTAGACCAGATTCTGAGACCACAGGCACACGTAACTAATCACTGGACAAACGGATTCAAACCTCAACCTTCTCCATACTCCCCACTTCTTTTTCGATGTGTTTATTTAAAGAAAAGAATTTTATAAGGTCCTTACTCATCCGGAATGTCAAGTTTACTGCATCCAGAATGTCAAGTTTACTGTTTAAGGACTGAGAACATGTAGTGACAATATCGAAAGTAATGTTGATCATTTTTTGTTTGTTTGTTTGTTTTTGTTTTTTTTGTAAATATAAATTCGTATAATGATCAAAGTGAAGATATGATTAATGAATATTAAACAGAGAAAATTTAAATATTTTGGACACATTAAACGTCATGATAATCTAGAGAAGACCGTCTTGGAAGGGTACATAATGGGAAAAAGAAAGAAAGGAAGACCAAGACAAAGATGTCAGCGAGACATCGTTGATAATCTGCGAATGGATGCATCACCAACAGGCCATCTTGCTCACAACGGAGAGGCCTACAGGAGAGCTGTTAGGGAGGCAAGGGACATGCAAATGACTGAAGATATGATTGATGTATGTGAAGATAATGAATGATTTAATTACAAGTCTTTTCATTCCATGCACTCTCAAGGTTCGTTCTGATGACCCTTTGCTCAAGTTTAAGGATCCCTGGATGGTACTTTGTTACGTATGTGTTGGGTGACAAGAGATTAAAACGATCTAGAAAAAAAAATGTACAGAAAGTTATGGGTAAGATGTAAAAATTATACGGAAAATTATGAGTAAGATATAAAAAATATACAGAAAGTTATAGGTAAGATGTAAAAAATATACAGAAAGTTATTGGTAGGATATTTAAAAATATACAGAAAGTTATAGGTAAGATGTAAAAAATATACAGAAAGTTATAGGTAAGATGTAAAAAATATACAGAAAGTTATAGGTAAGATGTAAAAAATATACAGAAAGTTATAGGTAAGATGTAAAAAATATACAGAAAGTTATAGGTAAGATGTAAAAAATATACAGAAAGTTATAGGTAAGATGTAAAAAATATACAGAAAGTTATAGGTAAGATGTAAAAAATATACAGAAAGTTATAGGTAAGATGTAAAAAATATACAGAAAGTTATAGGTAAGATGTAAAAAATATACAGAAAGTTATAGGTAAGATGTAAAAAATATACAGAAAGTTATGAGTAGGATATGAAGACGCTGTGATCCATAGCTGATATGCCAGCGTCAGGGTTAGCGAACCATAGCTAACCAAGACCCTGTCCCACCCCTCCGTGGTACCCCCAGTAGCAGGCCTATCCTGGCTAACGGGGCAGGGATCGCCATTGTTCCCACGGTGGTGGAGTCTGCTAAAGAAGCATTGCACACTCCCCTGCTTTTTAGCTGTACACGGGGACTGAAAAAGTAGCCGCCATATCCCGCTCCCTCGACGATACGATGCTGCGCCTCAATACCTCCACAGCATCGGCTGCAAAGAACACCAGCTCGCAGTTACAGGGAGTTCGTACAAGTACAATGGGTAGGATATAAAAAAAATGTTGGTAGGATATAGAAAATATATGGAAAGTAGTGAAGGATTATAGAAAAACTACGTAGAAAGTGGTGGGTAAAATACGCACGCATCACCCAGGCCAGAATATGTCGCTGATGGAACTCGGACATCGTAGAAGCTCGTACGGTTGTTTAACTGCAAACATTTCTGTGGAGCATGTAAACTAAGCAGGAAGAATAACATCCGCCGTCTTATAACGCTTTAAGATTTATAAGCCAGAGCTCTTCAAACTGGGTTAATTAAGATGGCCAAATTTATGCTGCCAAATTATGGTAATTAAAAAAAAATATATTTCATTTTTCAAACTCAAGAGCTGCGTAAACTGTAAAACTCTGTAAATTTACGTTTTATAAGAGCACAAATGTGCCACCACAGAAATGCTTCTTGTCAAGTGTGCCACCACAGAAATGCTTCTTGTCAAGTGTGCCACCACGGAAATGCTTCTTGTCAAGTGTGCCACCACATAAATGCTTCTTGCCAAGTGTGCCACCACAGAAATGCTTCTTGTCAAGTGTGCCACCACAGAAATTCTTCTTGCCAAGTGTGCCACCACAGAAATCCTTCTTATCAAATGTGCCACCACAGAAATCCTTCTTGTCAAGTGTGCCACCACAGAAATCCTTCTTGCCAAGTGTGCTACCACAGAAATGCTTCTTGTCAAATGTGCCACCACAGAAATGCTTCTTGTCAAATGTGCCACCACAGAAATTCTTCTTATCAAATGTGCCACCACAGAAATCCTTCTTGTCAAATGTGCCACCACAGAAATCCTTCTTGCCAATTGTGTCTCTTTTTATAAAAGATTTGAGAACCACTGCTCGGGGCCATTCACTGTTAAAATGGCATGGGAAACTGGAAAGTCCGAGAAGCAAATCTTGGGAGAATAGTCTGAATAGAGGGGACGGCGAGGCTCTTTTTTTTCTGTTGATACTTTCCTATCATTTTCGGCAAGGCTGATTTTCAAGACATGGGCGTTTTCTATCAGTTGTAGCTGGTTGGAAGGAGTGCTTCCATCATGCCAGTCTCACAGACTATGGGGTAGTGGCAGTAGCCATATTATGTCACGGGGGGGGGGGGGGGCAGGGCGGGGCAAATACAGTATATTGTGTTAGTGTCTGTAATATCCTTGATGGGTCGGAACACTCCAGGGCCTGATGCCTGGACGTGTTTCCTTCCCCAGCTCAAGGAGAAGGCGGGTACCTACCTGGGTGAATGGTGCGCTTCCAGCGGAATTCAAACTAACGACCTTAGCTATGAGAGGCCAGCTTACTAACAACTCCGCCCAAGATGAGATGAGCACTTCCACAAACAGATTACGTCTCCATTTTTCAAAGCCGTCTTTAAAGACAAGATAGACTATCATTATTATCATAATATACGTTATTATTATCATAACCACTTAATCAGAACTGTAACTGTATCTTGGATCATTATTAATTAATAATGGAGTTACAGTGAAGAGAATTAAAAGGAGGACATCTACTGCTCTTCAAAAAAAAAAAATAAAATAAAATAAAATAAAACAACTAAAGAAGCTGTGGAGAGGAACAGACAGAACTATAAAATAAGATTTTAAAGGGCATGCACCTTTCCCATCACAACGTATGCCTGTGAGACCTGGACACTTAACAAAACAGCTGGGAAATACATAAATACCTTTGATTGTAAATGCTATACAAGAGTCCTTCAAATATTATGGACACAAAAAAGAACATCCATACTACAAGAACTTAATATTGAAGAAGGCTGGCTAGTAAAGAGAGTTAAAGAGAGAAAACTTAAATATTTTGGACATATTAAACGTCATGAGAATTTAGAGAAGACCGTCTTGGAAGTGTACATAATGGGAAAAAGAAAGAGAGGAAGACCAAGGCAAAGATGGCTGCAAAACATCGTTGATAATCTGCATACGGATGCAACAGCTGCAGGGCATCTTGCTTACAACCGAGAGGCCTACAGGTGAGCTGTTAGGGAGGCAAAGTTCCGCAAGGGACATACAAATGACTGACTGAACTATCCTCTAACTATGGCATAAAACAACATCTTACAATTTTTCACAAGTATAATCGCAGGTGTTTACATATTTGATATCCACTTTATCGTACTGAAAGCAATGAATGCACAACATAACAATGTGATACCTTTGTAAAATATCCTTTGATAGATCTATTCCTTTGTAAAATACCCCTTGATATATCTATGCCTTTGTAAAATACCCCTTGATGGATCTATACCTTTGTAAAATACCCCTTGATATATCTATACATTTGTAAAATGCCTCTTGATATACTTATACCTTTGTAAAATACCTCTTGATATATCTATACCTTTGTAAAATACCTCTTGATATATCTATACCTTTGTAAAATACCTCTTGATATATCTATACCTTTGTAAAATACCTCTTGATATACTTATACCTTTGTAAAATACCTCTTGATATATCTATACCTTTGTAAAATACCTCTTGATATATCTATACCTTTGTAAAATACCTCTTGATATATCTATACAACTCTGCAATGCTTCACCTCCGCCCCTGCTATCTGCCCTACTCGTCCCATCCAAATCAAACGTCATTTTCTACATCAGTAGCCAGGGCGTTCGCTTGAGTTCCTAGACGGTTTCATTAGAGCAGCCAAGCGCTATATTTAAGACTTTGCTAGTCAAAGTGTTTGATAATGGAAATAAATATCTCGTGCTATGATTTAAAGTTAGACAGAGGTGTATGGTGTACGATTTACCACCTTTAAGCAGGGCATGGCTGCAGGTTCGTTTCAATATCGGCATTTCCTGGTACAGCTCTCACAAGTAGAATATTCTTCCTTGTCAGTGTACAGAGTCTTACAACCTGTAAGAACAAGTAGAATATTCCTTCCTCGTCAGTGTACAGGGTCTTATAACCTGTAAGAACAAGTAGAATATTCCTTCCTCGTCAGTGTACAGGGTCTTACAACCTGTAAGAACAAGTAGAATATTTCTTCCTCGTCAGTGTACAGGGTCTTACAACCTGTAAGAACAAGTAGAATATTCCTTCCTTGTCAGTGTACAGGGTCTTACAACCTGTAAGAACAAGTAGAATATTTCTTCCTTGTCAGTGTACAGGGTCTTACAACCTGTAAGAACAAGTAGAATATTTCTTCCTTGTCAGTGTACAGGGTCTTACAACCTGTAAGAACAAGTAGAATATTTCTTCCTTGTCAGTGTACAGGGTCTTACAACCTGTAAGAACAAGTAGAATATTCCTTACTCGTTAGTGTACATGGTCTTATAACCTGTAAGAACAAGTAGAATATTTCTTCCTCGTCAGTGTACAGGGTCTTACAACCTGTAAGAACAAGTAGAATATTTCTTCCTCGTCAGTGTACAGGGTCTTACAACCTGTAAGAACAAGTAGAATATTTCTTCCTTGTCAGTGTACAGGTTCTTACAACCTGTAAGAACAAGTAGAATATTTCTTCCTCGTCAGTGTACAGGGTCTTACAACCTGTAAGAACAAGTAGAATATTTCTTCCTTGTCAGTGTACAGGGTCTTACAACCTGTAAGAACAAGTAGAATATTTCTTCCTCGTCAGTGTACAGGGTCTTACAACCTGTAAGAACAAGTAGAATATTTCTTCCTTGTCAGTGTACAGGTTCTTACAACCTGTAAGAACAAGTAGAATATTTCTTCCTCGTCAGTGTACAGGGTCTTACAACCTGTAAGAACAAGTAGAATATTTCTTCCTTGTCAGTGTACAGGGTCTTACAACCTGTAAGAACAAGTAGAATATTCTTCCTCGTCAGTGTACAGGGTCTTACAACCTGTAAGAACAAGTAGAATATTCCTTCCTTGTCAGTGTACAGGGTCTTACAACCTGTAAGAACAAGTAGAATATTTCTTCCTTGTCAGTGTACAGGGTCTTACAACCTGTAAGAACAAGTAGAATATTTCTTCCTTGTCAGTGTACAGGGTCTTACAACCTGTAAGAACAAGTAGAATATTTCTTCCTTGTCAGTGTACAGGGTCTTACAACCTGTAAGAACAAGTAGAATATTCCTTACTCGTTAGTGTACATGGTCTTATAACCTGTAAGAACAAGTAGAATATTTCTTCCTCGTCAGTGTACAGGGTCTTACAACCTGTAAGAACAAGTAGAATATTTCTTCCTCGTCAGTGTACAGGGTCTTACAACCTGTAAGAACAAGTAGAATATTTCTTCCTTGTCAGTGTACAGGTTCTTACAACCTGTAAGAACAAGTAGAATATTTCTTCCTCGTCAGTGTACAGGGTCTTACAACCTGTAAGAACAAGTAGAATATTTCTTCCTTGTCAGTGTACAGGGTCTTACAACCTGTAAGAACAAGTAGAATTTCTTCCTCGTCAGTGTACAGGGTCTTACAACCTGTAAGAACAAGTAGAATATTTCTTCCTTGTCAGTGTACAGGTTCTTACAACCTGTAAGAACAAGTAGAATATTTCTTCCTCGTCAGTGTACAGGGTCTTACAACCTGTAAGAACAAGTAGAATATTTCTTCCTTGTCAGTGTACAGGGTCTTACAACCTGTAAGAACAAGTAGATCCAGGTTGGGTAGGGTGGTAGGATCTAGGCATCAGTTACTATGGAGTTCTGTCTACCCATGTAAGGACAACAACTCTCATACATCTCTCTAATAACAAACAAAAAAGGGACAAGTAACTCCGACTCTTCTTGCCTCCCTTGTCCGGACTTGTAATGCTGTGACAGTTGCGTGTAATGAGAAGTAATCTTACATTCTTGCATGTCTGAAATGAAGAACGCTGGTAATATGGAAACGTTTACTGCATCTTTAGATATGGAAATAATGGTTAAAATAATCATCATGCTGTGCCGTCTCTCCTCAAAATATTGGCTGCAGTAGTCCTCAGCTTGCTCTGTCCCTTGTTTTCACGATGCACCCAGTCAACCTGAACCCAATCCATATATTTATGTTGTCCACCAAACTTGAAACAAGTCCACATATTTATGCTGTCCACCAAACTTGAAACAATTCCACATATTTATGCTGTCCACCAAACTTGAAACAAGTCCACATATTTATGCTGTCCACCAAACTTGAAACAAGTCCACATATTTATGCTGTCCACCAAACTTGAAACAAGTCCACATATTTATGCTGTCCACCAAACTTGAAACAAGTCCACATATTTATGCTGTCCACCAAACTTGAAACAAGTCCACATATTTATGCTGTCCACCAAACTTGAAACAAGTCCACTATTTATGCTGTCCACCAAACTTGAAACAAGTCCACATATTTATGCTGTCCACCAAACTTGAAACAAGTCCACATATTTATGCTGTCCACCAAACTTGAAACAAGTCCACATATTTATGCTGTCCACCAAACTTGAAACAAGTCCACATCTTTATGCTGTCCACCAAACTTGAAACAAGTCCACATCTTTATGCTGTCCACCAAACTTGAAACAAGTCCACATATTTATGCTGTCCACCAAACTTGAAACAAGTCCACATATTTATGCTGTCCACCAAACTTGAAACAAGTCCACATATTTATGCTGTCCACCAAACTTGAAACAAGTCCACATATTTATGCTGTCCACCAAACTTGAAACAAGTCCACATATTTATGCTGTCCACCAAACTTGAAACAAGTCCACATATTTATGCTGTCCACCAAACTTGAAACAAGTCCACATATTTATGCTGTCCACCAAACTTGAAACAAGTCCACATCTTTATGCTGTCCACCAAACTTGAAACAAGTCCACATCTTTATGCTGTCCACCAAACTTGAAACAAGTCCACATATTTATGCTGTCCACCAAACTTGAAACAAGTCCACATATTTATGCTGTCCACCAAACTTGAAACAAGTCCACATATTTATGCTGTCCACCAAACTTGAAACAAGTCCACATATTTATGCTGTCCACCAAACTTGAAACAAGTCCACATATTTATGCTGTCCACCAAACTTGAAACAAGTCCACATATTTATGCTGTCCACCAAACTTGAAACAAGTCCACATATTTATGCTGTCCACCAAACTTGAAACAAGTCCACATATTTATGCTGTCCACCAAACTTGAAACAAGTCCACATATTTATGCTGTCCACCAAACTTGAAACAAGTCCACATATTTATGCTGTCCACCAAACTTGAAACAAGTCCACATATTTATGCTGTCCACCAAACTTGAAACAAGTCCACATATTTATGCTGTCCACCAAACTTGAAACAAGTCCACATATTTATGCTGTCCACCAAACTTGAAACAAGTCCACATATTTATGCTGTCCACCAAACTTGAAACAAGTCACATCTTTATGCTGTCCACCAAACTTGAAACAAGTCCACATCTTTATGCTGTCCACCAAACTTGAAACAAGTCCACATCTTTATGCTGTCCACCAAACTTGAAACAAGTCCACATCTTTATGCTGTCCACCAAACTTGAAACAAGTCCACATCTTTATGCTGTCCACCAAACTTGAAACAAGTCCACATATTTATGCTGTCCACCAAACTTGAAACAAGTCCACATATTTATGCTGTCCACCAAACTTGAAACAAGTCCACATATTTATGCTGTCCACCAAACTTGAAACAAGTCCACATATTTATGCTGTCCACCAAACTTGAAACAAGTCCACATCTTTATGCTGTCCACCAAACTTGAAACAAGTCCACATATTTATGCTGTCCACCAAACTTGAAACAAGTCCACATCTTTATGCTGTCCACCAAACTTGAAACAAGTCCACATCTTTATGCTGTCCACCAAACTTGAAACAAGTCCACATCTTTATGCTGTCCACCAAACCCTTATGTTGCCCACCAAACCCTTATGTTGCCCACCTGTCTATATCGTTGCCAATCTCTCGGCTAGTTTCCCCTTCTTATCTTCTCTCTCTTATTGTTTTCGTTATTGTATTATGTCTCTTGACATTGCTGAAATATTTCAGCTTTCTGGTTCAATGTCATTTTTTTCATGATTCCTCTGTTAATTTTCATTTGATTTAGTAGTTCTTTGTTTTTCTGCTCTGTATATGAAACGTTTTTTCTACGCCTTTTAAGGGTCTTAAATGTCATTTCTCTTTTCTTATGTAATGTCCATGCTTCTACATCATAGGGACGTGTGGAGTATGCATATCATTTGAAGGAAAAGATCAAATGCAACATCTAAGTAAGATCAAAATCCCTTGCGGCTGGCTTTATCAACTTCAGAGATCATTCCACATTCACTGAGCAGACATGAGGTGCTTCATGTTAAAAGAAGCTGGGTTCCCAATATTTAAACCGATTGCAACGTTCCACGAAATTATGAAGGTCACACACAAGGGTTCAAAGATTCAAAATCTGATTCCGGCGTCATTGCATTCAGGACAGCCCCATATGTGCTCCGCTGCAGCATCCATCCAAGAGTATGTTTGCTGATAGTTCCTGTCAAATGTTGGTTCTTTAAGCTGCGTTTTCCTGCCACACAGTTTGGGTTTTCTGCTAGCACATTCAGTTTGTCCTAGCTCCAGCAATCTCCACACATCTCCATTGTTTTTTCATTCTCGCTCTTCATTTTCCAATACGGCTTTAGCAATGTCGCCCTTGTCCACCACCATCATCATCATCATCATCATATCATCATCATCATCATCATCATCATCATCATCATCGCCTTTCACTGCTTTGAGAGCATAGGCCACGGGTAAAGGCTCTCCTGTTCTTGGAATTATTCTCTGCTTCCTTCCATGTGTGTCCTTTGTCTCTGTGCGCTGCCATAATTTCTCATAGTAAGTTTAGGTCTTCTTTGTTTTCTGTTTCCTTGAGGATTCCATCTAAGTGCCTGACTTGTTTGTCAGGTTTCCTCAGAGTGTGCCTTGTCCATTCTCAGCCTGCCATTTATTTTAGCCTGTCCAGCAAGCCTACCTGCCACTTCATTGCCGTGTAGTCCGGCATGCCCTGGACAATAAAGTCACATTAGGATCCTCGCAGTTGATTGGCGTCTTACGAAGCATACTCTGTGAATCTGTCACGATGACGTCATGAACCACATCGTGGACAATTGCCCATTCCATTGCCGCCGATACATCCTCATGCTTGATGTGGTCACTTCAAAGGCTACCGAATCCTGCGCCACTACCTTTCCACGTCGGTAGACAATAAAACACCAACCACTTCTGTTTCTCCGAGTCGCTGAGCCATCAGTATGTTTTACTGTGTCGGAAGACCCACAGTGATGCTGGAAGACCCACCGTGATGCTGGAAGACCCATTTTGGTGCTGGAAGACACACAGCGATGCTGGAAGACCCACAGTGATGCTGGAAGACCCACAGTGATGCTGGAAGACCTACAGTGATACTGGAAGATACACAGTGATGCTGGAAGACCCACACTGATGCTGGATGAGATCTTGAGTCCAAAGTTCAACTGCCCCCCTGTGCCCAGTCTCTACATTGGCGTCCCTTCTGTATAATAACCTGTGTTAGCTGAGATCGGTCCTATACCCGTAACCAGTCATCACCTTTAGGCGCCCCATCTAGATCACACACTGACATTATTATATCCTCAGCCTCCGTCATCCAGGATCTACCTTATTTGATGCGTCTGCCTTTTTCAACCCCAGCTCCTTAAGTAGAAGTGGTTCCACACAGCTTGGTGACAGCTCTGATCTCTACATTCCACTAAACTATGAAGTTCAACATACAATTTTATGGAAGCTCTGATCTCTACATTCCACTAAACTATGAAGCTCAACATACAATTTGATGGAAGCTCTGATCTCTACATTCCACTAAACTAAACTATGAAACTCAACATACAATTTGATGGAAGCTCTGATCTCTACATTCCACTAAACTATGAAGCGCAACATACAATTTTATGGAAGCTCTGATCTCTACATTCCACTAAACTATGAAGCTCAACATACAATTTGATGGAAGCTCTGATCTCTACATTCCACTAAACTATGAAACTCAACATACAATTTTATGGAAGCTCTGATCTCTACATTCCACTAAACTATGAAGCTCAACATACAATTTGATGGAAGCTCTGATCTCTACATTCCACTAAACTAAACTATGAAACTCAACATACAATTTGATGGAAACTCTGATCTCTACATTCCACTAAACTATGAAGCTCAACATACAATTTTATGGAAGCTCTGATCTCTACATTCCACTAAACTATGAAGATCAACATACAATTTGATGGAAGCTCTGATCTCTACATTCCACTAAACTAAACTATGAAGCTCAACATACAATTTGATGGAAGCTCTGATCTCTACATTCCACTAAACTATGAAGCTCAACGTACAATTTTATGGAAGCTCTGATCTCTACATTCCACTAAACTATGAAGCTCAACATATAATTTAATGGAAGCTCTGATCTCTTATATATATCTTATATCCTTCCCGTGCCGTTAGACGTCACATAGGGCTCGCAAAGTAGTTCGCCAATTTTTCCTGTCTTCGGCGAGTCTTTCAACCTCAACAAAGGATTTTATGCCTGTTAACTTGGCCTCTCTTAATAATGTCCTCTTCAGAGTTTCACGCGGTCTGCCCCTTTTTCTTCGGCCTGTTGTGTTCCACTTGATAGCTTGTTTTGGGATTCTCTGATCATTTCTTCTCATCAAGTGACCAACATATGTCCATCTCCTTTTCCTGATCACCCGTGAGACTGGTTGTTGTTCAGTCATCTGTCTTATCTCTGCATTGTTCTTGAATTCATTCCACTTGATGCCGAGTATTTTCCTTAGGCATTTGTTTTCAAAAGAGTCTAATTTCTTTTCTATTTCTTTAGTTGTTTTCCAGCTTTCGCATGCATAAATGAGGGTGGATATTACATTTGAATTGAATAGTCTTAACTTGGTTTTTGTGCTTATAACTTTTGAATTCCATATGTTCTCAAGATTCTTGAAGATTGATGCTGCTTTTGCAATTCTGATCCTAACTTCCTTTCTAGTGTCACTATCCTGGTCTATGTAGCTGCCAAGGTATGCAAATTGATTGACTTCTTCAATATCTGTCCCTTCTATGTGTATTTTTCCATTTTGATTGATGGGAATTTTCATTATTTTTGTTTTGTCCTTGTTAATTTCAAGTCCTATTTTGCTAGCCAGTGAAGATAGGCTATCTGTTTTTTCTTGCATGGAATTCACATTATTACTGATAAGAGTTATGTCATCAGCAAAATCAAGATCTTCTAGTTGGGTCCCATGTACCCAGTCAATACCTGTGTTACCTGTGCAGCATTTTGTCATTATGAAGTCTATTGTAATCCCAAAAAGTAAAGGAGACAGTATACATCCTTGTTTCACGCCTGTTTCAATCTGGAACCATTCACTCATCCCTTCTTCTGTCTTGACTGCACAACCATATCCATTGTAAAAGTCCTTAATGATGTTGACAATTTTAGATGGTATTCCATATAGATATAAAATTCTCCATAATGAATCTCTGTGTATGCTATCAAATGCCTTCTTAAAATCTATGAAATTCAGTATTAATGGTTTCTGCTTTTCAATATGTTCTTCAAGTATTATTCTGAGAGTAAAGATCTGGTCGAGACAGCTTCTCCCTTTTCGAAATCCTGCTTGTTCTTCTCTCATTGCAGTATCCACTATATCTTTGAGTCTATTCAAAATGACCTTGCAAAATACTTTTGACACAACTGATATTAAGGTTACTCCTCTCCAGTTGTTACAGTCACTAAGGTTGCCCTTTTTTGGTATTTTAACAATGATTCCCTTCTTCCAATTAGAAGGGACCTTTTCTTCTTTCCAAATCTTGTTAAACATTCTCTGTAGTTGTCTCATATTGTCACTATTGATAGCTTTTAGCATCTCGGCTGTTATTTCATCTTCACATGCAGCTTTGTTGTTAGCCATTAAATTCACTGCTGTTTCAATTTCATGCAATTTAATTTCATCTAGATTGACATTTAGTTGTGGGGCTGATAAGTCAGTTTCAAGGTTTAACAATTCTTTTGGGTGTGGTCGATTGAGTATTTCTTGGAAGTGTTCAGCCCATCTTTGCTTTTGGTCTTTATTTGATGTTAATAGTGTTCCAGTTTTGCTAATGATTGGTCTTTCTTTAGATGTAATAGTACCTGTTAGCCTCTTTTGTATGTTATATAAAGTTTTGCTGTCTCCTGTTTTTGCTGCTTTTTCTACCTCTTTCGCCATATTGTCTATGTATTCTCTTTTATCCCTTCTAGCTGAACTTTTTACTTTCTTGTCTATGTCTTTGTATTTTGCTTTTGCCGAATCTCTTTCATGATCTGCTTTTGCATTCAACATGTTTAATTTGACTGCTCGTCTTTCATGTATATACTTCCATGTTTTATCTGATATCCATGCTTTTCTATTTGGTTTTTCCAATCCAGCGCTTACTTTTGCTGCTGTGATTATGGCTGTGCTGTAAGAATTCCATAACTCATCTATACCTATCTCCTCAACTTCACTGGGTGTTTTGGAATGATTTCTACATTTCACTAAACTATGAAGCTCAACATACAATTTGATGGAAGCTCTGATCTCTACATTCTACTAAACTAAACTATGAAACTCAACATACAATTTTATGGAAGCTCTGATCTCTACATTCCACTAAACTATAAAGCTCAACATAAAGCTCAACATACAATTTGATGGAAGCTCTGATCACAACATTCCAGTAAACTATGAAGCTCAACATACAATTTTTTGGAAGCTCTGATCTCTACATTCCACTAAACTATGAAGCTCTACACAAAATTTGATGGAAGCTCTGATCTCTACATTCCACTAAACTATGAAGCTCTACACAAAATTTGATGGAAGCTCTGATCTCTACATTCCACTAAACTATGAAGCTCTACACAAAATTTGATGGAAGCTCTGATCTCTACATTCCACTAAACTATGAAAGTCACGGTACATTTTTTCTGATGCTGATCTCTCATTTTTGAGGTGAAAAATGGAATATAGCAAGACGTCTCATCTTGTGGCTCATTGATACTGTGCATTTATGTTAGTCTGTTGTGACGATTTCATTTTTTAAAAAAGTACCAGACGGTTTATCTCTTCCTTAAGCACCATTGCTGCCTGATCTGTAACAAATGAATCAAAATAACATACAGGCTGGTCTGCGCATACAAAATACGGGACTCTCGATTGTATCCATGTTCCAGATATTCGGCGTTTGTTTCGCTTTTGTGGCGTATGGAAAAAAATGCTGCCATTCGATATGTATAATTGATACACACACAGAGATAAATTTATTTTATCTGTCTACAAATACAAGCTTATTACAACACCAAATGGACCAGAGTTAAACTGCGACATTTAAAATACATTACATGTACCTCAGAAGGAATTTGAATAATGTTATAGATGTCGTTGACTACACAAATACATTCATTCATTCATTTGCATGTCCCTTGCGGAACTTTGCCTCCCTAACAGCACTCCTGTAGGCCTGTCGGTTGTGAGCAAGATGGCCTGCTGCTGATGCATCCATTTGCAGATTATGAACGATGTCTTGCATCCATCTTCGCCTTCGTCTTCCTCTCTTTCTTTTTCCCATTATGTACCCTTCCGAGACGATTTTCTCTAAATTATCATGACGTTTAATTTGTCCAAAATATTTAAGTTTTCTTTCTTTAATCCTCTTTACTAGCCAGCCTTCTTCAATATTAAGTTCTTGTAGTATCGATGTATTTGTTCTTACCTAGTTCAAATATATACTGACTACACTATTACACTAATACATAATTAAAATCTAAACTGACTACACGGTTGCACAAATACATAGCTGGTTAACTTCTAAGTAGACTTTTGAACTAGACAAATACATAGCTGGTTAACTTCTAAGTAGACTTTTGAACTAGACAAAGACATAGCGGGTTAACTTCTAAGTAGACTTTTGAACTAGACAAAGACATAGCTGGTTAACTTCTAAGTAGACTTTTGAACTAGACAAAGACATAGCGGGTTAACTTCTAAGTAGACTTTTGAACTAGACAAAGACATAGCTGGTTAACTTCTAAGTAGACTTTTGAACTAGACAAAGCCATAGCTGGTTAACTTCTAAGTAGACTTTTGAACTAGACAAAGATATAGCGGGTTAATGTATAACTTTCTAGAATCTATTTCAGGCAACACATGAAAGCGTTTCCGTTCAGTTTAATAATAATTCTCTTATTTTAAAGTTCTCAAATATAACAATTAGCTAATGAACGCGACAGGTAGACTTCTTATGCTTGGCAGATACAACAACAACAACAACCTAGAGACCGCAGCTTTCATCTGGAAATCAACCATCATAAGGGATTTCAAAAAGCAAACATCCATCTTGATATGAGGATTAAGTAAAAAAAAAAAAAAGCTAACAGACAGGTCTTAACCTCGTGATGTAACCCCCCCCCAGATTTTTAACTGCTTCCGAAGCCAAGCCAGGGCCGCACGAACCAACTCCCACGCCAGAAATAAAACTGATTAAACCAAGCGTGACACTGCAGCACGTTCTCAGCGGGCGCTTCATTGCCATCCACAACAGACAGCAGAGATCGGGCCCCCAGAGTCAGAGAGTGCCCCGGTGTTGTGGAATGTCTGAGGTTTCTCTAGTGACTCTTGGAAAAGAGGGTCAGTGTGTGACGCTTTGGTAAGTGGGAATGTTACGTTATTAAATGTTTTTTTTTTCCGCGAACCTTGAACTCGATATGTGTTTTATTAAGTATGATCCTTTAACACTGCTGATTCATTCTTCTTATTCTACTACTACTACTACTACTACTACTACTACTACTACTACCACTACTACTACTACTACTACCACTACTACTACTACTACTACTACTTCCTCTACTACTACTACTACACCCACTATTATTATTACTACTTTTTAAAATCTAAAACTACTGCCATGACTGCAGCTGCTGTTAATACTATTACTACTACTGCTGCTACTACTGCTGCAACATCAGTGCTACTATTATTACCATTATTACTACTGTCATCAGCGCTACTGTTTGTACTACTACTGCTGCTACTGCTGATGCTACTACTACTACTACAACTACAACTACTACTACTACTGTTACTACTACTACTACTATTACTACTACAATACTACTACTACTATTACTACTACTACTACTACTGTTGTTGCAGCTGTTCCTCCTCCTCCTACAACTACTACTACTACTATCACTACTACTACTGTTACTACTACTACTAATACTGCTATTACTATTACTACTACTACTACTACTATCACTACTACTACTACTACTATTACTATTACTACTACAATCACTAATACTACTATTACTACTACTACTTCTACTGCTATTACTATTATTACAATAACTACTACTACTATTACTACTACTACTACTGCTGTTGTTGCTGTTCCTCCTCCTCCTACAACTACTACTACTACTATTACAAATGGTATAACTACTGCTACTAACATTTATCATTGCCAACAACGACCACTACTAATATCATTATTTCCTTTATAGCTGATGGCACCTAGACAACAAACATTTGTGCTTGTAGTTTCATAATGCCTACTGTACAAATAATAGCATCACTACTTGTGCTACAAGTATTACAGTTGCTACTTGTGTACGTACATATGCAGCGCATTCCACTGTGGTAGTGATGCTGTTACATCTCACATAATCACTTCTTCTTCTTCTTCTTCTTCTTCTTCTTCGTTCGCATTTGTTTGTCTATATCTGCAGTCCTGTCTGTTGGACAAATTTCACTGTTTTTTGTAATTCATGTATGGAACCATAGAGCTTATCTTCTTTAGTGGTTTCACTGGGCCAGTAATTATTTCTCAGTGTCTCATAACATAATCACTGTTTCTGCTACCACTTCCACTAATGGAACTAGTACAACTGTTTCTACTACTGCGAACTAGTACCACTGCTGCTTCTACAACTACCACTAGTATTATTGCTGCTTCTACTATTGCCACTAGTACCATTGTTGCTTCTACTAGTACTACTGCTGCTTCTACTATTGCCACTAATACCATTGTTGCTTCTACTAGTACTACTGCTGCTTCTACTATTGCCACTAGTACCATTGTTGCTTCTACTAGTACTACTATTGCTTCTACTATTGCCACTAGTACTACTGCTGCTTCTACAACTACCACTAGTACTATTGCTGCTTCTACTATTGCCACTAGTACCATTGTTGCTTCTACTAGTACTACTGTTGCTTCTACTATTGCCACTAGTACTACTGTTGCTTCTACTACTACCACTAGTACTACTGTTGCTTCTACTACTACCACTAGTACCACTGTTGCTTCTACTACTACCACTAGTACCACTGTTGCTTCTACTACTACCACTAGTACCACTGTTGCTTCTACTACTACCACTAGTACCACTGTTGCTTCTACTACTACCACTAGTACTCACTGCTGCTTCTACTACTACCACTAGTACTACTGTTGCTTCTACTACTACCACTAGTACCACTGTTGCTTCTACTACTACCACTAGTACCACTGTTGCTTCTACTACTGCCACTAGTACCACTGTTGCTTCTACTACTACCACTAGTACTATGTTGCTTCTACTACTACCACTAGTACCACTGTTGCTTCTACTACTACCATTAGTACTATGTTGCTTCTACTACTACCACTAGTACTACTGTTGCTTCTACTACTACCACTAGTACCACTGTTGCTTCTACTACTACCACTAGTACTACTGCTGCTTCTACTATTACCACTAGTACTACTGCTGCATCTACCACTACCACTGGTGCTACTGCTGCATCTACTACTGCCACTGATAGTACTGCTGCTTCTACTACTGCCACTGGTATTAATGCTGCTTTTACTACTGCTGCTTCTACTACTGCCACTGGTATTACTGCTGCTTCTACTGCTACCACTAGTACTATTGCTGCTTCTACTACTGCCACTAGTACTACTGCTGCTTCTTGCTATTTGCAATACTGCTGCTTATACTATTACTACTGGTACTACTGCTGCTTTTACTACTACCACTAGTACTACTTCTGCTCCTACAACTACCACTAGTACTACTGCTACTTCTACTGCTGCTACTAGTAATTATTGCTGCTTGTACCTAATACTAAATACTACTAGTGCTACTATTACTACTACTACTACTACTACTACTACTACTACTACTACTACTACTACGTGTTCTTCTACTACTACTACTACTATTACTACTACTACTGCTCCTGCTGCTTCTGCTTCTACTAATGCCACTAATACTACTGCTGCTTCTACTACTGCCACTAGTAATACTGCTGCTTCTACTACTGCGACTGGTATTACTGCTGCTTCTATTACTGCCACTGATACTACTGCTGCTTCTATTACTGCCACTGGTATTACTGCTGCTTCTACTACTGTCACTGGTATTACTGCTGCTTCTATTACTGCCACTAGTAATACTGCTGCTTCTATTACTGCCTCTGGTACTACTGCTGCTTCTGCTACTGCTGCTTTTAATACTGCCACTGGTACTACTGCTGCTTTTAATACTGCCACTGGTACTATTGCTGCTTTTATTACTGCCAATAGTACTACTGCTGTTTCTACTACTGGTGCTTCTACTACTGCCACTGGTACTACTGCTGCCTCTTGCTATTTGTAATACTGCTGCTTCTACTACTGCCACTGGTACTAATGCTGCTTTAACTACTGCCCCTAATAACTACTGCTGCTCCTACAACTACCACTAGTACTACTGCTACTTCTACTGCTGCTACTAGTAATTATTGCTGCTTGTACCAAATACTAAATACTACTACTGCTAATACTACTATGACGACTACTACTACTCCAACTACTACTACTACTACTATTACTACTACTACTACTACTACTACTACAACTACTTCTACGTGTTCTACTACTGCTACTACAACTACTACTACTACTACTACTACTACTACTACTACAACTACTACTACTACTACTACTACTACTACTACTGTTGCTTCTACTAATGCCACTGGTACTACTGCTGCTTCTACTACTGCCACTGGTACTACTGCTGCTTCTACTACTGCCACTGGTACTACTGCTGCTTCTACTACTGCCACTAGTACTACTGCTGCTTCTACTACTGCCACTGGTACTACTGCTGCTTCTACTACTGCCACTAGTATGCTGCCTCTACTACTGCCACTAGTACTACTGCTGCTTCTTGCTAATTGTAATACTGTTGCTTCTGCTTCTGCTACTGGTATTACTGCTGCATTTAATACTGCCCCTAATATCTACTGCTACTTCTACTGCCGCTACTAGTAATTACTGCTGGTTGTACCAAGTACTAAATACTACTACTACTACCACTACTGCTACCTACTACTACTACTAATACTACTGCTACTACTACTACTACTACTTGTTCTACTACTACTACTGCTGCTGCTGCTGCTAATGCTTCCACTACTACTACTATCACTGCTACTATTTTTGTTTCTACAACTACCACTGCTACTACTACTACTGCTCCTACTTCTACCACTGTTACTACTACTACTCTCTCTCCTACTACAACTGCTATTACTACTAATACTACTACTACTACTGTTCCTACTTCTACAATTATTACTACTACTACCGTCTCTGCTACTACCACTGATACTATTTCTGTTTCTACAACTACCACCGCTACTACTACTACTACTACTACTAATACTACTACTACTATTACTACTACTACTAGTACTACTACTACCACTATTATTACTACCACCGTCTCTCCTACTACCACTGCTACTACTTCTACTGCACCTTCTTGTACTATCTATGTTCTCAATGTGACCTAGCCCAAGAAGAGGGATGGCCGAGGTTGTTTCCGTTGTGTCTAGGGTTCTTTTCGTTGTGCATGGGGGTTGTTTCCGTTGTTCCTGGGGTTGTTTTCTTTGTGCCTGAGGTTGTTTCCGTTGTGCATTGGGTTGTTTCCCTTGTGCCTATGGTTGTTTTCCTTGTGCCTATGGTTGTTTCTCTTGTCCCCAGGGTTGTTTCCGTTGTGCCTGGGGTTGTTTATTTTGTGCCTGGGGTTGTTTACTTTGTGCCTGGGGTTGTTTCCGTTGTGCCTATGGTTGTTTCTGTTGTTCCCGGGGTTGTTTCCCTTGTCCCTGTAGTTGTTTTCCTTGTGCCTGAGGTTTTTCCTTTGTGCCTGGGGTTGTTTCCGTTGTGCCAGGGGTTGTTTCCGTTGTGCCCGGTGTTGTTTCCGTTGTGCCTATGGTTGTTTCCCTTGTCCCCGGGGTTATTTCCCTTGTCCCTGGGATTGTTTTCCTTGTCCCTGGGGTTATTTCCCTTGTGCCTTGGGTTGTACCCTTGTGCCTCTGTTCTCTTTTTTCCCCTCCTTACAGAAGGACCAAAAAATAATTGTCTCGGGATTCAAACCAGAGCTCTCTAGAGCCTTGACTGCCACAATTAAGATGATATCATGTAATGAGATTCTTTAATCTATATACCTCATACCTTAGTATTTCGTTTGGTCCAGTTCTGTTGAATGTCATCTACTAGTGTAAATTTCTTTTCTCTATTTCTTTGTTTGTCGCTGTTTCTCCAACTGGTGTTTTTTCTTAATTTACGAAAATGTCGTCCAGTGAAATTTAGAGTCACGAGCAAACTTGCTAAACCCAACTTTTTTCACCTTTGTTACGCTTCTTGTCATAGTTTCTTCTTTATTTTCCCCCTCTGTTGTATTGGTCTTGGCTTTTCATTGGTCAGTTTTCCGTGTATTCTATTTTTTTCATAGCTTCCCATTGGTCAAATTTCCTATTTGTTTTTTGTTTTTTTTTTTTGCTCTGTTATATTTATCTTAGCTGGGCAGTTTTTTTTGTTATTTATTCTGTTTTTCATAGCATCTCATTGGTCAAAGTTTCCTATTTGTTTTTCCTCCATTATATTTGTCGTAGCTTTCCACTGATCAGTTTCCCATTTATTATATTGTCCGCAACTTCACACTGGTCACATTTGTTTTTTCCCAGTTATATTTGTCATAGCTTCTCATTATTTGCTCATTTCATTTCCCATCTTCCCGTGAAAGTCGCAGCGCTTTCCCTGCCACTGATTACACGCTTACAGCGCTAGATTACACTGTTTTTCAGTGCACCCCATATTAAAATCGCAAAGATAACTAGATTCTCCTTCAGGGTCAGGTCAAGACACTGCGTGATATCACAGCAGATGGTTTCAATCTGCGCCTTGCATCAGGTTGTATATCTTTGCTGGACTCGCCGCTTATCGCGTGTGAATTCGAGACGGAGTATTTCTTTCTATTTCAGCTCTGGTTTCATGCGGGTTGGACTATAACTGCGCCCATGTAAACTGGAGAAATTGTTGTTTTTTTTTTAAAACTGGGGACCTTGTCTTCTGGCGTTTCAGCTTGTAGTCCGCGTTATAATGAGATATTTCAATGACACCTTTACTGGAAAACAAATACGTCACAAGTGAAACACAAAGAGCGCTGCAGAACACAATCTTCCAGAACAATTTTTTTTATAAATAGGAAACAACTAGTTGGCTCAGATGGATTGTATGCTGTTCTTTCGTGGCTAGGCGGCTGCTCGTCGTACCGGAGTCCGTGTTCGAATCCCAGGTAATTCTCTTGTGATTTTTCTTTCTCTCACGTCTCACTAAAGTGCTCTTTGTCTACGATTTTTTCCAGGTCTACTTCTACAAAACTCTGTTCTCTTTCTTTACCGACACAATCTTCCCTCCCCATCTCCCAAAATCTATGCCGATCATTGCCATCAGCGTCGAACACGGGCACTAACAGCAAACACGAACAAAGGGAAATTATCACAACAAAAATGAGATGCTTCAGGAGAGTACTAAATGTGACTTATTTACATCTACGTCCTGTGACATTTGCAAGGGTGAACTGTCAGTGAATTCACATTTCTAGGCTTTTACAGCCTTTTTTACAGGGATGCCAGCACCTGTCCTCGCCGCCTGTTTTCCCAGGTAAACCTCAGGTATTCATTTTCTGAGGCTGTTTGACCCCCCCCCCCTTCCTTCCTGTCCCCGTGCCGGCTGATCTAAACAAATTCCGCGAGAATGCGAATAGAACCAGAGACCTTCTTATCGGCAGACGAGTGTACTAACCTCTAAGCCACATCAGCGCCTAAAGTAATAAGAAGAGACAAAATCAGAAATGACACCATCAAGGCAAGAGTTGGAGCAGCACCAGTACCACGCTACACCCAGAGACAAGTCAGCTGGTTTGGCCACATTACACTACTACCATCAGACAGCACAGCACAGACAACGTCCATCCTAAGAATTGTAGGACACAAGGAGAGTCCGCCCACAAAAGAGATAGAGGGAAGAGATTATAGACATCTTTAATATCCTACTATATAGAGCAAACTCACCTGAGCAAGAGCAGAAAAAAAGGCGAAGGACAGGCATTTGTGGAAAACCCTTGCGGAAGCCCCATGTGCCCTGGGCACTTAAGGTTCAGAGAGAGAGAGAGAGATATATAGAGCAAACTGGTGAGTCCTATCAAGACGTCTATTTGTCTACTGAACATTGAAAGGTGTATGAGAAAGGAGACAAGACAAGACAAGTCTATGGCTTTTTTTTTCAAGACATGTTAAACAATTATGGAGAACAAACTGAACAATGCAGGAATCACAGGGAACAAACAGGGAACAAACGGAACAAACAGGGAACAAACAGGGATGTGGTTTCTTAGAACGATTTTAGTAGGGTCCCGAAGGCGCATGTAGGCAGAAATGAGTAGGTTTGACAAGATGGCCTATTCAGAAGTTGATGAAAGGGGACAGACCAAGAGGTAAACTTAGGCAACGACAGCGAGACAACGTAGAAGAAGATATACTCGCTCTTGGAAGCGACACTTGCCAGGAAAGAATCAAGAACAGAGAGGAATGAGCACGTGAACTGGCTTCTGCCGCGAGTCTCAGTGGCTGGAAAAGCTGCAGATTTCAGCTGCTCAAAGAACACGACTCATGACTCAGTCTGACTGAGACAGTGGTCAGGGGTCCATGAATGGCTGCTTGGACTTGAGCTAGCAGGCCAAGACCCTATTAAATCTAAACATGCTGTTCCTGGTAAACGAAAATAATGTGACCTAATGAACTCACTCATTGTAGTAGGAAGACTAAAACGGGACTAAGATGGACACCACAGGGGGAACAGAAGTAAGGGTAGACCAAAAGAGACATGTAGAAGAACAACAGAGAGGATGTTGAGCAATAGAGGGCTCACCTGGGCAAGAGCAGAAAAAAAGGCAAAGGACAGGCATTTGTGGAAAACCCTCGCGGAAGTCCCATGTGCCCTGGGCACTTAAGGTTCAGAGAAAGAGAGAAAGAGAGAGAGAGAGAGAGAGAGAGAGAGAGAGTAGGAACACTATAACTTCGTACAATTACCTTGTTTAAAAAAAAACCTGCCGAAGTCGAATATATCAGGTCGAAAGGAGCTTAAAACGCAGCCAGAATTACACAACTGCAACGAACGCTCTTCTATGGGCGAAGGCAGAAGAAGAAGAAGAGGAAAAAGAAAAACAAGAAGAAGAAGAAGAAAAAGAAGGTTGTTAAAATAAAATAGTAACAGTACAAATAGAAGTGAGTTCAACCACAGAACGGAGGAGGTAGGGGATCGTTTTCAGTTTTGAGGGATTACATGATAAAATGTCGTCAGCTGTGTAAATAGGGAACCACATCTAGACCGAAAATTGCGGACAAACGAGACCACCAACTATGTCTACCGGCATTGCTTCTTATGACAGACAGACAGACTGATTCAGATTGACTGATTCAGTCTTTTCATACTTGATAACTGCGCTTTGAATTCACCGCGTCTCAGTGTTAGATAACTTTTTCACTATTGTTTCGCCGAGGGCGGGGCGGGGCGGGGCGTGGGGGTGGGGGGGGGGGGTCAGGTCGGGTCGGGTCGGGTGAAGACGCAGTACTCCGACTGAAAGAGACAGCGATCAACGACTCACAGCTGACTGCTTGCGTCATTCCCGGCCAAGACCCTGGAAACACATACCAGACTGGCCAAGTGAACAGGGAACGCATTGGGAAGATTTACCCGGTTCTAAAAATAGTCGGGCCGAAGTCGGATGTGCTGGGCCGAAAGGCGCATAACTGCGACACAAGGTCGCCACCGCTCTTTGGAAAGCGAGCGCCAAAGAAGAAGAAGAAAACTGCCCTGTATATGTCTTTGTCTTCATGAGTCTGTCTATTTATGGTTCTGCCCTTTTATGTTTCTGTCTGTTGTCTGTCTGTCTCTGCCCTTTTATGCCTCTGTCTATGTGCTAACCTTCTAAATGTTAAACAATTATGGAGAACAAACTGAACAATGCAGGAATCACAGGGAACAAACAGGGAACAAACGGAACAAACAGGGAACAAACAGGGATGTGGTTTCTTAGAACGATTTTAGTAGGGTCCCGAAGGCGCATGTAGGCAGAAATGAGTAGGTTTGACAAGATGGCCTATTCAGAAGTTGATGAAAGGGGACAGACCAAGAGGTAAACTTAGGCAACGACAGCGAGACAACGTAGAAGAAGATATACTCGCTCTTGGAAGCGACACTTGCCAGGAAAGAATCAAGAACAGAGAGGAATGAGCACGTGAACTGGCTTCTGCCGCGAGTCTCAGTGGCTGGAAAAGCTGCAGATTTCAGCTGCTCAAAGAACACGACTCATGACTCAGTCTGACTGAGACAGTGGTCAGGGGTCCATGAATGGCTGCTTGGACTTGAGCTAGCAGGCCAAGACCCTATTAAATCTAAACATGCTGTTCCTGGTAAACGAAAATAATGTGACCTAATGAACTCACTCATTGTAGTAGGAAGACTAAAACGGGACTAAGATGGACACCACAGGGGGAACAGAAGTAAGGGTAGACCAAAAGAGACATGTAGAAGAACAACAGAGAGGATGTTGAGCAATAGAGGGCTCACCTGGGCAAGAGCAGAAAAAAAGGCAAAGGACAGGCATTTGTGGAAAACCCTCGCGGAAGTCCCATGTGCCCTGGGCACTTAAGGTTCAGAGAAAGAGAGAAAGAGAGAGAGAGAGAGAGAGAGAGAGAGAGAGAGTAGGAACACTATAACTTCGTACAATTACCTTGTTTAAAAAAAAACCTGCCGAAGTCGAATATATCAGGTCGAAAGGAGCTTAAAACGCAGCCAGAATTACACAACTGCAACGAACGCTCTTCTATGGGCGAAGGCAGAAGAAGAAGAAGAGGAAAAAGAAAAACAAGAAGAAGAAGAAGAAAAAGAAGGTTGTTAAAATAAAATAGTAACAGTACAAATAGAAGTGAGTTCAACCACAGAACGGAGGAGGTAGGGGATCGTTTTCAGTTTTGAGGGATTACATGATAAAATGTCGTCAGCTGTGTAAATAGGGAACCACATCTAGACCGAAAATTGCGGACAAACGAGACCACCAACTATGTCTACCGGCATTGCTTCTTATGACAGACAGACAGACTGATTCAGATTGACTGATTCAGTCTTTTCATACTTGATAACTGCGCTTTGAATTCACCGCGTCTCAGTGTTAGATAACTTTTTCACTATTGTTTCGCCGAGGGCGGGGCGGGGCGGGGCGTGGGGGTGGGGGGGGGGGGTCAGGTCGGGTCGGGTCGGGTGAAGACGCAGTACTCCGACTGAAAGAGACAGCGATCAACGACTCACAGCTGACTGCTTGCGTCATTCCCGGCCAAGACCCTGGAAACACATACCAGACTGGCCAAGTGAACAGGGAACGCATTGGGAAGATTTACCCGGTTCTAAAAATAGTCGGGCCGAAGTCGGATGTGCTGGGCCGAAAGGCGCATAACTGCGACACAAGGTCGCCACCGCTCTTTGGAAAGCGAGCGCCAAAGAAGAAGAAGAAAACTGCCCTGTATATGTCTTTGTCTTCATGAGTCTGTCTATTTATGGTTCTGCCCTTTTATGTTTCTGTCTGTTGTCTGTCTGTCTCTGCCCTTTTATGCCTCTGTCTATGTGCTAACCTTCTAAATGTCTGTCTGTATCTGCGAAAGTCTACGACAGTCTAATCATATACCTATGTCTATGTTCTTATCCTTGTATGTGTCTGCTTGTCTTTGTCTCTGATGACCCATATCCCGGTTCTTCAATGTCTGTCTCTGCCTGTTCATGTTTTACCTGTCTGTGTCACCGTTTGTCCATGTCTCTGTCTATATCACTGCCAAACTGTGTTTCTGTCGTTTTGTCTCATTTAATGTCTCCGTCTATCTACGCCTCCGTCTTTTAATATCTCTGTCTCTCTGTCATTGATTGACAGCCTGTTTACAACTGGTTCTGGACCTGGCGGGCCTTATCTGGGCGTGGAGAGGTCTTAGGGGAGTACAAAGGGGTGGGCGTGGTTAAAATGCTGATTGATTTATAGCTATGTAACTGGGTCAGTGCGTGTGTGTGTGTGTGAGAGAGAGAGAGAGAGAGAGAATGCACTGAAGATTGTACATTGAACGTCGTATTTCACTACTAAAAGTCTATTTACTGACAACTTATGCTCTTTTTCCACAAAGAAATAGAGGTACAACAATACAATATTAAGAGAGCTTCCAGAGGTACAACAATACAATATTAAGAAAGCTTCCAGAGGTACAACAATACAATATTAAGAGAGCTTCCAGAGATACAACAATACAATATTAAGAGAGCTTCCAGAGGTACAACAATACAATATTAAGAGAGCTTCCAGAGGTACAACAATACAATATTAAGAGAGCTTCCGGAGGTACAACAATACAATATTAAGAGAGCTTCCAGAGGTACAACAATACAATATTAAGAGAGCTTCCAGAGGTACAACAATACAATATTAAGAGAGCTTCCAGAGGTACAACAATACAATATTAAGAGAGCTTCCAGAGGTACAACAATACAATATTAAGAGAGCTTCCAGAGGTACAACAATACAATATTAAGAGAGCTTCCAGAGGTACAACAATACAATATTAAGAGAGCTTCCAGAGGTACAACAATACAATACTAAGAGAGCTTCCAGAGGTACAACAATACAATATTAAGAGAGCTTCCGGAGGTACAACAATACAATATTAAGAGAGCTTCCAGAGGTACAGCAATACAATATTAAGATAGCTTCCAGAGGTGCAACAATACAGTATTATGGTATCTTCCAGAGGTACAACAATACAATTTTAAAACAGCCTCCATATGTACAACAATACAACATTAAGACAGCTTCCAGAGATACAACAATAGAATATTAAGATAGCTCCCAGAGGTACAGCCATACAATATTAAAACAGCTTCCAGAGGTATAACAAAACAATAAGTACTACTACTACTACTACTACTACTAGTAGTAGTAGTAGTAGTAGTAGTAGTAGTAGTAGTAGTAGTAGTAGTAGTAGTGGTGGTAGTAGTAGTAATAGTATCCTTGTAGCAACAGCAGTAATAGTAGCACCAATGGCTACGATGGTGGTGATTAAGAAGAAAGCGAAGTTTTTCCTGAAATAAAATTCCTGATACCAAATGTTTAGCAGCATCCTTCGTCTTTTAGCTCACGTACAAACATAAAAACAGCAGAGAAAAAGAAAAAACAGCGAAAATTGGTATGATATACAGCCTTGTAGGATGCAAATATCATAACGTAATCAGATCAAGTTACAAGAGTTAACTCCCTTACTGGAAGGAGTTTAAAGACATACTTGGCTTCTGTTCAACAAGATTGCTCTAATGTGTTTTGGAAAAAAAAACAGAACGTGATAGATTAGAGATGAGAAATTTGATAAAATAGATAAAAGATGCACTGAAAGGTTAAAAGAGTTTTACATCAAGACCAGTTAAGCACAAGAAAGTGAAAATACTCGTAGCTTTTGGTCTTGATTATGGTAAGTATGATTTTTAAAGTGAGAAGGAGAGAGAGAGAGAGAGAGAGAGAGGGAGGGAGGGAGTCTGCATGTGACAGATAGTGTGTGCATGAGAGAGGAGAGTATGTGTGTGAGAGTGAGATTGTGTATGTGATAGATAGTGTATGTGAGACAGAGATAAACTGTGTGTGAGATAGTATGTGTGAGAGAGCGTGTGTGAGAGACGGAGAGTGAGAGAGGTAAACTGTGTGAAAGAGTATATGCATGTGCGAGAGAAAGAGAGAGTGTGTGTGTGTGTGAGAGGCAGAGAGTGAGAGAGATAAACTGTGTGAGAGAGAGTATGTGTATATGAAAGAGAAAGAGAGAGTGTGTGAGAAAGAGAGAGGTAGTGTGAGAGCGAGAGAGATAAATTGTGCGTGTGAAAGCGACAGAGTGTGTGAGAGAGAGAAAGAGAGAGAGAAAGAGAGAGAGAGAGAGATATAGTGTGTGTGAGAGAAAGAGACGGTAGAATGTGTGGAAGAGAGAAACAAACCGTGTTTAAATGACAGTGTGTTTGTGAGAGAGAGATAGTGCGTGTATGAAAGAGAAATAGAGAGACAAGAGTGAGAGAGTATTCGAAAGAAAGAGAGAGAGAGAGAGAGAAAATTGTAAGAGAGAGTGTGTGTGCGAGATAAAGAGAGAGAGAGAGAACGAGAGAAATGAAAGTGTGAGGGATATAGATAGAATGTGTGTGTGTGAGACAGAGATAGTAGAATGTGTGTGAGAGAGAGACAGAGAGAGAGAGTGCATGACTGTGAGAGAGATAGTGTATGTGAGAAAGAGATTGTGTGAGAGAGACAGTGTGTGCGAGAGAGATAGAGAGAGTGTGTGAGAAAGAGATAGTGTGTATGTGTATGAGAGAGAGAGAGAAAGAGTGTGTGAGATACTGTGTGTGTGTGTGTGACAGAGAGAAAATGTCTTTACTCTATATAAATATATGCGGTCTTACAATTTATAAAAAAACTGATTTTATTCTGTGAGAGAGAGAAAGAGAGAGAGTGTGTGTATGTGACACAGAGAGAGAGAGAGAGGTGGAGAGAGAGAGAGAGAGAATGTTTTATTATGTATAAATATATGCGGTTTTACATTTAATTTTTTTAAAAATCGTATCATGTGTGTGAGAGAGAATGTGTATGTGAGAGAGAGAGAGAGAGAGTGATAGAGAGAGATGGATAGAGAGATGAATAGAGAGAGAATTTCTTGATTCTATATACATATATGAGGTCTTATACTTTATAAAAAAATAATCTTATGTGAGAGAGAATGTGTATGTGGCAGAGAGAAAGAGAGAGAGAGATGGATAGAGAGTGAATTTCTTGATTCTATATACATATATGAGGTCTCATACTTTATTTTAAAAAAAACTAATATTATCCTGTGTGAGAGAGAGAGAGAGAGAGAGAGAGAGAGAGAGAGAATGAGAGATGGATAGAGATTCTATATAAATATATGAGGTCTTATATTTTATATAAAAAAAAACTAATCTTATCCTGTGTGAGAGTTTTCCTGCTTTGTTACAGCTTTTTTCCCCCTAACATTCCCTGAAAACCTTCATCATTTTGAAGGGATTTTCGTAGAAGAAGTGTTAGCCTCGGATGATAAAAAATGACGAGGGAAGAAATGAAAATAAGACTCAACTAAAAAAAAATTACAAGTAGGGCGATTAAAGCACTCGCTTTTTTAAAAAAAAAATAAGTAGAAGCAGCTTTATTCATTATCACATAATACAGTTGTAACGTTTCTTTCTTTCTTTCTTTCTTCTTCTTCTTCTTCTTCTTCCAGTTTTCGTTTGCTCAGCTTTCTAATCCAGGAGTCTGGCTGCCTGCATGAATCCTGCTTTCTAATCCAGGAGTCCGGCTGCCTCCATGAATCCTGCTTTCTAATCCAGGAGTCCGGCTGCCTCCATGAATCCTGCTTTCTAATCCAGGAGTCCGGCTGCCTCCATGAATCCTGCTTTCTAATCCAGGAGTCCGGCTGCCTCCATGAATCCTGCTTTCTAATCCAGGAGTCCGGCTGCCTCCATGAATCCTGCTTTCTAATCCAGGAGTCCGGCTGCCTCCATGAATCCTGCTGTAAGCAGGAGGTTTTAGTAGGAGCCCCGGAGTATTTCCTCCACACTTTTCTCTCGGAGCCAGACCTGGACTTTCATTCATTTGCATGTCCCTTGCGGAACTTTGCCTCCCTAACAGCACTCCTGTAGGCCTCTCGGTTGAGATTGATTGATTGATTGATTGATCTTTATTTCAAAAGGGTTAAGAATTGGGCACGCAGGCCCGTCTGACATTCTGCCCTTTATCATACATCTTTCACTCTATTCCAGACATTCTACAAATATGCTTTTCATGTAACAAACATAACTAACATTGAAGCTGAGAGACATAAAATAAAATATAACATTTACGTTTCACTCTTAAACATTCACTCAGTACAGAACTAACTACATACATTATAAATGACTATCTAGTAAACAAAATTTTCGGGACTATACAGAAAACAATTAATTGTATTCGGTGTCTGTAAGAGCAGCTTAAGATAACTTTTAAGTTTTATAATTCATGGAGGCATGTAGTCGACATCAAATAGATACTGGGAAAGCTTGTAGTTGTAGGAAGGAGTATAATTATATTTTTTTTTATATAGGATGGGAGGGTATTCCAAAGATGAGCAGCAGAATAACTAAAGCTTTTCTTGTAAAGATCAAGTCTAGGTTTTGGAAGACATATGTTGTTCAAGCGTTGGCTGCACTTTGGGCTAAATTTAAACAGGTTCCATAGATAAGGCGGGGCATGCCGTGAAATAATTTGATGTACTAACTTGGCTTTGTTGAAGAGGAACCTGCTCTTAAGGGGTAGTATTTTGATACGTTTGTGATGATTAGTTGTTTGTGCTTGATCTTTGTCACTAATGAGCTTTACTGCTCGCATTTGGAGAGAGCAAAGCCTCTTTGTATTTGACACTGAGCAACCATCCCATACTATTGCTTAGTTTAAATGTGTTTGTATATGAGCTATGTAGTATGTCTTCCTAGTGTCTTGATCTATGAAGTGCTTAATTTTAGCTAATTGGTATACTTTTTGTGCGATGAGTTTTGTTAGACATTGCACATGAGAGTTCCAGGTCAGATGTTGGTCAATAATAAGACCTAGTGTTTTGTGCTCGCTAACGTTTTCTATCTGTGATGTTTCTGTACAGAGCCAAAGTGTTTTTTTGTTGCGTTTTGTAGTTTCTGTCTTGTTGTTATGAGCATTGATTTTGTTTTATCGGTGTTTATAATCATGCCATTATTTTTGCTCCATCCAATTAAATTGTATAACTCGACCTGAAGAGTTGATTCTAGATTAACACAATCGTAATCACTGGTGTAGACTGTGCAATCATCGGCAAAAAGGTCACAAGAAGAGTGTTTAAGATGAAGTGGAAGATCATTGATATAGATAGCAAAGAGCAACGGGCCTAGAATAGAACCTTGCGGAATTTGATAGAGAATTGTTGAAGAATACTACCTGTTGTCTGTCTGAAAGAAACGATGCAATTAATTTTATTAGGTCAGGGTGCAGTCTATAAGTCTTTATTTTTCTTACAAGAATATCGTGGTCAATCATATCAAATGCCTTTTTAAAGTCGACAAAGATGGCACCACATAGTCTGTCGTCATTTATGTTTACTAACCAGTTTTCTGTCATTTTGGTAAGAGCTGTGTGGCAGGAATGATTGGGTCTAAAGCCTGACTGACTGTGTATGAGTAAATTGTTCTCTTGCATGTGTCGTAGAGTTATTTTGTGTATGTGTTTTTCGAGTGGTTTTGATAATGACGATAATATGGATATTGGTCTATAGTTGGTAAGATTGTTGGATGAGCCAGATTTAAAGCGAGGATACACCTTAGCAGTTTTAAAAGCCTCAGGGAAATAGCATTTTGCAATGCACTGGTTGTAAATATATGTTAGTGTATGTGAAATGACAGGTGCAGCATAACGTAAGATCTTATTACTAATATCATCAAGCCCAGCTGTGTTGTTGTTTTTTAAGGTTAAGAGATAACGGTGAACTTCACTGACTGTTAAGAATGGAATGTGTAACTGTTTAAAATCAGTACATCTGCTGTCCAGGAATGTTTGTAGTTCATGTAAGTCGCATACAGGAGCTGATATTGATGATTTAAGAACGTTGATTTCTTCTCTGAAATGTGTACTGATATGTGCGCTAGTGTATGCACGATTGATAGCTTGAGAATCAAATTCTTTTCTTTTATTTGATAGGGTATTTATGGCTTTCCAAATTGATTTACTGAGAGCAAGATGGCCTGCCGCTGCTGCATCCATTTGCAGATCATCAATGATGTCTTGCATCCATCTTCGCCTTGGTCTTCCTCTCTTTCTTTTTCCCCATTATGTATCCTTCCAAGATCGTCTTCTCTAATTCTCATGACGTTTAATGTGTCCAAAATATTTAAGTTTTATCTCTTTAATCCTCTTTACTAGCCAGCCTTCTTCAATATTAAGTTCTTGTAGTATGGATATATTTGTTCTTTTTTGTGTCGATGATATTTGAAGTACTCTTCTGTAGCATTTACATTCAAAGGCATTTATGTGTTTCTCAGCTGTTTTGTTAAGTGTCCAGGTCTCACAGGCATATGTTGCGATAGGAAAGATGCATGACCTTAAAAATCGTATTATTGTGGCTCCGTGTGTTCCTCTCCACAGATTCTTTATTTGTTTTACTTTCTGAAGAGTGATAGATGTCCTCCTTTTAATTTCCCTCATTGTATCTCCATTATCAGTTAGTAATGATCCAAGATATTCAAAACTCTCCACTTCTTCCAGTCTTTCCTCATTGATACATATTTCAACTGCCTTGTTTGTTTTGTCAGTTGTCATCAGTTTAGTTTTCTTCTCATTAAGTTAGAGGTTTTGCTCTTCGCTGTTCTTACGGACTGACATAATTAGTTTTTCCATTCCTTTTTGTGTTGTGGACAGTAACACTGTGTCATCAGCATATCTAATCTCCGGTATTTCATAACCTCCAGTTGTTATGGCATCGTAATATTCTTTGTCTACATCTTCTCGACTATTCTTCATTAAATTTTCAGTATACGAGTTTAATAATTAAGGCCATAATATGCACCCATGAAGAGCGTTGTTACCGTGGGAAAATCAAGCACAATTTAATTTACTCACGAACATGTCACTTCAAAATTAGGTTGATACACATGCGTGCTAAAGTTAGACCAACGGCAAAGACGTGTAACCTGCAGACTTAGGAAATTATATAGTAAGATCTTGTACTTGTGTGCCTCTGATATATGTGTGGCGTGATCTGCTAGTGAGTGAGTGTATACGTGATGATTCATGTTATAATTAATGACAGCACAACTTTCAACTATATCCATAGAAACGAAAACTTTGACTGCGAGTAAGACACAACTTCTGTATTGAAGAACAGGTCCAAGCGTAAGCCCGGCTCCCAGATCTCATATAAATACTCCACGTTTAATCACGTTCTCAGCTTAACTCATGTAAACAGATAAAGACATTGCATACGTGCAGTCTCTTTTCTCTCTCAAAACTCCCGCCAAAAGCCTCTCACGTGATCAAGTTCATTAAATCTCTGTCACATGACCAAATGACAGCGCTCAAATCCTTGAACGTGAGTTCTAGAAATGCCAGAACATCTTCCACACATATAGCAACACATACGCTCATATGATCACACACTATTTTGATCGTGTTCAAGTTCTTTAGTTTCGTCCTCTTTCTTTGCTGCTGCTGCTGATTCTTCTTTCTCGTCGTCTCCTTTCTTACTTCACGCCTCAGTATCTCTGTCTGTTTCTATTACCAAATCATCTCTGCCCGCTTCGTGCTAATCATCATCTTGTGCCATCGAAAGTTGCCTGCAATCGATCTCCGCGTGTTCTGTATGTAGCTTTAACTGTGCCCTCGGCCAAGCTGAATCCAGTCCTTCCATCTATATCTCTCTCTCTCTCTCTCTCTCTGAACCTTAAGGGCACATGGGGCTTCCGCAAGGGTTTTCCACAAATGCCTGTCTTTCGCCTTTTTTTTCTGCTCTTGCCCAGGTGAGCCCTCTATTGCTCAACATCCTTTCTGTTGTTCTTCTCCATGTCTCTTTTGGTCTACCCTTACTTCTGCTCCCCTGTGGTGTCCATCTTAGTGCTATTTTTGGTAGTGAGTTGTCAGTCATTCGGAGCACATGTCCCAACCATTGCCAGCGTCTTTCCTCAATAATTGTTGTCAGTGGTTTCATCTGCATTTCTGCCAATAAAATGTTATTTCTTATGGTGTTTGGCCAAAATATTTTTTTAATTCTACGTAAACATTTAGTCTGGAAAGAATTCAACTTGTTTTCTATGGTTTTGGTGATTTTCCAGCATTCACTTCCATAGAGTAGTACACTTAGAACATTACTCTTAAATATCCTGATTTTCATATTTATGCTTAGTTTATTTGATTTCCATATATTCTGTAGCATTGCAAAAGCCTGGTTTGCTCTAGTAAGTCTGCTGTTGATGTCCTCTGTGCTGTCTCCATTTTCTACTACTCTGCTGCCAAGGTATACAAATTCGTTGACCTCCTCCACTAACTTGTTATCTACTCTGAGTACATTTCTGTTGTTCACATTTTGCTTCATTAACTTTGTCTTTCCTACATTGATCTTTAGTCCTATGTTGTTTGCATTCTGGGTTAACTTGTTTATTTTATCTTGCATATCTTTGTGACTGCTTGATAATAGACAAATGTCGTCCGCAAAGTCAAGGTCCTCCAGCACTGTGTCAAGGGTCCATTGTAATCCTCTGCGTTTGTCTGATGTTGCCTCCTTCATTAACCAGTCTACTGCCAAGATAAATAATGTTGGTGATAGTACACATCCCTGTTTCACTCCTGTTTGTACCCTAAAGCTGCTGGAGGTATGTTCTCCACAGATAACTTTGCACTGAAAACCCTCGTATAGGGCTTTGATTACATTAACTATTTTATGGGGGAGGCCGTGCCATCTTAGGATTTTCCACAGTGCATCTCTGTTGACACTGTCAAAGGCTTTCTCAAAATCTATGAATAATGCATATGTTGTGCTATGCCACTCATTTGCCTGTTCTAATATTTGTCTAAGTACAAATATATGGTCTATGCATGATCTTCCTTTCCTAAATCCTGCCTGCTCTTTCCGAAGTTTTTCCTCAAGTGTTGGTACAATTCTGTTGATGATTATTCTGCAAAATACTTTACTAGTGAGTGGCAGTAGGGTAAAATAGTTTCGTCCTCTTTCTTTGCTGCTGCTGCTGCTTCTTCTTTCTCGTCGTCTCCTTTCTTACTTCACGCCTCAGTATCTCTGTCTGTTTCTGTTACCAAATCATCTCTGCCCGCTTCGTGCTAATCATCATCTTGTGCCATCGAAAGTTGCCTGCAATCGATCTCCGCGTGTTCTGTATGTAGCTTTAACTGTGCCCTCGGCCAAGCTGAATCCAGTCCTTCCATCTATATGGTCATTGTCTATTTATATCGTTGTTGTCCATTTATATCGTTGTCCAATTATATCGGTGTTGTTCTTTATATCGTTGTTTTCCATTTATATCGTTGTTGTCTACTTATATCGTTACTGCCCACTTATCTATATCGCTGTTGTCCATTTATATCGTTGCTGTCCAGCTATCTACATTGTTGTTGTCCATTTATATCGTTACCCATCTATCTATATCGTTTTGTCCATTTAAAAATATTACTGCCAACCTATCTACTTTTTCGTCCATTTATATTGTTGTTTTCCATATATCTATATCGTTGCTGTCCATTTATATCGTTACTGCCGACCTATCTACATCGTTTTTATCATTTTATATCGTTACTGTACACATGTCTCTTATCGTTGTTGTCTATTTTTATCGTTATTGTCAATCTATCTATATCATTGTTATCCATTTATATCGTTACTGTCCACCTATCTATATTGTTGTTGTCCAGTTATATTGTTACTGTCCATCTATATTGTTGCTGTCCATTTATATCACTAATGTCCATCTATCTATATCGTTGTTGTCCATTTATATCGTCGTTGTCCACCTGTTACATCGTTGTTGTATAGTGTGGTGAATACTTACTTTAACTTCTAAATTACAGGGTAGTGTGATGTAAATACTTACGTTATCTTCTAAATCACAGGGTAGTGTGGCGTATACTTACTTTAGCTTCTAAAGCACAGGATAGTGTGATGTAAATACTTACGTTAGCTTCTAAAGTATAGGGTAGTGTGATGTATGTACTTACGTTAGCTTCTAAAGTATAGGGTAGTGTGATGTACATACTTACGTTAGCTTCTAAAGCACAGGATAATGTGATGTAAATACTTACGTTAGCTTCTAAAGTATAGGGTAGTGTGATGTATGTACTTACGTTAGCTTCTAAAGTATAGGGTAGTGTGATGTACATACTTACGTTAGCTTCTAAAGTAGTGTGATGTACATACTTACGTTAGCTTCTAAAGTAGTGTGATGTACATACTTACGTTAGCTTCTAAAGTATAGGGTAGTGCGATGTACATACTTACTCTAGCTTCTAAAGTATAGGGTAGTGTGATGTATATACTTACTCTAGCTTCTAAAGTATAGGGTAGTGTGATGTACATACGTACTCTAGCTTCTAAAGTATAAATTAGTGTGATGTACATACTTACTCTAGCTTCTAAAGTACAGGGTAGTGTGGTGTACATACTTACTCTAGCTTCTAAAGTACAGGGTAGTGTGGTGTACATACTTACTCTAGCTTCTAAAGTATAGGGTAGTGTGATGTACATATTTACTCTAGCTTCTAAAGTACAGGGTAGTGTGATGTACATACTTACTCTAGCTTCTAAAGTACAGGGTAGTGTGATGTACATACTTTCTCTAGCTTCTAAAGTACAAGGTAGTGTGATGTACATACCTACTCTAGCTTCTAAAGTATAGGGTAGTGTGATGTACATACTTACTCTAGCTTCTAAAGTACAGGGTAGTGTGATGTACATACTTACTCTAGCTTCTAAAGTACAGGGTAGCGTGGTGTGTACATAAAATGTACAGATTGTGGGATGTGGTTTAATGTTTTGTTTCAAAGTCAGTCTTCCCTGACGGCTCCGCCCTTTGTGCTCCAGTTTTTGTGAACAGATTGAGCAGAAAGTTGTCCCCTCCCCCCCCCCCCCGGAGGGTGGGGGGGGGGTGGGGGATGTTGGCCAGGTGTTTCAGGTACAAAAAACTGAAACTAGAGAATCTGGGGAATAATTTAGAGGATCATTAGTTTCTCTGAGAAAAACGAGATTCTGTCTAAGGGAAATTTAAAAAAACAAAAAAAGAAGCAGAATTCTTCCCTTTTATTTGGGATATTAGGTTCAAGGATATTTCTTGTGAACAGGTAAAACAGTCGTTAGTACGTGAGGATTTTTTGTTCTTGGTTTCTGGTTGACTCTTTGCTGGGTGTTTTCCTTTCTTAAATGTGAGTTCTTAGAGTAAGGGACGTAACTTTCTGTGGGCACGGTTGTAAAAGTGCGGTTACCTGTGTTTCTGTTTTTGTTCCTTGTATGCATGTTGATGTATGAGAGTTTGTTTTTTTTAAACGTTGTCGCATATGTATGTCAAGGTCGGTCAAGTATACTGGCGAACCAACATCTTCTTCTTTGAGTAGCTGGTGAATTCAGCAGCTTCCCCAGCCACTGAGCCTCGTTGCTGCAGACGATGTGAACTAAAGGAAATCAAAATTTAATCAATTTTTTTTTGTTGTTATTCAAGTGTTTTGGCAAAATATCGTAAAAATGTCATTTTACTTAGAGAGACAGACAACGTTGTGATTAATGTTTGAAAGGAGAAAGTGGCAGTGGATTGAACACGTTATGAGAATGTCGCGGAATCCCTAGCACGAACAGGTTTGATCTGGACTTTTTGGGAGCACCTAAAAGGGACATGGAGAGGTACAGCAGAGAAAATGCTGGTAAACAAAGAACTAACGGGTGAGAGAACCAAGAACATGAGCGAAGGACTGACAGATGTAGAAACCTCTTACAGCAGTCCGGTGTGTCTTGGCCACTGAAGGATCAAGAGAAAGAGAGAGAGAGAGAGAGAGAGAGAGAGAGAGAGAGAGAGAGAGTAGAACAGAAAGGTGTCCTGGTAGTATACTAAATAAAATATCATAACTCTTACTACAACAAACAATCACTCTTACTACAACAAACAATCACTCTTACTACAACAAATAATCACTCTTACTACAACAAACAATCACTCTTACTACAACAAATAATCACTCTTACTACAACAACAAACAATCACTCTTACTACAACAAACAATCACTCTTACTACAACAACAAACAATCACTCTTACTACAACAAACAATCACTCTTACTACAACAAACAATCACTCTTACTACAACAAACAATCACTCTTACTACAACAACAAACAATCACTCTTACTACAACAAACAATCACTCTTACTACAACAACAAACAATCACTCTTACTACAACAAACAATCACTCTTACTACAACAAACAATCACTCTTACTACAACAAACAATCACTCTTACTACAACAAACAATCACTCTTACTACAACAACAAACAATCACTCTTACTATAACAACAAACAATCACTCTTACTACAACAACAAACAATCACTCTTACTACAACAACAAACAATCACTCTTACTACAACAACAAACAATCACTCTTACTACAACAACAAACAATCAATCTTACTACAACAACAAACAATCACTCTTACTACAACAAAAAACAATCACTCTTACTACAACAACAAACAATCACTCTTACTACAACAAACAATCACTCTTACTACAACAACAAACAATCACTCTTACTACAACAACAAACAATCACTCTACTACAACAACAACAAACAATCACTCTTACTACAACAACAAAATCACTCTTACTACAACAACAAACAATCACTCTTACTACAACAAACAATCACTCTTACTACAACAAACAATCACTCTTACTACAACAAACAATCACTCTTACTACAACAACAAACAATCACTCTTACTACAACAAACAATCACTCTTACTACAACAAACAATCACTCTTACTACAACAAACAATCACTCTTACTACAACAACAAACAATCACTCTTACTACAACAAACAATCACTCTTACTACAACAAACAATCACTCTTACTACAACAATAATCACTCTTACTACAACAAACAATCACTCTTACTACAACAACAAACAATCACTCTTACTACAACAAACAATCACTCTTACTACAACAAACAATCACTCTTACTATAACAGACAATCACTCTTACTACAACAAACAATCACTCTTACTACAACAAACAATCACTCTTACTACAACAAACAATCACTCTTACTACAACAACAAACAATCACTCTTACTACAACAACAAACAATCACTCTTACTACAACAACAAACAATCACTCTTACTACAACAACAAACAATCACTCTTACTACAACAAACAATCACTCTTACTACAACAACAAACAATCACTCTTACTACAACAACAAACAATCACTCTTACTACAACAACAAACAATCACTCTTACTACAACAACAAACAATCACTCTTACTACAACAAACAATCACTCTTACTACAACAAACAATCACTCTTACTACAACAACAAACAATCACTCTTACTACGACAACAAACAATCACTCTTACCACGACAAATAATCAATTGACACTTAATTAGACATGAAAGGGAGGCTAATCGAGCCCATGGCGTTAGATCGATCAAATCGATAAATACTCCAGTCATGCCATTCTCTGACTTCGGGTGTAGGATCAACCCGGCCCATCACCTCTCTTTCGTAAGGACTCTCACCGGTGCTACGGAGTGCGTGCACACATCTAAGATCCTTCTTCATATGTGGATACTAGAGCACATATGGGCATATTTGTCCCACCTGTAAGCCTTCAACATTTTAGCATTCATTTGTTTTTGTGGCGAAGAGTTCTTGAAGCTAAGATGAACAGCACTGTAACCATAGCAACGGACACCAAAATATAAACTGGTTCCAGGCAGGGAGAAGTGAAGATATGTTCTAGAAAACGTCACAGTAACAAAGAAAAAAAAACTGAAATAAAGAAACTTAAGAAAAAAAAACAGGCTGATTTAAAAGTATCGAAAACTGAATGGAACCCACCACTATCAATAATGTTGGAGAAGAAATAGTTAAGAAAAACCGGAAGGAAGGAAGGAAATGGAAGGAAAGAAGGAAGGAATGAAGAAAAGAAGCAAGGAAGGAAGAAAGAGAAGGGAAAGGCAATAGAAGAAAGAGAACGGAAAGGCGAAGGAAGGAAGGAAGGAAGGAAGAGAAGGAAAGAAGGAAGGAAGGAAGGAAGAGAAGGAAAGAAGGAAGGAAGGAAGGAAGAGAAGGAAGGAAGGAACGAACGAACGAAGAGAAGGAAGGAACGAAGGAACGAAGGAACGAACGAACGAAGGGAAGGAAGGAAGGAAGGAACGAACGAACGAACGAACGAAGAGAAGGAAGGAATGAAGGAACGAACGAACGAACGAAGAGAAGGAAGGAAGGAACGAACGAACGAAGAGAAGGAAGGAAGGAACGAACGAACGAACAAACGAACGAACGAAGAGAAGGAAGGAAGGAAGGAACGAACGAACGAAGAGAAGGAAGGAACGAACGAACGAACGAAGAGAAGGAAGGAAGGAAGGAACGAACGAACGAAGAAAAGGAAGGAAGGAAGGAACGAACGAAGAGAAGGAAGGAACGAACGAACGAACGAAGAGAAGGAGGGGGAAGGTGGGAGGGAGGGATATAAAGAACAGAAAATAATAACATGATAAGAAAAAAAAACTGTGTCAATTAGATGGTGAAAGATAAGCAAGTAAAGATGTAACAAGAAACTAAAGCTAAGGATAAGAACGAGGTAAGAAAGAGGAAGAAAAAAAAAGCAGAAAACGAAAATAATCGTTAAATAAACATCACCCGGGAGAACGAAGATAAACGAAGGACACAGGAAAAGGGGAATGAAAAAAAAAGAGATGAAACAAAACATAGTTATCTGTAAGTCGGCCATTAAAAAGTGATTACCTGCGTCCGTTGTAAACTCTACGGCCCGCCTGTTTCACGTCTGCTTCTGTTCATCTATGCGCGTCCGGTTAATGACACATCTGTCGGCTACCCTTACACTACTTACACCATTTACATCTTACACTTCAAAGCTTACCATGAATTAAAAAAAAAAGATTACTTTTAAATAAATAAAATAAGCAGAGGAAATGTTTACTTTCTAGGAATTAATTCCATAAACTGTATCGCCAAAGATGAACAATTTTTTTTTTCTCGTTTGAATTTTTTTTAGAAATTCAAAAAAAAAAAAACAACAAAACAAAACAAAAAAACATTGAACTAGAAAATTTTCATTAAGTCTCAGAATACCAGAAACTCTCAGGCAATCTGAAACTTTCAGAGCATCTGAAACTCTTAGGCCATCTAAACTCTTAGAACATCTGAAACTCTCAGGACATCTGAAACTCTTAGGACACTGTACACTCTTAGGACATATGAACTCTTAGGACATCTGAAACTTTTAGGACATCTTAAACTCTTAGGACATCTGAAACTTTTAGGGCATCTTAAACTCTTAGAACATCTGAAACTCTTAGGACATCTGAAACTCTTAGGATATCTGAAACTCTTAAGACATTTGAAACTCTCAGGAACTCTGAAACTCTTAGGACACCTAAAACTCTCAGGACACTGTAAACTCTTAGGACATTTTAAACTCTTAGGACACCATAAACTCGTAGGACATCTGAAACTCTTAGGACACCTAAAACTCTCAGGACACTGTAAACTCTTAGGACATTTTAAACTCTTAGGACACCATAAACTCGTAGGACATCTGAAACTCTTAGGACATCTGAAACTCTCAGGACACCATAAACTCGTAGGACATCTGAAACTCTTAGGCCATTTGAAACTCTTAGGACATCTGAAACTCATAGGCCATTTGAAATTCTTAGGACATCTGAAACTCATAGGACATCTGAAACTCTTAGGCCATTTGAAACTCTTAGGCCATTTGAAACTCTTAGAACATCTGAAACTCTTAGGATATCTGAAACTCTTAGGCCATTTGAAACTCTTAGGCCATTTGAAACTCTTAGGACATCTGAAACTCTTAAGATATCTGAAACTCTCAGGACACTGTACACTCTTAGGACATCTGAACTCTTAGGACATCTTAAACTCTTAGGACATATGAACTCTTAGGACATCTGAAACTCTTAGGACATCTGAAACTCTTAGGACATCTTAAACTATTAGGACATTTTAAACTCTTAGGATATCTGAAACTCTTAAGACATTTGAAACTCTCAGGAGCTCTGAAACTCTTAGGACACCTAAAACTCTCAGGACACTGTAAACTCTTAGGACATCTGAAACTCTCAGGACACCATAAACTCTTAGAACATCTGAAACTCTAAAGACATCTGAAACTCTTAGGTCATCTGAAACTCTCAGAAGACTGTAAACTTTTAGGGCATCTAAAACTCTTAGGACATCTGAAACTCTCTGGACCTCTGAAAAACTCTTAGGACATCTGAAACCCTTAGAACCTCTGAAACTCATAGGACATTTGCGATCTTAGGACATCTTAAACTCTCATGACATATAAGTGGTGTAGAGGTTAGTGTGCTAGTCTTTCGCAAGTCCATGGGTCATATACGGCACGGAGGCTCCCCGGTCACGTGGGTTACCCTGGCTTCTTCTGGAAGCTGAGAAAGGAAAGGATGGCGGACAGGGCGTGATGCTGACCACAGCCCAGTCTAGTTCACCGTCAGAATGAGACAAATATGGACACTACCACCACACTCCTAGCTGTCTCTAACTCTCGTGGTTGCTATTTGCCGCTTAGAAAATCTACATCTGTCTTACGTATATCAATTACACCCCCCTCCTCCTCCTCCACCACTTTATTCCACTCTTACCCAACCCAGCCTTCTCTTCCCCACTCCTAATTTTATTTAAGAGAATTATTAACCAGGATTTTGTCTTTGAAAAGGTCAGCGGCAAAAGAATTGAATTAGAACTGTAAGAGAAAGACTAAAAAAAAAGACAGTATTGGAAAGACGGTATTGGAAAGACGGTATTGGAAAGACAGTATTGGAAAGACAGTATTGGAAAGACGGTATTGGAAAGACGGTATTGGAAAGACGGTATTGGAAAGACGGTATTGGAAAGACGGTATTGGAAAGACAGTATTGGAAAGACAGTATTGGAAAGACTGTATCGGAAAGACTGTATCGGAAAGACAGTATTGGAAAGACAGTATTGGAAAGACGATATTGGAAAGACAGTATTGGAAAGACTGTATCGGAAAGACAGTATTGGAAAGACAGTATTGGAAAGACGGTATTGGAAAGACAGTATTGGAAAGACTGTATTGGAAAGACGGTATTGGAAAGACAGTATTGGAAAGACTGTATTGGAAAGACAGTATTGGAAAGACAGTATTGGAAAGACAGGCAGTAACTGGGTTACGAACGAGCTGCGTTCCTAAGTCTTTTCGCGAATTGAATTTCTACCAAAACTAATTAATAGTATATTCCTACCAACGCTGTGCTACCAGTGCCAGACACGGGCACTTACTAAGAAACAACAGAATAAAATAACCACATGTGAACAGAGATGTCTTAAGAAAGCAGCAAACATCGCCAGATTTAACAAGCTGAGAAATGGCACCATAAGACAGATGGTAGGAACTACATCATGTCTACGACACACAGAGAAGCAAAGAATCACGTGGTTCGGCCACTTAATGAGAGTGACACGCTCACAGCCAGCCTTCAACCAAAGAAATACAGGTCGCAGATGAAGACGAAGACCCTGAAGGAGATGGATAGATGGTATCAGAGAAACGCTCGCAAATTATGGTATGTCCATCACTGAGGCCACCCGTTTGACCCCAAAACGCCAACTGCATCTCCTTTCGACACTTCACGGTACAAGAGGAAGGATAAAGTCAAGTCGGAGCAGTAGGGTACGGTGAGTCTGTCAAATGTTTGTCTTAATTTCTTATACAGTGTACATTCCTATGCATTTAAAAAACTGCACAAAAAAACATTTAAATAAACCGACGAACCGCTGTATTGGAAGGATATATAATAGGATAAAGAGAGGAAGACCAAGGCGAAGATGGCTGCAAGACATCGTTGATAATCTGCAAATGGATGCATCAGCAGCAGGCCATCTTGGTTACACCCAAGAGGCCCATAGGAGAGCTGTTACAACGTTCCGAAAGGGACATGCAAATGACTGACCGACTGTCCGCCGTAGACGCGCATTATTTTGATGCGCGCAGAAAAGTAGAACCTATTTGGTTTACAACCATTGCTCGTAATTTGAATGTTCTCCTTGAACTGTGAACTGATGTTCAATGCAGTGGACGCGGTGAAGACGATGGACAGGGAGCGGATTATAGCATCCATTTTTGTTCAGTCTTTGAGTGGAGCTAAACAACAGGGTGGGGGTATGGAATGCTGATTTAGCAGACTCCACCACCATGGAGACTTTAGCGAACCCTCCCCCTTTAGTCAAGCCTGGTCTTTTTCTGGAGGTGCCAAGGGAGAGGTGGGATAGGGTCTTGGCCACCTACAGTTCGCCAACTCAGACGTTAGTATGCCTGTTAGTGGTCACTGACAGCTTCCCCCCCCCCCAATAAAAAATATATATATAAACAATAAAAATGTAAAACTTTATAAGTTAACAATGAATAAAAATGTAAAACTTTATAAGTTAACAATGAATGAAAATGTAAAACTTTATAAGTTAACAATGAATGAAAATGTAAAACTTTATAAGTTAACAATGAATGAAAATGTAAAACTTTATAAGTTAACAATGAATGAAAATGTAAAACTTTATAAGTTAACAATGAATGAAAATGTAAAACTTTATAAGTTAACAATGAATGAAAATGTAAAATTTTATAAGTTAGCAATGAATGAAAATGTAAAAGTTAACAATGAATGAAAATGTAAAACTTTATAAACTAACAATGAATGAAAATGTAAAACTTTATAAGCTAACAATGAATGAAAATGGCCTAGTCTGAAACTTGAAAGTATGCATCAAGTCAGATCGCCATGGAGACAGAAGGTCTGTGATCACGCGCGGTACAGTTGTAGTTCTTGCTCAAGAATTAATGCTACTTATGACACTGATGGAGTGGAACTATGGGAAGTTAAAGGTAATGATCAACAAGGCTAGGAAGGATAACAGAAATAATAATAAATATTAAATATGTTAACGAGATACTCGACAATAATTTTAGATCATAACAGTTCATACTGGTAGACAGATAAAATAGGCGTACAAGATAGAAAAGATAGACAAGCAAGCAAACAGACAGACAGACAGACAGACGGATAGATAGATAGATAGATATAGATAGATAGATAGATAGATAGATAGATAGATAGATAGATAGATAGATCTGGGTGGCTGCTATGTCCTATATATCCCGCCTACTCCTTGTCTCATAACGAATCAATCAAGCAGGAAACCAGATGTATTACAACCGTGGAAAGCATATCTTACCTAAGCCCTGTCTACCTTGATCACTCGCTCCTTGGATGAACGTTCTGACAGCGAGACGGAAACTTCAAAAGATTCACCTTGGAGGAAAAAAAAAACGGGTGGAAGCTGTAGTTATTTAACAGTTGTGGGTTGGCTGAAGATGATGAGTGTGGTGGGAATGTAAACTAACAGCTGGCGATGCGTAAAAGTCATGAAAAATAAAGAAAAAAAAAACGTACTCTTGTAAGTCAAGGTCGCTTTCTGGTATACGAAATTTCTGCGCCTTCTGATTGTGTGTTGAAGTTGATTTGTTTTTTTAAAAAAAAGGGAAAAGAAATGAAATTTGTGATTTTCAGAAGTGGATTTTTCCCTTGTTCTTACAGGGATAATCCTAATCCTCAAGAGCGTAATAAGAGACGGGATAAAGGTGGAATTTTTGCGTCCGGATATTTTGAAATTATACGTACACATTAATAATAATACGAAATCACTGTTATAAATTAGTTCATCATCATCAGGTGCTTTGCTGGTGGGAAAGACTTATAAAATTGCTAATATATAGTTTCTTTTTTTTTTTGGGGGGGGGGGTGTCGAGTTGAATTTATTTGAAGGCCAAGCTTCTCCGTAAATCTCGATCCTTGAAAATTGTCGATCAGTTCAGCTCAGCTGCTTTCTTTTCTTTATTTGTTGTTGTTGTTGTTGTTGTTGTTGTTGTTGTTGTTGTTGTGCCATAGCTTTAGACTATTCATTATTTTTTTTTTTTTGTTCTTGGACTTCCCCTGCCACTCTTCCCTTTCATATTTCCTGTTGCCATGTGTTTCAAGCCCGCCTCTTCTCATTATACGTCCAGTGACTGTCATTTTATTTCTTATTTTCTTGTGATATTCTTATAGAATAGACACACACACCAATAATAATTTGGGGACCACTGTTATAGAATAGGTACACGTCAATAATAATGTGATAACCGTTGTTATAGAAAAATTTCTCATGCTCCTCTGAAGTCGTATTATCCACTTTATTCAAAAGGGTGCGAAGTTTTGCTTAATCTTTATTTACCTACTCCTGTCTTGAGGTATCGCAAACGTTTACTTAAGCAATGATTGGCGGAGTTTTTTATGTCTTGTATGTTTGATTTAAACGGCAGTGTTAAAGTGTCTCGTGATAAGACTCTTCATAACAGCTTGTGAAATGTCCGGAGTGAACGTTTAACTGTAGTATCGCATTTTTATTTTATTTTCTTAAAGACGAATATGAACAACAATTGCAGATCTTTGAGAACAAGATTCTAAGAAGAATCTTTTGGGCCAATGAAGGATACCAACAGTGGAGAATGGAGAGCTAGAAAGAACACTGAACTGAACAGCTTATTTAAATCACAACGAATTATACATTTCTTCAGACCGAACAGATTATGCTGGCTGGGCCATGTAGAAAGAATGAAAGAGAACAGACAAACGAAAATGGTGCTTGCACAAGAGATAAGGGAAACAAGACGAAGGGGTAGACCAAGACAGATATGGAAAGACAACATAGAAAAGGATATAAATGAAATTGGTGTCACCATCTGGAGAGAGAAGTTTAGCAATAGAAAGGAATGGAGGCGAACTTTATCTCCAACAGTGAGACTTAATGGAAAGCTGAAGAAGAAGAAGAAGAAGAAGAAGGAAGAAAAAGGAAGAAGAAGAAATAGAAATGACATAGTATCTCATTTTTATTTTCTTTTTTAGAGACGAAATATGAAAGATAGTCCAGTTTCAAAATATACATTATTCATTCATTCATTACGTGCTGTGCTGGGTAGCCTTGTCTTCATGTTTCTTCTTCTTCTTCTTCTTCTTCTTCTTCTTCTTCTTCTTCTTCTTCTTCAATTTATCTCAGCATAAACTTTGATGGTTAAGATGCTCTTTTATGAGCTTGGGTTCAAACAAAGTTTATTGCCTTCCTCAGTATAACACTGAAAGGAAACAAAAAAAAAACAAAACAACGGAAACAGCTATGTAGATTCCTGGTTCGAAGAGATTGCTATGTAGATTCCTAGTTAGAAGAGATTGCTATGTCGATTCTTAATTAGAAGAGATTGCTATGTAGATTCATAGTTCTTCCTGCCTTTTAAAAATTATTCCCGTTGTCTTCTTTCTCTCATTTTTATTCATCTTTTCAAGAACAAGATACCCGTAGCCCCTCTTTTCATCCGGTCTTGAAAGCCGAAAGAAAGAAGTGGCAACATTAGATAGGAGCAAACACAAGCCAGGCCCATAATGTGGTATCTGCCATTGTAAGCTAAAGATGCAGGGTAACTTATATTGGTGAAAATGATATCAGATTAGGTGATCACATGCAGAACCATGCTTCGAAACCAGTCCCTAATCATTTCAATGACCCCAAGCACAGAGGCAAATATGATTTTCTGGTAAAAGCCATCAAACATTGTCACATCGATGAGAGAAGCCGCCTAGTGCTTGAGAACCGCTACATTCAGAAATATAGGGCGCTGGAGCTACATGGTTTTAATTCGCAATTTATCTGCAACTAATATTCCCCTCTTCCACAACGATATTCTCTCTGAACTAAGTTCCACTCCTTTCTCACTTGTAACACATATTTCAGAACCTCCTCACAACATCAGATTACAACCCCTTTACCCCAACTACAGTCACCTAGTTCACCTTCTCCTAGCTAGATTACCATTGTATCACTCTCCTTTCCGCGATCCCCTACCCCCTACCCCCTCACCCCCTTTACGATCCATCTATCACACATCACAAGTCTTCATTTAAATATTCTCTACATTCCACCATATGCACTTCTGGACACAGCCTCTTACAAGTCACAGATAAGTGGGCTCCATTTATTCTATTTTTTTCCCATTCCTATTTTTTTACATAGCATTCATGTGAATTTATATTTTATCTTCTCTCTCTATTTCTTCGTCCTGCGTGTTTTTTGTATGATTAAGGTGCAAACGGAAACGTCACATCTGTGTCCTGGTTAATTAATAAAGCTGTTCCTACTTTTTTTTCCTAAATCATACATTTTGTTATCACAGCTTTACTGCAGTGGCTTAGTGTATAGTTATATACTCAGTTTTATATACTTCTACACTAATTCTTTGTATGTTAGAAAGGAGCAAAGATCTGAGACAAGGAAGAGAACTGAAGATTCTCTTGACCTGGACCCCACGACTTCTTGTGCTCTTTACCAGGTTTTAGAACTACATTTTTATCACTTCTTGCTACTTATTCAGCCTATTTTCTCGATCCTTTCTTTGGTTTACATACTACTTTTAAAACTTTGTTCTTGCTACAAATTAAATTTTATTCGCGTTATATTCTTTTTTTCTTGTTTTCAATGTTATGCCTTCTTGTTCAAATTTAATATTCAGACTATGTAAACATTGTTCTTGTTCTGTCTACCTGGAGCTACGAGCAGATGTTCTTTCCAGCTGATGTGATGAAGGCTGCAGGCCTCGTGTCTGGTGGGAGAAGGTTAGGGTGAGTAGTTTTTTCAGACCCCGAGTGAAATCAGAAATCCAGGGGGGAAAAAAAGTGCATTTTTTTTTGTTAGCAGATTCCATCGCCATGGAGGGTAAAGCGATCCCTCCCTCGTTAGCCAGCCTGAGACTTTTACTGGGAGTACCTATGGAGAGGTAGGATATGAGCTTGGTATACTAATGTCCGCCAACCCTGAGACCAGTGTGCCAGTTAAGGGTTCATGATTCTGTATCTCGGACGGAGTCTTCACTTTTTCTGTGTGTACTGTACAGGATTCTGTTCATTGCTTATAAACAACAGGATAAACGAGGCTGTTACGGATTCAACAAATCTATTGTGCTTTCTTAAGGTTGTGATCCAAACGTGGTATGTCTGTTCACCGCGCGCTTGCCATTACGTGAAAATATTTCAGTTTTTTTTTTTTCAGTTTCCTCCAGTGATATATTATAACAATCTTGTTAGCGTTTCTTTGTTAGAAACCATATCGTCAGTTAAGTTTACTGCTTTGTAGGTACATATCGCAGTATAACCAGAACTGTGACGAATACACACGCTCTTTTGTGAATGTTTGTAAAATCTAATTACTTCTTATTCTTTTTGTCACTCAAAATGTCCTCGTATTCCAATGATTTTATTGCGACTCGTTGTCTTCTGTTGTTGTACTTTCAAGAAAAATGAAGAAGATGCATCTTTGTGTAGAATTTAATGTAATCAACAACTGGAATAATAGGGATTTTTTTGTTTGTTGTTTATTTGCAAGGAAACAAACTCGTCGTAAACTGGCGCTATTTGTGTCCTGTCTTCTAAACTTGGCAGCCGATCTGTGCTTAAATTGTGGGTGCTTGTATTTATGCGTTGTTTTCTTGTCTTTTGTCTTGATTGGCCAAACATTAGATTGTCCGTGTCGAATGGGATATTACGGCGTGGTTTTATTCTGATCTTTTTATTTTGACGTTTCTCGTCATATTATTATTATTATTATCTTCTTCTTCTTCTGCTTCTTCGTCAGCTTTCCGAGCCATTATGGCTCATTGCTGCAAATAAAGTTCGCCTCCACTCCTCTCTATTCCTAATCTTCTCTCTCCAGCTGGTGACACCAATTTCTTTTATATCCTCTTCTATGTTGTCTTTCCATCTCTGTCTTGGTCTACCCCTTGGTCTTGTTTCCTTCATCTATTGTGCATACATCATTTTCGTTTGTCTGTTCTCTTTCATTCTTTCTATATGGCCCAACCAGCGTAGTCTGTTCAGTTTCAAGACATTTATAATTTGTTGGGATTTAAATAAACTGTTCAGTTCAGATTTCTTTCTAACTCTCCATTCTCCACTGTTGGTGTCCTTTATGGGCCCAAAGATTCTTCTTAGGATCTTGTTTTCAAAGATCTGCAGTTGTTGTTCATCTTGTTATCACTTATGTAAAAATGACATATACGTCACTTTCTACCCGTACTGTCACGGTACGGGACCTGTTACACGAAACCGGCCTCAGCCGCCAGATACTAGTTCTCACGTTATATTTCTTATTTCTAATCTTGGACGCTGTTCGACGCTGTTGCGCATGCGCATACAAGTTCATTGAATCTTTTCAGCTCAGTGTTGGGCCTGCCTGGATGTGATCCGCTGTGATTTTATTCAGGAAAGGGCAATCATTAAAGATCTACGGCCACTCCTTTCTCTTGACTTACGACCCTGCAACTCTAAGGCTTGCTGAAAGATAAAGATAAAAACTAAGTTAAAAAATGATAAGAGGTTTCATCACTATATTCATTTCCATAGAGTTTTCATCATTGCACTCCAGACACTTCCATTAAGTGCTCTGGCACATTCCTTACAGAAAGGACCTTGAACTCTGTGGCTCTCACGAGAACATTGACTGAATGGATGTGGTGACAGCGGGGTAACGAGAGATCTCAGTCCGAGAAGTTGCTCCGATGATGATGTACATCCATTCTTATCTCACTGTGACTCTTTGGCATTTCCCTTCAGCTTTTCCATTCGTGTTTGGTTTTCAGTGTCGTGTGTTGTTGTTGTTTTATTCTTTGATTTGGAAGTTACAAACATTTCTGAAGTTTACGTTGTTTGGGTGTTTCATTATTTTCTGTACTGTTTAATATTATTGTGGTGAACGTGGTCTGCTCCTTTGAGAATAAAATTTGTTTATTTTATTCTAAATTAGAGTCGGAAGCTTTCTTTCTTTCTATTCTTTCTTTTCTTTTACTTTCTTTTCTTTCCTTTTTTTCCTTTCTTTCTTTATTTTCTTCCCTTCCTTTCTTTATTTCTTTTCTTTCTTTCTTTCTCTTTTCTTTCTTTTCTTTTCTTTCTTTTCTTTCTATCTTTCCTTCCTTTTCTTTTTTCTTTTCTTTCTTTCTTTTTTCTTTTCTTTTCTTTCTTTTCTTTCTATTTTCCTTCCTTTTCTTTTTTCTTTTCTTTCTTTCTCTTTTCTTTCTTTTCTTTCTTTCTTTTCTTTCTATCTTTCCTTCTTTTTCTTTTTTCTTTTCTTTCTTTCTCTTTTCTTTCTTTCTTTTCTTTCTTTCTTTCTTTCTCTTTTCTTTCCTTTCTTTCTTTCTTTTCTTTCTATATTTCCTTCTTTTTCTTTTTTCTTTTCTTTCTTTCCTTTTTTCTTTCTTTTCTTTCTTTCTTTTCTTTCTTTCTTTCTTTCTCTTTTCTTTCTTTTCTTTCTTTCTTTTCTTTCTATCTTTTCTTCCTTTTCTTTTTTCTTTTCTTTCTTTCTCTTTTCTTTCTTTTTTCTTTCTTTTCTTTCTTTCTTTCTTTCTTTTTTCTCTTTTCTTTCTTTCTTTTCTTTCTATCTTTCCTTCCTTTTCTTTTTTCTTTTCTTTCTTTCTCTTTTCATTCTTTTCTTTCTTTCTTTTCTTTCTTTCTTTCTTTCTCTTTTCTTTCTTTTTTTTCCTTTCTTTCTATCTTTCCTTCCTTTTCTTTTTTCTTTTCTTTCTTTCTCTTTTGTTTCTTTCTTTTCTTTCTTTCTCTTTTCTTTCTTTTCTTTCCTTTCTTTTCTTTCTGTTCTTTCTTTCTTCCTTTTTCTTCTTTCTTTCTTTTCTCTGTTTGTTTTCTTTCTTTCTTTCTTTCTTTCTTTCTTTAGCACTCCTCGCCTTATTTTATATTTACAAGTAAAATTTAACCACATCATTTCCTGGTCTCATTTTTAAACTTGTCTAAAATGTACTTTTCCACTACATCCGTCTTTTTTTTTCTTTTTTTTCATCGTTTTTTTTTTCTCGCCGAGTTCCATTTTCATTTTTTTTCTTCCACTCATGAAAACGCTACACTGAAATAGCCCAGTCGTCCATAAAGGGGCGGCTGAATACGGGACTGTCACAGCCCTTTTTCTAATGCAGTTTGGCGCCAAGCGTTACTCAAATACTTCACAAAACAGCTTGGAAATAGCACATTGACAGAAGACTTCTCTTTGAAAAGATCGTGTAAGAGACGCTGGGCCATGAGACTGTAATCTTGCTTTTCCCCGCCTGAATTTATAAATTATTGTTGGAGCCTTATTTAATTTCTTTGATTGGCAAGATGGATTAAATCTGCCACATGGATTGGGCCATGAGAAAAGTTAAGGCGAAGGTAAAATCCTCGTTTCCGTGCCATTAAGGCATACAGGGGATACGGAGTTAGGCCCGTATTTTCCACGACCTGGGGCACATGAAAGTCTGATGTGGTCAGTTTCACGCCTGGCCGCACTTAACCTGACCCAGATTTCTCTGGTACCTATTTTTTTCTTTCTGTCTGAGGGTGTGTGCACCCCGGGGAGTCTGTTGTGTGGTGGTAGCAGAATTTTAAAAAATCTCCACTGATGGGACTTGAACTTGGTACCTCCGGATTAGCAGACCGAGCCCCCGACCACTCGGCCAGCCGCATGAAGAAAGTTAACTTGACTAATCTTTTTTTATGTTTGCTGGTTATGAGAGTGGCGTCCCTCTAGTTTGGTAACCATAGCACCCAAGTGTTTTCATAGCACGCACAGATTTCTACTTCCTGTCACGTGCTTGTGACAAGGATCGATGCCTGGTTATTTCTTGTCTTCCTAAGCAAGGCAAACTAATTTTTATCTCCCCTTCTCGCTAAAATAAAATAAAATAAAATAAAATAAATTTGTATAAAACTGTGCCATTTACATGGCCACTATTGTGCCTCCCTGGGGTCTGCAAGCGACGTAGGCGTTTACAGAAATGGCCTGATAGTAACTTCGGGACTAATCATGATCCGTGAGGGGGAGGGGGCAGGGGCAGTGCATTTCCCGACCTGGTGTTTCTATGCTCGCAGGAAACTCTCTTCTATAGAGAGCAGAACAACAGCACAGCTCCTTCAAATCATCAGAGAAAATATCCCCCCCCCCACCCCCAGACAAGTATTTCACCCCTATTAAACTCTTGATACTCTAAAAAAGTGGGGGGGGGGGTTGGGCCCCTCTGGGTCATGACTCCCAGGGTTGGGGGGTGGGCCCCTCTGGGTCATGACTCCCAGGTCTTGTTGGGGGGGTGGGCCCCTCTGGGTCATGACTCCCAGGTGTTGTAGGGGGGGTGGGCCCCTCTGGGTCATGACTCCCAGGGTTGGGGGGGGGGGGTGGGCCCCTCTGGGTCATGACTCCCAGGGTTGGGGGGGGTGGGCCCCTCTGGGTCATGACTCCCAGGGTTGGGGGGGGTGGGCCCCTCTGGGTCATGACTCCCAGGGTTGGGGGGGGTGGGCCCCTCTGGGTCATGACTCCCAGGGTTCTTGTGAATTGTTGCTTTTTTCCCCGTCCCGGAATAGAACCCATGATCTAATTATAAAATTTATTACTTGGTTTGATGGTTTCAATCATCATCATCATCATCATCATCATCATCATCGCTGTGACGGTAGACTCTGAAGGTCATGCACCCCTACAGGTCTCTGTCCTTGATATTTTCATTCGACTGAAATGGTGACGTTCTTTTTTTTTTAATTGTGCCATCTGGTTAGACTTTTCTCTGTTTTTTTTTCTCTTGGTCTTTTCCTGCCTCTCTTTCCATACAGCTTTCCTGTTGCTATGATGTTTACAATCCCCTCCTTTTCTCATTATATGTCCAATGAATGATGGCTGCCGTTTTCTTATGAATTTAATTAGGCTCCTTTCTACATTTTCTTTTGTTAGACATCCCTCGTTTGCCATCTTATCTGTCCGTAGCACACTTTACGTTCTTCTAAGAAACTACGACCCTGTTGCCTCTAGTAATCTTTGCACTGATCTGCTGATTGTCTGTGACTCATTTCCATAGAGTAGGATATGCTTAATGTAGCATGTTAGAATTCTCTAATTGTTCATTGATAGATATGCATTGCATAGCATGTTTCTCATTTATGTAAAAGCTGTTTTGACTTTGTATATTCTATTTTTGATTTTAGAGGAGCATTTCTCATCTGATTTCACTCGAGTTCCCATTAAATGTATCCATCTGTCTCAAGGTTGCCCCGTGTACTGTAACATTTCATCCAGATGTGTTCCTCTTTCGTGGCATAACAATTGCTTGTTTTCTTGATATTCAGAGAAAATCTCTTCTTATCACTTTCTGTCACTACTATATCTACAAGAACTAATTTCTGTAGACTATTTTCATTTTTACTTATCAGTGCCGTATCTTATACATATATTATACAGTTCCTCTAATTCGAATTCTTGGTTTGTTTTTGATTTCTCTCATAGTATTTTCATTTTCCAGTGAGAACAAATAAGGAGAGAGAAAAGGGCTTGCAATATGGCCAATATATTAAAGAAAAATATTCAAAGAAAGATGAAGCCCACATAATGCTCCAGATGCTGGACATCTTTCCTACCTGGAGTAACATGGGGACAATAAAGAGAGAATGATTGTGACTCGACGCTCAGATTGTCGTAGGTAGAGCAGCTACCCTAGCAACCAGACTGTACTAGGTAGATCAGCTACCCTAACAACCAGACTGTACTAGGTAGATCAGCTACCCTAGCAACCAGACTGTACTAGGTAGAGCAGCTACCCTAGCAACCAGACTGTACTAGGTAGATCAGCTACCCTAGCCACGGGGCTGCAGTAGGTAGAACAGCTACCCTAGCAACCAGACTGTACTAGGTAGATCAGCTACCCTAGCCACGGGGCTGCAGTAGGTAGAACAGCTACCCTAGCAACCAGACTGTACTAGGTAGATCAGCTACCCTAGCCACGGGACTGTAGTAGGTAGGACAGCTATCCTAGCAACCAGACTGTACTAGGTAGATCAGCTACCCTAGCCACGGGGCTGCAGTAGGTAGAACAGCTACCCTAGCAACCAGACTGTACTAGGTAGATCAGCTACCCTAGCCACGGGGAGCTACCCTAGCAACCAGACTGTACTAGGTAGATCAGCTACCCTAGCCACGGGACTGTAGTAGGTAGGACAGCTACTCTAGCTACGAGACTGTAGTAGATAGAACAACTATCCTAGAGACGAGACTGTAGTAGGTATAACAGCTATCCTAGAGACGAGACTGTAGTAGGTAGAACAGCTATCCTAACCACCAGTCTGCAGTAGGTAGAACAGCTACTCTAGCCACCAGACTATCGTAGGTAGAACAGCAGCACTAACCACCTGACTGTAGTAGGTAGAACAGCTACCCTAGCCACGAGACTGTAGTAGGTAGAACAGCTACTCTAACCACGAGACTGTAATGGGTAGAACAGCTACCCTAGCCACGAGACTGTAGTAGGTAGAACAACAACTACTCTAGCCTCCAGACTGTAGTGGGTAGAACAGCTACTCTAGCTACGAGACTGTAGTAGATAGGACACCTACTCTAGCCGCCAGACTGTAGTAGGTAGTACAACTATCCTATCCACGAGAATGTAATAGGTAGAATAGCTACTCTAGCCGCCAGACTGCATCCGTCTATTAACTCGATCAAGCACATTCATAGAAATCCTCTTACTATTTCTGTCGATCTCTGACGTTTGAAAGCAGTTTGTCAACCAGTTTTCAATACAAGCCATGCCTGGTTATCTCTACACTGTGTCAGCGTGATCTTCACGGTGTTTCTAACTTTGAAGTTGTTGATATTTCTGCAGAAATCCTTGTATCTGTCCATTAATGGAAGCAAAGGGGAGAAAAACAGAAACAGGGATAACCAGAAACATATCTAAACAGTTGTAAGTGGTAACGGGAAATAAAGGCAATAAAGCAGTGATAGTTTGGATATCAGAAAATTGAGAAACGTGACCTATAAAGTCTATAAATACAGCGCTTCTAGAACCAAAGACGAGCAGTCAAATTAGACATGTTGAATGTAAAAACAGATCTTGGAAAAGATCTGGCGAAAGCAACATACAAAGCACTAGACAAGAAAGTAAAAAGTTCAGCTAGAAGGGATAAAAGAGGATAAATAGACAATATGGCGAAAGAAACAGAAAAAGCAGCAAAAACAGGAGACAGCAAAACTTTATATAACATACAAAAGAGGCTAACAGGTACTACTACATCTAAAGAAAGACCAATCCTTAGCAAAACTGGAACCCTACTAACATCAAGTAAAGACCAAAAGCAAAGATGGGCTGAACACTTCCAAGAAATACTTAATCGACCACACCCAAAAGAATTGTTAAACTTTGAAACCGACTTACCAGCCCCACAACTAAATGTCAACCTAGATGAAATTAAATTGCATGAAATTGAAATAGCAGTGAATTTAATGGCTAACAAAAAATCTGCAGGTGAAGATGAAATAACAGCCGAGATGCTAAAAGCTATCAATAGTAACAACATGAGACAACTACAGAAAATGTTTAACAAAATTTGGAAAGAAGAAAATGTCCCTTCTAAATGGAAAAAAGGAATCATTGTTAAAATACCCACAAAAAAAGGCAACCTCAGTAACTAACAATTGGAGAGGAGTAACCTTAATATCAGTTGTGTCAAAAGTATTTTGCAAGTCATTTTGAATAGACTCAAAGATATAGTGGATACTGCAATGAGAGAAGAACAAGCAGGATTTCGAAAAGGGAGAAGCTGTCTCGACCAGATCTTTACTCTAAGAGTAATACTTTAAGAACATACTGAAAAGCAGAAACCATTAATACTGAATTTCATAGACTTTAAAAAGGCATTTGATAGCATACGTAGAGATTCATCATGGAGAATTTTAAGTCTATATGGAATACCATCTAAAACTGTCAACACCATTAAGGACTTCTACAATGGATATGTTTGTGCAGTCAAAACAGACGAAGGGATGAGTGAATGGTTCCAGACTGAAACAGGTGTGAAACAAGGATGTATACTGTCTCCTTTACTTTTTGGGATTACAATAGACTTCATAATAAAAAAATGCTGCACAGGTAACACAGGTATTGACTGGGTACATGGTACCCAACTAGAAGATCTTGATTTTGCTGATGACATAACTCTTATCAGTAATAATGTGAATTCCATGCAAGAAAAAACAGATAGCCTGTCTTCACTGGCTAGCAAAATAAGACTTGAAATTAACAAGGACAAAACAAAAATAATGAAAATTCCCATCAATCAAAATGGAAAAATACACAGAGAAGGGACAGATATTGAAGAAGTCACTCAATTTGCATACTTCGGCAGCTACATAGACCAGGATGGTGACACTAGAAAGGAAGTTAGGATCAGAATTGCAAAAACAGCATCGATCTTCAAGAATCTTGAGAACATCTGGAATTCAAAATTTATAAGCACAAAAACCAAGTTAAGACTATTCAATTCAAATGTAATATCCACCCTCATTTATGCATGCGAAAGCTGGAAAACAACTAAAGAAATAGACAAGAAATCAGACTCTATTGAAAACAAATGCCTAAGGAAAATACTCTGCATCAAATGGAACGGATTCAAGAACAATGCAGAGATAAGACAGATGACTGAACAACAACCAGTCTCATGGGTGATCAGGAAAATGAGATGGACATATGTTGGTCACTTGATGAGAAGAAATGATCAGGGAATCCCAAAACAAGCTATCAAGTGGAACACAACAGGCTGAATAAAAAGAGGCAGACCGCGTGAAACTCTGAAGAGGACATTATTAAGAGAGGCCAAATTACAGGCATAAAATCCTTTGACGAGGTTGAAAGACTCGCTGAAGACAGGAAAAATTGGCGAACTACTTTGCGAGCCCTATGTGACGTTTAACGGCACGGGAAGGATATAAGATATAAGATATAAGAAAGCCCATGAGTATAGCGTCCCCAAAGCCCATGAGTATAGTGTCCCCAAAGCCCATGAGTATAGCGTCCCCAAAGCCCATGAGTATAGTGTCCCCAAAGCCCATGAGTATAGCGTCCCCAAAGCCCATGTGTATAGCGTCCCCAAAGCCCATGAGTATAGCGTCCCTAAAGCCCATGAGTGTAGCGCCTCTAAAGCCCATGAGTATAGAGCCTCTAAAACCCATGAGTATAGCGCCTACGTAATAAAACAGCTTAAAAGATGTATCCATTTGTTTGTCCACACTCTGTGCATCCACTAACTTACTATTACTTCAGTAATTGCTTGTTATTTCAAGGAAATGTCAAATAAACCAAGTAACGCCGTTGGTTGCTCCAGAATTTGAAGTTCGTGCAGTGCCCGCCTGCAACTCTACATCGCCCTCATAAACACTGTTATCGTGTTTGTTGCTGTACTGTTTGAATCTGTGCGGTTCTCTAAACATCCGGGGCACTAAGGAAGCGGGAAAATGAATGTGTTTTATCACTCGGAGAAGAATAAGAAGAAGAAGAAGAAAAAGCGGGTTCTCTTTCGTCGTTTCTAGCAGAGACCTCGCTGGCATTGATAAATTTCCGGGATGGAATTTTTTACCATGAGGACCATGTGGAAAATTGCAAATGCTGCAACTGGCAATTCTAGCTTTGCTTTGTGGTTTATAAATCTGACGCTGAAGTTCGGAAAAGTAATACACAAAGTTTCTGTCGTTTAAAGGGGTTTTGAAGAGCGAAGGCTACAGCTTAAGGACACAAGAATAGATGGCTACAGCTTAATGACACAAAACAAGACGGCTACAGCTTAATGACACAAGACTAGACGGCTACAGCTTAATGACACAAGACTAGACGGCTACAGCTTAATAATACAAGACTAATAGGCTACAGCGTAATGACACAAAACTAGAAGCTACAGCTTAATGACACAAGACTAATAGGCTACAGCGTAATGACACAAGACTAGTAGGCTACAGCTTAATGACACAAGACTAGAAAGCTACAGCTTAATGACACAAGACTAGCAGGCTACAGCTTAATGACACAAGACTAGTAGGCTACAGCTTAATGACACAAGACTAGTAGGCTACAGCTTAATGAGACAAGACTAGTAAGCTACAGCTTAATGACACAAGAATGGTAGGCTACAGCTTAATGACACAAGACTAATAGGCTACAGCTTAATGACACAAGAATGGTAGGCTACAGCTTAATGACACAAGACTAATAGGCTACAGCTTAATGACACAAGAATAGTAGGCTACAGCTTAATGAGACAAGACTAATAGGCTACAGCTTAATGACACAAGAATGGTAGGCTACAGCTTAATGACACAAGACTAATAGGCTACAGCTTAATGACACAAGAATGGTAGGCTACAGCTTAATAAGACAAGACAGTGATGATGATGAATGAAGATGAACATCAGTGATGACGATGATAAAATATAACAATGGCTGGCAGGGATGTGGATTCGACGTAGGGAGAGGTTTAGAATAGAGTGAGAAGTCGATGTCATAGGACATCCAAATAGAGGGGGCATTGAAAATATTATAACAACAGGAAAAATAGAAGGAAGAAGATCAAGAGGAAGACCAAGGGAAATGATACTGGACAGTCTGACGGGATGGTGTGAGAGGAGATCACCAACTGAACTGATGGCCTGCATGAAGGATCGTGTACTCTGGAGGAGCATAATAACCAACGCCAGTCGGCACGGCACCTGATGATGATGAGAAGTCGATATAACTGTACTCTGTAAGGAGTAGCTTCAGCTGGAGAGTGGCTATAGAGAAGTTGAGAAGTCGTCGCTATCGTCGTAAATATGGCGTAGCAACCCCACAGTTGTGATGGTAAAGTAAGAGAACAGAGTTTTGTGGGATCAGACTTTGAAAAAAATCGTAGACAAAGCACTTTAGTGAGACGTGAGAGAAAGAAGAATCACAAGAGAATTACCTGGGATTCGAACCACGAGACCCCGGTAGGACGAGCAACCGTCTAGCCACAAGAGAACAGCGCACTAACCAACTGCGCTAACCCGCACCTCCAAAATACGTTGTAATGGTTCTTCAGGTCCCCGTGGCATGTTCTTGCCGTAAGGATTGCATTCGTGCATTTACATGTCCAGGACAATGAAGCGTTAGAAGCTGGACTTCCAGAACCTGTCCTGGATGCCCTTCTTTGCCCAGTGAAGCTTCAGGTACCATAGATTTTGAAGGTTGGATTGACCTTCCTGTCGGCTCATCCGGAAAAAAGAAATTCCGTCCCAGTGCGAAATGGAACCAGGGAGCTTGTGATGAGTAGGCGAGTGCTCTAACTACTACACCACCGCTCTCATCATGGCTAGAGGTATACAAAAACTAATAAAAAAAAAGAACCCTCAAGTTTTTTTTCAAGATGAAATCAATTAAACCTGAAAGAGAAGACGGCGAAATGTGGACAATTTTAGAAGAAAAAAAAAAGAACTAAATAATGAACTTTGGGAAAAAGCAGAGGAGTTAACAAACAAAAAACTAGCCTAACTCGTGAATCATCCTGTTTTAAATTTATAGCAAAGCTAAAAATTCCACAACCACACAACCGCTTTTTAATAAACACATCAGCCACGTTTTTTATAGGAAAATTTACTGGAAAATGACAGAAAGGTTTATATTTTGCTTATATCGTGCACTGAATCTAAAAAAGAAGGAACATGAAGATGCAGTTATTTATTTATGTTTGCTAGGGCTACCAAATTTCTTCTTTTCTTCTGTCTCCCTGGAACTGTGAGCTGGTTGTTCTCTGCAGCCGATGCGGCGAAGATGGTGAGCCACGGCATCGTGGCAAGTTTGTGGAACTATTTAAAACAAAAGTAGGAACAGCTTTATTAATTAAGAGGCGTGTATTTGTAAGTTTTGCTTTATATCTTAATCACACACAAACATTGTAGGAATATAAAAAATAATAAATTTCTTACTTTTTTATATTGTTTGTAATATTGCAGGTACAGTTGGTTGATGACTACACAAATTACACATCAATTGATTACAACAAACAAAGGCAAAACACAGTTAAATTCTTCATCAAAAGATCATCAGTTTATATTATTACCAACACAATCAACCTCTTATCCATTTCTTCCAACATTTTTTAATTCTTCCATAAAAAAAACAAACAATGGAATAACTGAAATCAAATTAACACCTTTACATGTTATGTGGTTACCATGATTACAGCACAGCCGTCCCGTACATAATCTCCAACTACCATCCTTAATAACTGAATGTCTGATTGTCTTCAAAGGAACTAAATGGCAAGAAATGTATACAAAATGCATATACATAAAATCCAATAATATATATTTTATGTGCACATTAACAAAATATCAAAATCTTACATAGAATGAATATATATATATATATGTGTGTGTGTGTGTGTGTATGTGTGTGTGCGTGCGTGCGCGTGCGCGCGCGCGCGTATGTGCGTGCGTGCGTGCAAGTAAGTAAAGTGACCGATTTCATAAAATTCGATTTATTCAAGATATGCTTACATATACCTAAAATTCATCGAAATAACATCCTTGAGCATCAATACACCGTTTCCAGCGGTTCTGCCATGGTCGTACCTTGACTGGAAGTCTTGAACAAAGGATCTCCTTCAAAGCCCTCGTCACAGCAGCTTGCATGTCATTAACAATCCCAAAATGGTGGCCTTTTAAGCTTGTTTTGAGCCGGGGAAACAAAAAGAAGTCAGTTGGGGCCAAGTCCGGGCTGTAGGGAGGTTGGCCCCTCATTGTCACGGTTTGTTTCGCCAGAAACTCTCTCATTAGCAGCGACGCATGGCTTGGCGCATTGTCGTGGTGAAGAACCGAGGTGTTGGCGATATCCGGGCAGACGTGCGCGACTCTGTTCCTCAGCCGTTTAAGCACTTCCACTTAAAATGCTGCGTTGACCATCTGTCCGGGTTGTATGAACTCCTTATGGACAACACATTTAGAGTAAAAATAGACAATGAGCGCGTATCTCATCTTCGATTTGCACATTCGAGCCTTCTTTGGTTGAGGAGACTCGGCACCCAGAGCTCTCTTTTCCGGATCGTACTCAAAGACCCACGTTTCGTCACAGGTTATCACTTTCAATAAAGCACTTTTTTGTATCATAACAAGCTGTTCAGTTGCGGATATTTAAAGTTTAACACAAAACTTTATCGCTGCTCGACACTCCCCTGCATTTTGACCATTACGCGACGCTTATACAGATGTCCACTTCGCAAGCTATCCGCACTCTGTAAAAGATCAGAACCAAATTAAGTGATATCGACCATTTACCTAACATCCTCACTAACTTTCAGGCTCGGAGAGATTCCCATCACCCCCCCCCACCCCCACCCCCACGGTCCTGCTAACTGGTTAAATAAAATATGTCTCATTACTTACCGGACAAACCTTGCACATATATATATATATATATATATATATATATATCATATATATATATATATATATATATATTATAGCAAAACTGTGATTATTCCTGTACAATTTATCTATCACAGTCACACCTGAATCGGTCGGGATGGATCGGAGGAATCGACAGACAGCTTCCAAGCGTCCACATCACACTGTATAAACCATAATAAAATTATATATATATGTATCCGTGGACGAATAACATACTCATTCGTGCTTAAACAAGAACATGACCTCCTCCGATCCGGTGGTACCTTCCTACATGCTCAACGTACAAAATCCTGACCGATTAAAATTCTCTCTCATCTCCTTTATATACTTGATCAGTCGGTACCGATTTTAATCAGAGTTGTGCATCCCTGGGCTGATCAGTCCGTGACCTAAACTTAATTTTAATACTCTGTCCTATTTCCTATCTATGTTACGAGAAACGGAACAAAGAAATAGGGAAAGAAGATAAAACATAGATTCACGTGAATGTTACTCAGCGAATAAGCTGTTCCTACTTTTGTTTTAAATAGTTTTTGCCTTTTGTTGTCACAGTTTTAATTCAGTGGTTTCCCGTGTATTTGTATATTTAGTTTTATATACGTATAATTATAACCAGGCTATTCCTGTCAGATTGGGGGCGGGTTATTTTTTCAGGCCCTGCCTGCAGCTGAAATCAAGGGCCGTGCAATGTTTTAAACAGGCTTCATTATCATGAAGATTATGACGATCCCCGCCCCGTTGCCCAATCTAGGCCTGTTATAGGGGTACCAAGGGAGAGGAAGGACAGGGTCTTGGTCAGCTATGACTCACCAACCCTGACGCTACCAGATAGCGCGGTGTTTTCGCCCCACTGAAGCTGTTTGTTTGTTTTTTTTCTTTTTGTTGAAGCTGATTTTCTTCTCTGAGTTATACTTGTGTAGGAGTTTTAAATGACTGTAGGAACGCATTAGAAAGTGACAGAAAAGTCACCACAGAATGTGACTGAGAGAGTTCTATGGCTTCTGAATCACAGTCACACGGTGAACTCATGCCGGCGCTTCTCATTTACTTTGTGGCACATGTCAAGATGTAAACAACTTCAGATCTGAACTTGGTTTTGTATACACAGCCTGATGGTTCCTCGCCGGTCCTCATATTCCTCAAGCCTCGGGGTTCTTAACCCTGGGGTATCCATGGGTGGGTGGGGGGGGGGGGGGAACGACCAAATGATAAGGTTGAGAAAAGTGGTTCTTTTTTTCCTAGCTATTCACGTGTAAAGTAAAACCAGGCTAGTAAGCAGTAAAGAAGTCAAACTGATAACTTAACGCGCTGATGATGGTGACGAGGCAGGACACAGTAGGGGGCTGATAAGTTTTGGTGAAGTACGGTGTGGCTGTGTGCCACCATGGCGCTACGGCTAGCCGTGAAGGCCAACCTGGGTCACCCTGTGGCGTCTTGGCAAACGGGGCTCTGGTGAAGATTTGACAGTCTCAGTAAGCATGTGGCTCAGCTCGAGAGAAGCATGAGAGAACTTATCGAGCAGATCTAGCAGATAGGAGACCCAGATACGCAAACACCTGGATATAGAGCTCTAGGTCGACCAAGGAAGCAGGTGAGTAGATGGGGGTGAAAGACACGTTGAGAAGACATAACGTGACAACTACCCAGGCCTCTCACCTTGCTCTGGACCTGATGTCTGAAACTCCCAGCGATTGTAGCGGCATAAGCAGACAGAGATGAAGAAGAAGTAGATATTGATGATTTGGACAGTTTGACGAAAGATGTCTGGGAACATTTAGGAGAGGGGGGGGGGGGAATTCGGCGGGTCTGTGCTCGAAAAAAGTTTAAGAACCCGTGCTCAACATCGATCAGACACAGCGGTTCTCACTTTCTGCTTCGCGCTGGAACATAGGACGTCCTTCCCGTATGAATCATCATCACGACTATATTAAGTGAACATTGTTTCTATATTTTCTTTCAAAACATAGCCTCGACATACATCGTTAACGGGAAACAGATGTTAAAAAACAACTTTATAAAGCCCACCCCCTTATTAAACAAATGCTTAAAGAAGAAAGTTGGCCGGAAATAGAAGTTCTCTCCCTTCCATTTTTTTTAAAAATGTAGATCTGAGACGGATATAGTATATTTGTATATCGCAGCCTAATGCTAGCTCTCCAAGTCTTTCTTTGCATGTCCTTTGTCAAGGATTCTCAAGTTCTATCAAGAGGTGACCATCAGTTGATGTAACTTTTCTACAGAGTACTAGAGATAGATATTTAAAACTCTGAAGGTAGAATAAAAAGGTAGAAAGAAAAAAAAATTTAACGGAAAAGTATTTGAACCTACAAATCGGAATCACATTCTGTCCTTTATTTGTCAACATTTATAATTTACTATGACAGAAGAGTAACTATAGTAATATGTTTAAAATTTTCTTTTTAATTTTAATAATAAAATTAATATCAATTTATCTAAACGTTACGTTATAAGGCATTCTTTGAGAAGATGTTCTACACAGTGGAAAAAAAAATCTTCAAAAGTATTCGCCTGTGATTTTAACTTGGGATTTATCAGTTATCGCATTTACTAGTAATTACCACCAAATTACCGGTAAAAAAAAAATAGCCGAAACTTCTGGAGATAGCCAGTTACCTTAACCGGTTTATATTGTTATAAACCTAGTAAAAGGCAGCCAGCGAAATTGGTTGGAGGATAATCGGTCGAGTAGACAACTCGTGTGGAGGAGAATCAGACACGTTTGACTTTGGTTCAGGATGTGAGCGTTTTGTAAAGATCCCGCCACATATAAGGTAAAAAAAAAATCCAACGAACATTTACTTTTTACTCATTTTTGTCAAGTGTGTTTAACTTTACATTGAAAAAAAAAAAAGTATAAAGTACTGAATGCTGTGTTGACAAAACCGGTATTTCAGAGAGTACTTTCTTGCACGGTGAAAGGACAGGTACAGTTGTACCGGTTTCAACAAATCCTGGGCCGATCACTGGGAAGTTATAAGATAACAGGTGGACTTGACAGGAAGAGTTTTCGCTGCGATCAGAAAGTGTAAATTAAACTTCGTATGCCCCATCTTTCTTCTGGACAAGGGGCCCACGGTTGTTCTCAGGCTAGGAATAGGGTTCATGGCCCCAAACATGCACACAAAAGTCATTTCTTGTCGGGCATTAAATATGGGCCAGCCAGACCATGTTATGTCACAAACTGCGTCACTATTTTAATTTATATAAAGTCGCTGAAGACCTGCAAAATGAATGGGCAGTTCCAACATTGCTCTGCGGATTAAAGCTTGAAGACCCTTGTATTTATAACTAAAAGATCGTATGTAGACCATATGCTTTTCAATGGCTTTTGTTATTGGTTTTTTTGTTTTGTTTTGTTTTTGGCGCTGTGTAAAACTTGTTTGGTGCAAGTTAACATTAAAGCTAGTGGGAGGAATAGTTTCTCGGGATAGTTACAGACCAACAATCCCTGGCGATGTACTACCACACTCGAGGCTAATCTAGCTCCCCCATCATGACCACCAACCCGGGTTCTCCCCTCCCTGCTATATTGTATGTTAATTATGCATAAATCCTAAGAATTTTAATACATTTACAAATCACCAAGTCTGAAATTAAGGAGACATAATTTTTAATTTCGCTATACGCCACGACAGCACATACAACTGACACTAACATCAACATGACATCAAGACATGTGTCATCATAATGGACGAACAATTTAATGAACAAGGTCAAAATACTTCAAACAATCTTCAACGATAGAAAAGCAATTTGATGACCAATGTCAATGCAATATGATAATGATTTCTCATGTTTGCATAATGAAAACTTGATGGATCTGTGTTCCCGGGCACTCTTGGCCCTACAAGTAGCCTACACTACTCATCTAATGTGCAGTAGCACTTATCCCCGCAGCTATGGCTGCCATGACACACCTCCATATAACTGTGCTTCTGCAGCACACAATAAGTCTACATGAAAAGCATAATAAACGAATCATACATGTTGCCCATCCAATATACCGATAAATTACACTGAAATCATACACAGAATCTCCATATCGATACGTAAATACAGGAACTCTACATCACATGTTAATTCACAGCTACATATTCTACAGCACATGAGGTGGGGTGGACAGGATATACTAAACACGCACAATAATATAAGCACAGCGAAGACACTACATCGCCGGCCATAGCCTCGATCTAATCTGATACAGGCCATTGTTTCAATGTATATCCCCCCCCCTCCACCGAAACCAACTACCAAACCACGTAGACTATGACGCTTCCGTCAAGGTCGTACACCCCTCGATCCAAGCATGTATCGTCCTCATCTGGTTGTATCACTGCAGATGTAGTCACATTTTGTTTGCAGAATTACTTCCCGCAACAATGCAAAGAAACTTTGTAGGTTCGATATTCAAATAATATTTTATCTTTTCTGAACCTGGACTGGAATATTGCGTTATATTTATTTCATATCTCGTGAGAGCTTTAATATTTATTACATTTCTCGTAGGAGTTTTAATATTTATTACATTTCTCGTAGGAGTTTTAATATTTATTCCATTTCTCGTAGGAGTTTTAATATTTATTACATTTCTCGTAGGAGTTTTAATATTTATTACATTTCTCGTAGGAGTTTTAATATTTATTACATTTCTCATGCGAGCTTTTATAGTTATATTTATTACATTTGTCATGGGAGCTTTTATATTTATTACATTTCTCATTGGAGCTTTTATAGTTATATTTATTACTTTCCCATGGGAGCTTTTATATTTATTACATTTCTTATGGGAGCTTTTATTACATTTCTCATGGGAGCTTTTATAGTTATATTTATTACATTTCTCATGTGAGCTTTTATAGTTATATTTATTACTTTCCCATGGGAGCTTTTATATTTATTACATTTCTTATGGGAGCTTTTACAGTTATTACATTTCTCATGGGAGCTTTTATAGTTATATTTATTACATTTCTCATGGGAGCTTTTATAGTTATATTTATTACATTTCTCATGGGAGCTTTTATAGTTATATTTATTACATCTCATGGGAGCTTTTATACTTTTTGCAGTGACACAGCTGTCTTCACGATCCTTGCTAAACTCATTCAGGACCAGCTTGAAGTGGCTTAGCTCTGGGCAGTCTAAAAAACTGACATAATTTAAACATCTTTGTCACTGCAGACATGCCTGAAGTCTGTTTTTTCCCCCGCGAATACATAAAGTTATGTTATCACCTTTCTCATCACAATAACATGCTACCAACTTTATCAGCACCACCATGAGGTAGAAGTTCAGGTAATAATGTCTACTCGGAGCTGATGTTTGGTGCTTTGAAATTGTATATGTGACTATCAGATGTGTCCTTGCTATATTTAAGCACAGTGGTACATGGAACCTCAAACTGCACCCCCTGCAAAATACACCGACCCAGGTTCTAAACCCCTTTCATCTGTGCCCAGCTTGCTACCCTATGAAGTCTACCCAAAGTGAAGAGAACTTAGACACATTAACACAGCTCGTTTTCACAAGCATAAGTAACAACTCATAAACAACATAATGATCAAGGCAGATAATAATCAATGTTAATCATAAAACAAGAAAACTATATCACACACGACAAAACGACAACTGGGGGCCACGATAACTGTATACATCACGAACAAGAACATACAACATCACGAACAAGAACATACAACCAGAAAAGGTGGGACACTTCATGAAACCAAACCGCATGACAAAAATATATGTCACTATACGTGACTCTCATATTAATTATATATCTATTTCAAAACTGACCCTTCTTCACACACAAAACGCCTCGCTTTGTTGTCACATTCAAAACTGACCCTTCTTCACACACAAAACGCCTCACTTTGTTGTCACATTCAAAACTGACCCTTCTTCACACACAAAACGCCTCACTTTGTTGTCACATTCAAAACTGACCCTTCTTCACACAGAACGCCTCACCTTGTTGTCAAATTCAAAATTGCGCAGTGCTCATGATAACATATCAAATGTAAATGTCAATTCAAGTGCAGTCAATCAGATATATCAAATATGTCAATGAATCAATAGTGATGGTTTCATGATACACAAATCTTAACTACTTCTATATAACACTGAACACATTTAACAGTTCACCACGAACTATGACTTCCTTACATAAAACAACGAGCGATACTTCTTCTGAAAACACTTACATTTAAATTCACATAAACCAACATTAGACGTAGGTCAGTTTACACAACTTGAGGATGGCACAGAAGGAGATCATCGAGGGAAACGATACAACCAAATATGCACTGATCCATAAGACGATAACGATAACATGCTCCCTCACTATAATCCAGGCCGTACCTCCCCTCAAACAGCGGACGAATGACTGGCCAACTACACTCTAACTTGGTGTTCTAAAATCACGATATGCTACTTTTACCTTTCTGGTCGGCGGCGCCAAAAACGTCAAAGCCAGCAACCTTCACAATAACACGGACATCCATTAATCATCTTTCTCAGAACTAGCACAGCACGGACATCCATTAATCACCTTTCTCATCACCGCAGCACGGACATCTATTATCACCTTTCTCAGCACCATCACACCACGGACATCTATTATCACCTTTCTCAGCACCAGCACAGCACGGACATCTATTATCACCTTTCTCAGCACCAGCACACCACGGACATCTATTATCAACTTTCTCAGCACCAGCACAGCACGGACATCTATTATCACCTTTCTCAGCACCAGCACAGCACGGACATCTATTATTACTTTTCTCAGCACCATCACAGCACGGATATCTATTATCACCTTTCTCAGCACCATCACAGCACGGATATCTATTATCACCTTTCTCAGCACCAGCACAGCACGGACATCTATTATCACCTTTCTCAACACCAGCACAGCATGGACATCCATTCTCAGCACCATCACACCACGGACATCCATTAATCACCTTTCTCATCACCACTTTAAAACCCGAGAGCTATCGGTCACCTTTCTGAATCTCTCAATTCACGGCTCTAACTATTGATTTCATGTTTCTTATTTCAAAATGATTACAACAACTCTTCAACTGCAACACCACATGGCGTCTCACTCATTCGTTCTGTTTCTTTATTTAAAAAATTACATTCTGCAATTATTTCCTCTCCTTTAAAAAAAAAAATAAAAGTCTTTTTTCCATCGCGGGAAAGCGTAAAAAAAAGGTAACATCCAACAAGGTCGAAGATGTACGAGAGGTTAAAAGCTCTTCTTTTTTAACGGGGAAATATAAAAATAATTTTTAAAAATTAACACAGACGTTATTCACGTCGCTGAATAACTTTCCAATTATAAATGTCAAGATGGTTTTATGAGGGCTTTCGTTTTGCTTTTTGAAGGCTAACAGCGTCCCCCACTTGATGTTCTTCTCATCAGAAGATCAAGTTTTCAGGCGGTGATGAATTCTGGCTTCAGCAACGTTAGGCTGTAGCTAGGGGACGTAATTGAAATATTTCATAATTGAATTGGAATTTCCTAGTTTCGTTGGATAATGCATTCATTGACGCGCGCACACACACGGCCATGTTCCGCTCTGTCTGTTTCTCTTTCTGTCTCTCTTGTCTCATTTTGTATCTGCCTCTCAAAGAGTTCCTGTCTCTGGGCGTGTTGTGCTTGCTCTCCTTTGTCTGTCTGTCTGTCTGTCCGTCTGTCTGTCTGATTTTTAATCAGTATTTCTCTGTGGCTATTTATGTGTCTGTCATCCTCTGTGTCTGCTATCTGTTTGTCTCTGTTTTTCTTCGTTATCTGTTTCTATCTTCTTTCTGTTTTTTTTTCTCACTTTAATTTGTTTCTGTTTGTCAGCTTGTTTCCTGACCTCATTTTATGTTTCTCTTCCTGCGTGCCTCATTTTAGATTTAGGTCAAAGCATACAGTTTTGTTCTTCCTCTTCACTATCCATCCATTGTTATCTATCTATCTATCTATCTATCTATCTATCTATCTATCTATCTATCTATCTATCTATCTATCTATCTATCTGTGTGTGTGTATTTGTGTGTGTGATCTTCAGCATTTGATTTGATTCTTGAGATTCTTCTCATCGTCTTTTTTTCCTTATCTCTTTCTCTATCACTTCTGTACGTTTTCTCTTTCTCCGCCTATCCCAGCCTCTCTGTTGCCTCTCTCAGCCTCTCTTTTTTCCATGGAAAAATAAAGAAGATAGAAGATCTGCTGTGTGTCAATCTCCTGTCTAGTCTTATCTGTCAAAGTCCACAACAATCTATGCCTCCATTTGTTATAATCTATCTCCATCTGTCACAGCTTATGCTCAACATTACGTGTCTTATTCTGTATCTTTATAGCTCTATTTTCCTGCCCAGTTCAGAGATAATTTCTTTTTCAATAATTTTCATATTTTCCGTTTTCAGAATGTTGTTCCCTGCATTCCCACTAATTTTCATACTTTCCATTTCCAAGTATTGCTCTCCGTGTTTACAGCAATTTTCTTCCTTTCCGCTTTCCCAGTTTAGTTCTTTGTATTTGTTGTACGGACCAGAGTCCATGCTATATCGCAATGTTTCAGAATTCTGCTACAAACTTTACAGTTTGTTTCCAACCTTTTTTTTTCCCTCAAATTTCTCTGAAGTAGGGAAAAGGCTTCTAACTCGGCAGTACTTCCCTCTCCAGTTGCTTCCACAACGAGAAAAAAAAAAAAAAGGTTAAATGAGGGCACAGTACAAGGTTAAAGTAGGCAATGCCAGAAAAGCGTAAGATCTGGGCCGCCTTTAGACGTTAAGTGAGTCATAAATTACAGTAATGAAACACAACTGGGCCGGAACAAGCCGCGCTGTAGCTATGTGACAGTAGAATTCGCAATATTCAGGATAATGTAAGGAGGTTACTTTTGGGGGGGGGGGGGGGGGGGGTGAGAGAGAGAGAGAGATGGCCGAAATGTAAGCTGTAGTTCTCTTTCGGAAACTACATTACTTTTTTCCAGAGCAATGAGCTTCTGTGGTGTAGTTTTTCAATATTTAATAGTTTGTATATATGCCAGCAACCCTATCTGGTAAAAAAAAAAAACAAACTATCAGACTGCTACAGAAACAGAAGTAAGGAGACATGGAGAACAACAGAGAGGATGTTGAGCAACAGGAGCAGAAAAAAAAAGGCAAAGGGCAGGCATTTGTGGAACACCCTTGCAGAAGCCCTATGTACCCTGGGCACTAAAGGTTCATATATATATATATATATATATATATATATATATTCATATTACAGATCAGACAACGATACATTTATTTTCCGTAAATCCATCATCAGTTCCCCCCCCCCAGTAACTAGGTTCCAGTGCTTTGTTTTCTAAATACAGACGCAGGCGTTTTTATTCTCTGCTCCAGATATACCGCGCATAACAGATACTGTATACTCGCGTATAGAGTTGTGTTGGGGGCTTTTCTTTTATCGCGTTTTTCGTTTCCGCGTGGTCCTCCGAATTTTAAAACGAACGGCAACTTTCTGATAAATATATATTTATATTTAGCTTGTGTATAGTTTCTTTAGGGTTGGCTGTGTTTAGTTTCTTTAGGATTTCCTTGTGAATAGTTTTTTTTTTGGATTGGTTGAGTATAGCTTCTTTAGTATTGGCTGTATTTAGTTTCTTTAGGATTGGCTGAGTATAGTTTCTTTAGGATTGGCTGTATATAGTTTCGTTAGGATTGGCTGTATTTAGTTTCTTTAGGATTGGCCGAGTATAGTTTCTTTAGGATTGACTTGTATAGTTTTTTTTAGGATTGACTGGGTATATTTTCCTTAGAATTGGCTGTGTATATTTTCTTTACGACTGGCTTGTGTATAATTTCTTTAGGAGTGGTTAAGTATAGTTTCTTTAGGGTTGACTGTGTATAGTATCTTTAGGATTGACCGTGTATAGTTTCTTTAGGACTGGCTGAGTATAGTTTCTTTAGGATTGGCTCTGTTGAGAAAAAAAAAAAAGGTAGTTGTAAGCATATTATCAGCTGTTACACTGACAGGTACGAAAGGATGTCTTTCTAGAACTCAGCCTTCTGATACGCCAAGAAAAGCAGTACCTGATTATTATATGCTACAGTGCAAGTAGTTTCAAGGACACTAGTCGATTGTGCGGGGGAAAATTAGAATAGAAAACGTTGAAGGTTTTGCTTGGCAACTCAGTTTTCCGGGCAGGATGTGGAGGTGTAGGACCCGCTGCAGCAAAAAAGAAGGAAATATAAAGCGGGTCGCGTCTTGAAGAAATAAAGACAGTGTCCTGGGTCCAGGTACAACTACAAAAAAATGTCTGTAACTGGAGAAGAGGGTTCTTAATTGTTAACCTCGCAGCTCGCTTTTCTAGTTGTTCGGCACATCTGCACTGCTTGCTTCACACAGCCTGTGTTAAAACAATGATTAGGTAATCCTTTTTCGTAATCTGGTAACGCTTTTAGTAATTAAGTAATTCTTTTCGGAATTAGATAATTCTTTTAGTAATTAAGTAATTCTTTTTGGAATTAGGTAATTCTTTTAGTAATTAAGTAATTCTTTTCGGAATTAGATAATTCTTTTAGTAATTAAGTAATTCTTTTTGGAATTAGGTAATTCTGTTCGTAATTAAGTAATTCTTTTTGGAATTAGGTAATTCTGTTCGTAATTAAGTAATTCTTTTTGGAATTAGGTAATTCTGTTCGTAATTAAGTAATTCTTTTCGGAACTAGGTAATTCTGTTCGTAATTAAGTAATTCTTTTTGGAATTAGGTAATTCTGTTCGTAATTAAGTAATTCTTTTTGGAATTAGGTAATTCTGTTCGTAATTAAGTAAGTCTTTTTGGAATTAGGTAATTCTGTTCGTAATTAAGTAATTCTTTTTGGAATTAGGTAATTCTGTTCGTAATTAAGTAATTCTTTTTGGAATTAAGTAATTCTGTTCGTAATTAAGTAATTCTTTTTGGAATTAGGTAATTCTGTTCGTAATTAAGTAATTCTTTTTGGAATTAGGTAATTCTGTTCGTAATTAAGTAATTCTTTTTGGAATTAGGTAACTCTTTTAGTAATTAAGTAATTCTTTTTGGAATTAGGTAACTCTTTTAGTAATTAAGTAATTCTTTTTGGAATTAGGTAACTCTTTTAGTAATTAAGTAATTCTTTTCGGAATTAGGTAATTATTTTCGTAAATAGGTCATTGTTTTCGATTCACTCTTTATACTTTATGTATAAGTTTACTTGTTAAATGGAGTATGCTAAATATGGATGCTCTTGATTTGGTTTTTAGCTAACAAGGCAAACTAAAAAGTGTTCTGGAAAAAAAATGAAATAAGAGAGATATAGAGCCTAAGAAAGTGGACAACTTAAGGAGCAGAATATCAAGAAAAAGTAAGTATGAGGATATAGAAGTAGATATACATTTAGACAGACAAATAGACAGACAAGCTAAATGTCTTGTATTTGTAGTTCTTTATTTTACGCCCTTCTTTTTGTAGCAGTGTAAGATTTTTGGAGTTACGAGTATTTTCCTTGTTTATGAGAATTTAGAGAAGACAGTCTTGGAAGGGTACATAATGAGAAAAAGAAAGAGAGGAAGACCAAGGCGAAGATGGCTGCAAGACATCGTTGATAACCTGCAAATGGATGCATCAGCGGCAGGCCATCTTGCTTACAACCGAGAGGCCTACAGGAGTGTTGTTATGGAGGCAAAGTTCCGTAAGGGACATGCAAATGACTGCCTGACTGGCTACGGTGTTATTAAGATATATTGGGCAATCCATAAAGACAGACCAGAACAGGGGGCCCAGTTAGCATAGGCCCACAATTTTGATGGGGCATATTTCCCCAGATAAAGATAAAGACAATATAAATATTAATGTACATGTTCAAGTTCTTCTATCTCTTTTGCTTATAAGTACGTCATGTACACTACGAGTACACCTCTCATCTCCCCACTATCTCTTTCCTCTATCTCACTCATTCACTCACTCACTTTTGGTCCCGTCAGGACCCAGGACACTTAGGGCCCCTGACAGCGAGAAATTCCCAGTTCTGTTAGTTCTTCACTGTCTGCTTGGCTGTCTTCCATGTCTGTTCTTTGTTTGCCACTATTTCTCTGCTGTACGTCTCCACATCTTTTTGGGCAGTCCCTTGCTTCTTTTACCCTGTGGAGTCCACATCAAAGCTGTATATTCACACCCATACGTGTTTAGCTCTGGTTACAAAACAAAACAAAAAAAACTTCATGAGAAGTCTGAAATAGGGCCTACATTTCCCATCTCACCCGGGTCTATTATCATCTTTGCACAGGCTGAATATAGGGTACTGTAATCATAAAAAAGGTTAAGAAAAGCTGATATGTGCCCTTTTCCTGGAGTCTGGTCTGGGCTCTTATGTTTCTGTGGAGCATTCAAGTTTGTTGTTTGTGTATAAACCGGTTTCTTTTCTTTGTAACGTACAGAACAGACTTTTAGGTAGCTTTCAGCTTCTGTGGGCTTTTAAGTAGCTGTCAGTTTTCTGTGGTCTTTTAGGTAACTTTCAGTTTCTGTGGACTTTTTTAAAATGTAACTTTCAATTTCTGTTGGCTTTTAGGTAACTTTCAGTTTCTGTGGGCTTTTAGGTAACTTTCAGTTTCTGTGGACTTTTTTAAAATGTAACTTTCAATTTCTGTTGGCTTTTAGGTAACTTTCAGTTTCTGTGGGCTTTTAGGTAACTTTCAGTTTCTGTGGGCTTTTAGGTAACTTTCAGTTTCTGTGGACTTTTTTAAAATGTAACTTTCAATTTCTGTTGGCTTTTAGGTAACTTTCAGTTTCTGTGGGCTTTTAGGTAACTTTCAGTTTCTGTGGACTTTTTTTAAAGTAGTTATCAGTTTCTGTAGGCTTTTGACTCGTGATTCGTTTAGCTGTGCGGTACGATCTGTAAGGGTATCTTGTTCTTGTTCTGTCTCACTACAGCTGTGAGAAGGATGCTCTCTGCAGCTGATGTGGTGGAAGCGTTGAGTCACACCATCGTGTCGAAATAGGAGTGGGTTACGACCGCTACTTTTTTTCGGTCCTAGTCTGTGGCTAAAAAACCAAGGGGATGTACAATACTTCTTTAACAGACTCCACCACCAGAGAGATTACAGCGATCCCTGCTCCATTAGCCAAGCCAGGCCTGCTGCTGTTACTCTGAAGAACGGAGAGGTAGGGATAGGGTCTTGGCCGGCTATGATTCACCAACCCTTGAGGGAAGTATGACAGCTGTGGTTCACTTATTGCCAAAACGAAAGGGGGTTGTCTGTCATGTGTTCGTTGTCGCCCAGGCATTGTTGTACCTTCTCTTAAGGCGAAATATTGTCGGGGTTGTTCTTTTCTTGATCCACGCATGCGCACACCTGTCTGCCGCTTCATGTCCCCCGACACTGAGGTGTGCAGGAGTCCCCCTGTTTCACTTCCTTGTTTCTAAATATTCTGGTTGAGATGGCGGCGAGAAGATTTTGAAAACAAAAATGATTTCATGAGGACCCAAGATCATCTCTGTGTCTCTCTGTCTCTGTTTCTCTCTGCGTCTTTCTCTATCTATCTCTGTCTCTGTGTATTTCTCTGTCTCTCTCTTTCTCCATGTCTGTCTCTCTCTGTCTCTATGTGTCTCTCGCTGTCTCTATGTGTCTCTCTGTCTCTGTGTCTTTCTCTGTCTCTCTCTTTCTCCATGTCTGTCTCTCTCTGTCTGTGTCTCTCTGTCTCTATGTGTCTCTCTGTCTCTATATATCTCTCTGTCTCTATGTGTGTCTCTCTCTGTCTGTCTCTATGTGTGTCTCTCCATGTCTGTCTCTCTGTGTGTCTCTATGTCTGTCTTTTTCCGTGTCTCTCTGTGTCTCTTTCTCTGTCTCTATGTCTGTCTGTCTGTCTGTCTCTTTGTCTGTCTCTGTGTGTCTCTATGTGTCTCTGTCTGTCTCTCTCTGTCTCTCTGTCTGTCTGTCTCTCTCTGTCTCTCTGTCTGTCTGTTTGTCTCTCTCTATGTCTCTCTGTCTGTCTGTCTGTCTGTTTGTCTCTCTCTATGTCTCTCTGTCTCTCTGTCTGTCTGTTTGTCTCTCTCTATGTCTCTCTGTCTGTCTGTCTGTCTGTTTGTCTCTCTCTATGTCTCTCTGTCTCTCTGTCTGTCTGTCTCTCTCTGTCTCTTTGTCTCTCTCTATGTCTCTCTGTCTCTCTCTCTCTGTCTGTCTCTCTCTGTCTGTCTGTTTGTCTCTCTCTATGTCTGTCTGTCTGTCTCTAACTCTCTCTCTCACGGTCCCTGCCCACAGGCGTAGGATATCATGTCCTTCCATAACCCCCGATCCCTTGTGCATCTCAACAGACTTGTCACGGAATATTTCCCACGTTAGGATGCCAAACCACCAAACATTTTTTCTCTCTGTCAACCTCTGCCTCTTCTACCTTCGATCTTCCCTGTTGCCATTAGGTTCTCTAGCCTGTCTCTCCTTCATGCGTGTCTGACAAATCTGGATTGTTATTTTCTTATTGTTGTTATAATTTTCCTTGTTTCTTATGTCTATGTCAGAACGTTGTCGTTCGATTGTCTCGTTGTCAATGCTACCTTCAGCATTCTTCTTTAGAACCATATTTCAGTTCCAAAATTATCGGGTTTTTTTTCACCCCAAAATATAATATACTTTCTTGTTTATCCATTCATTCAGCTTTCCGAGCCATTGCGGTTCGTTGCAGCAGATAAGACTTGTCTCCCTTCCTCCATGTTCTTAGTCTTATCCTGCCAGTTGTCTCCCTTCCTCCATGTTCTTAGTCTTATCCTGCCAGTTGTCTCCTTTCCTCCCTGTTTTTAGTCTTCTCCTGCCAGTTGTCTCCCTTCCTCCGTTTTTAGTCTTCTCCTGCCAGTTGTCTCCCTTCCTCGCTGTTTTTAGTCTTCTCCTGTCAGTTGTCTCCCTTCCTCCCTGTTCTTAGTCTTCTCCTGCCAGTTGTCTCCCTTCCTCACTGTTCTTATTCTTCTCCTGCCAGTTGTCTCCCTTCCTCCATGTTCTTAGTCTTCTCCTGCCAGTTGTCTCCCTTCCTCCCTGTTCTTAGTCTTCTCCTGCCAGTTGTCTCCCTTCCTCCATGTTCTTAGTCTTCTCCTGCCAGTTGTCTCCCTTCCTCCCTGTTCTTAGTCTTCTCCTGCCAGTTGTCTCCCTTCCTCCCTGTTCTTAGTCTTCTCCTGCCAGTTGTCTCCCTTCCTCGCTGTTTTTAGTCTTCTCCTGTCAGTTGTCTCCCTTCCTCCATGTTCTTAGTCTTCTCCTGCCAGTTGTCTCCCTTCCTCCATGTTCTTAGTCTTCTCCTGCCAGTTGTCTCCCTTCCTCCCTGTTCTTAGTCTTCTCCTGCCAGTTGTCTCCCTTCCTCCATGTTCTTAGTCTTCTCCTGCCAGCTGTCCACTCCGATGGCTTGTAGGTCTTCTCCCACGTTGTCACGCCCACCGTTGTCCTGGTCTGCCCCTTGCTCTGTCTCCGCTTTTTCCTTATACGTCTTCCTTCAGCGTTCAGGTCCACGCTCTGTAGCCAGAATAACCCACCCACAAAACCTCTACTCCTCCAGCTGTGCTAATGTCTGTTGTAGTTTTTTTTTTTTACAAGTTTTATGTCCGCAAGCCCTAGTGGTTCTTTAGAACCATATTTCAGTTCCAAAATTATCGGGTTTTTTATGTCCGCAAGCCCTAGTGGTTAGTGCAGTCATATCTCACTGCAGTGGTAGATTGTTCAAAACTCGACCGAAGCCTCTACGGCAGTTCCTGCAAGTCCGCTCTTCCCTGATCTGAGATAGGAAAGGCAACCAGGCATGATACTGGTTAAATATCAGGGGCGGGGTTTTCTCACCCCCTCACAGGAAGGCGCGTCGAATTCCTAGCGCCCGCGATCAAATTGCGCCCTTAAAGTATTTCTATAGTAATAGATGGGAAAAACCAGTTTCAGGGACAATTTTTGATGCAAAAAATGGAAACGCCGCACATAAGGTAAAAAGAAAAGGTTAAGAAAATCTGTTCTTGAACACCGACAAGTAGCAGGCAATGTTAAGTGATGAGTGCGGCATGCTCCAGAAGACTGGTGACTCGTTACCAAAAACCTGAAGCTGAGGTGGACACCTCGGAGGAAGAGGAGCATGAGTAGACGAAAGGTAACATGGAGAAGAACAACAGAACGGGTGTTTAGCAATAAGGAAGTTACCTGGGTAAGAGAAAGACAGGTGTTTATGGACATCCCTTGAGGAAGTCTCATGTGCCTTGGGAACCTAAAGATTCAGAGAGAGAGAGAGAGAGGAGAGAGAGAGGGAGAGAGATAAAGAGAGAGAGAAGGAGAGAGAAAGAGGCAGAGAGAGAGGGAGAGAGAAGGGGAGAGAGAGGGAGAGAGAGAAAGAGAGAGAGAGAGAGGGGGAGAGAGAGAAAGAGAGAGAGGGAGAGAGAGAAAAAGAGAGAGAGCGAGAGAGAAATGGGGAGAGAGAGAAAGAGAGAGAGAGGGGGGAGAGAGAGAGGAAGAGAGAGAGGGGGAGAGAGAGGGAGAGAGGGAGAACCTTCATTCAGAAATGGAATTTTTTTTAAAATGTGTTATTATTGCTTTCTTCCTTCTCGTTTTTTTTTCTTCTGTTTGTTAGTGTGCATCTCTTCTCTTTGCAGTCTTCTCTACCCGTCTCTTAAACGTTTATTTCCTAGCATTGACTTCTTCTTTAGAGAATAAATAACGTCACTGAACACGTCAAGGAAAATATAGACATAGACAATATCTACATCCATGCTTCAATACCACTGAACAGGAAGTCCACGAAGATCATGATATCAAGAGGGGAAAAAAAAAGGTAAACAAAAACATTTCGAGCAGACATTTACACAGACAGACAGGCAGACAAACTAAATGTCTTATATTTGTACGTTTTCCTCTTACCTGCTTACTTTTTAATCGTTTCAAGGTACGCAAGGATTTGTGCAAGGCCGAGGTTTATGGCTCAATGTCTGACTTTTAAACGTAACTGTAATTTATTTTTCCCCAGACGTCTTTGTCCGTGGCGCCCCCTAGCTATAATCAGAAATCTAAAAGATGATAAAACATTACAAAAACTTAATCAAAGAAGGGGGGGGGGATGTAGAAAGGAATGGAAGGGTTATTTAGCAGCCCGGTCTTCGCTTAAGTTTAAGGCATAATTTTGTTGGTTGTAAAGTTCACAGGCTTTCTAGCGTCCAGGAGTTTAGACACAAAACTGAAGGTACAGGAATCCAGGTAGAAGTAGTCTGAGTTGAGTGTGCTGGAAGTGTCTGTTTGGCAAGCCATCACAATTTATATCAGGCCCTTTCATCTCCTAGACCAGGGACGGTCCGTCAGACCCCACTGCAGCTTGGGTACTTCTTCTTGGGTACTACTTCTTATTCTTCTTCTTCTTCTGTCTCCCTGGAAGTGCGAGATTGGTCTTCTTTGAGGCCAAATATAAAGTGTTGATGCACAGCATCATGTCGGATTGAGAGCGGGTTATGACGGCTATTTTTTTTTCAGTCTCTGAATGGGGCTAAAAGCAGGTGATGTGAAGTACTTCATCAGAAAAATCCGCTGCCATCGGGACTATCGCTATTCTTGTCCTGTTGGCCAAGCTAGAGTTTTACTGGGGGCACCAACAGAGAGGTGGGAACAGTCTTAGTCAGCTATGGTTTACTAACTCTGGTACTATCATCTCAGCTATGGTTTACTAACTCTGGTACTATCATCTCAGCTATGGTTTACTAACCCTGGTACTATCATATCAGCTATGGTTTACTAACCCTGGTACTATCATGTCAGCTATGGTTTACTAACTCTGGTACTATCATATCAGCTATGGTTTACTAACTCTGGTACTATCATATCAGCTATGGTTTACTAACCCTGGTACTATCATATCAGCTATGGTTTACTAACCCTGGTACTATCATGTCAGCTATGGCTTACTAACTCTGGTACTATCATCTCAGCTATGGTTTACTAACTCTGGTACTATCATCTCAGCTATGGTTTACTAACTCTGGTACTATCATCTCAGCTATGGTTACTAACTCTGGTACTATCATCTCAGCTATGGTTTACTAACCCTGGTACTATCATATCAGCTATGGTTTACTAACCCTGGTACTATCATGTCAGCTATGGTTTACTAACTCTGGTACTATCATATCAGCTATGGTTTACTAACTCTGGTACTATCATATCAGCTATGGTTTACTAACCCTGGTACTATCATATCAGCTATGGTTTACTAACCCTGGTACTATCATGTCAGCTATGGCTTACTAACTCTGGTACTATCATCTCAGCTATGGTTTACTAACTCTGGTACTATCATCTCAGCTATGGTTTACTAACTCTGGTACTATCATCTCAGCTATGGTTTACTAACTCTGGTACTATCATCTCAGCTATGGTTTACTAACCCTGGTACTATCATATCAGCTATGGTTTACTAACCCTGGTACTATCATGTCAGCTATGGTTTACTAACTCTGGTACTATCATATCAGCTATGGTTTACTAACTCTGGTACTATCATATCAGCTATGGTTTACTAACCCTGGTACTATCATATCAGCTATGGTTTACTAACCCTGGTACTATCATATCAGCTATGGTTTACTAACCCTGGTACTATCATGTCAGCTATGGCTTACTAACTCTGGTACTATCGTGTCAGCTATGGTTTACTAACTCTGGTACTAACATATCAGCTATGGTTTACTAACTCTGGTACTAACATATCATCTATGGTTTAGTAACTCTGGTACTAACATATCATCTATGGTTTAGTAACTCTGGTACTAACATATCATCTATGGTTTACTAACCCTGGTACACAATCTCAGCTATGGTTTACAAACCCTGGTACTGTCATATCAGCTATGGTTTACTAACCCTGGTACTGTCATATCAGCTATGGTTTACTAACCCTGGTACTGTCATATCAGCTATGGTTTACTAACCTTGGTACTGTCATATCAGCTATGGTTTACTAACCCTGGTACTGTCATATCAGCTATGGTTTAATAACCCTGGTACTGTCATATCAGCTATGGTTTAATAACCCTGGTACTGTCATATCAGCTATGGTTTAATAACCCTGGTACTGTCATGTCAGCTATGGTTTAATAACCCTGGTACTGTCATATCAGCTGTGGTTTTCTGGCTGGTACATCGGACAGTATATTCGCTCCTCTCCCTCCCCACTTCTTGGGCGCTATAAACATTCACACTTCTCCTGTTTTATACTAATCTCAGGAGGAAAGGTGGCTATCCTAGCATGAAGCTCATCACGGCCAGAGAACCAAAACTTGTCATAGTGGTGGACTGTCTATTAGGCTGAACAGCCTTAAGAATAAAGGCCTGGAAGAACAAGGCTCCCTGGGCAGCAAGAAAAAATAAAAAAAACCTCTCCAGGCAGAGATTACTGCTCCATGTGGCAGACATTTTTCATTAGAATTATTGCACGTACTAGCATCTTTCCCATCGCAACATATGCCTGTGAGACCTGGACACTTAACAAAACAGCTGAGAAACACATAAATGCCTTTGAATGTAAATGCTACAGAAGAGTCCTTCACATATCATGGACACAAAAAAGAACAAATATATCCATACTACAAGAACTTAATCTTGAAGAATGTTGGCTAGTAAGGAAGATTAAACAATGAAAACTTAAATATTTTGGACACATTAATCGTCATGAGAATTTAGAGAAGACAATCTCGGAAAGGTAGATAATGGGAAAAAGAAAAAGAGGAAGACCAAGGCGAAGATGGCTGCAAAACATCGTTGATGATCTGTGAATGGGCGCATCAGCAGCAGGGCATCTGGCTCACAACGAGAGGCCTACAGGAGAGCTGTTAGGGAGGCAAAGTTCCACAAGGGACATGCAAATGACTGACTAGCTTAGTTATGTTATACGTAAGACAGTGATGAATCAGTTTGTGTTTAGTCTGTGCAATACAAAGATTTATAGTAATATCAGATGTCACAGCTAAAGGGGAATCAAACCATATATCAAGACATATGCGTTATAAATCGGAGAGGGCTGGGGAGGAGGGGGCCTCTCGCTAAATTTAACCCAGTTAATCCCTCAAGGGAAAAGATCCTTCTACTAATAGGCTCACGCTTGGTAATGGCACTGATTGTTTGAGTGATTGACTGAATGATTCATAGAATGATTGGTTGAATGATTAAATTTTATTGCCACGGTGGTGGAGTCTGAGGAGGCGCATTTTCGGGGGGGCCGTCGTGAGGAGGGGGTGGGGGCCGAGGAAGGGACCCACTCCAAGTCTTAAAGCAAGCCTGGCGTAGCCTACACACAGTTCCACAATGGCGTAGCCTACACCCAGTTCCACAATGGCGTAGCCTACACCCAGTTCCACAATGGCGTAGCCTACACCCAGTTCCACAACGGCGTAGCCTACACCCAGTTCCACAATGGCGTAGCCTACACCCAGTTCCACAATGGCGTAGCCTACACCCAGTTCCACAACGGCGTAGCCTACACCCAGTTCCACAATGGCGTAGCCTACACCCAGTTCCACAATGGCGTAGCCTACACCCAGTTCCACAACGAAGCTTGTGCTTGGACATCTTCACAGCATCAGCTGCTAAGAACATCTTGCCCCCAGATCAGATGATGATGCTTGTTCTTGTTGTTCTGCCTGCCTAGAAAGCCGGCCTAGATGTTCTTTGCAGCCGAAACGGTAAAGGTTTTGAAACGCAGTCACGGCATTATCTAGGAAGTGGGTTTGCTGCGACCATTTTGTTTCCGCCCAAACCCAGAACGGTTGAAAGAGGATTCTAATTTTTAAAAAAAGGGGGAGGGCTGGAACAGTTTTCTGATTTTGTGGAGAGGTCGAATAAATATCATCAGAGCCCCATAATCTGGTTACAAATCCCCAGTGGTTATGGAGACCATGATTAAGAATAAGGGGCCCATATAGACAAGGCGCCCGGCGTTAAGGAAAAACAAAATAAAAATGTCTGCGGGCAGAGCTTACTGCAAAGTGAAGCTAAGAAAAAGTATCAAAAGATGCAAGACTTGGTCTGTCGCAGGCTTCAGTGCCACGTGGATCATTGCCATCCCTGTTCCTTTTGCCAGGCTGAGCTTGTTGCTGGGGGTTTATGACATAGGAAAAAGGGTGAGGGTCTGGACCAACTGTTTTCTCTGGCCCTGACAAACGTGCGGTCACTGTGCCCCCCTTCCCAGCACCAGTTCGAGGCAGACATAACAGCGACAGAAGCACTTTATCTTCTGTGCTTACAATTTATGAAACAAGTAGGAGCAGCTTTATTCATTAACAAGTACACAGTTGTAACGTTTCGGCGTGAGCCTTCATTTCCTTTCAGGAATTAAAAAAACAAATTGTTTTTTAAAAATCCCATCGTCCCTTCTTTGTCGTTTTGTTCTCGTCCATTATTTCACTTAAAAAGAAAAATCTTTCTTGCTTTTGTTCATCATTTTCTCATCAGCTGCACACGTCCTCTCTCTGTCTCTCTCTGTCTCTCTCTGTCTCTGTCTCACTCTCTGTCTCTGTCTCTCTCTGTCTCTCTGTGTCTCTCTCTCTGTATCTCTGTCTCTCTCTCTGTCTCTGTCTCTCTCTCTCTGTATCTCTGTCTCTCTCTCTGTCTCACTCTCTGTCTCTGTCTCTCTCTGTCTCTCTGTGTCTCTCTCTCTGTATCTCTGTCTCTCTCTGTCTCTCTGTGTCTCTCTCTGTATCTCTGTCTTTCTCTGTCTCTCTCTGTCTATCTCTGTCTCTATCTGTCTCTATCTGTCTCTCTGTCTGTCTCTCTCTGTCTCTCTTTGTCTGTCTCTCTCTGCCTGTCTCTCTCTGTCTGTCTCTCTGTCTCTCCCTGTCTCTCTGTCTCTCTGTCTGTCTCTCTCTGTCTCTCTGTCTGTCTCTCTCTCTCTGTCTCTGTCTCTCTCTGTCTCTCTCTCTCTCTCTGTATGTTAGACCACCCGTCCTCTATACTAATCATTCGTGTATAATCTATGGTTGTTCCACGGACTCATACATAACCTCTCCCTAGCATATGAAGATCCAAGGATCCCAGGTTGAGAACTAATACTTCAGAAGAGAGAAATCTTACCAGAGTTATCCTACGGTGAATACGTTGGTCTTCTCATTCATTTGACCTTCAGGCACTTAAAACTTCTGCTTTAAAAAAAAAAAAAACATCTTTTTTCTTTAGCAGTTTTTCCCCGTCAAAATTATTTTCACAGAAGACTTGTCAGTTAAATAATCACTCTCCAGGTGAGAAGTTTAAAAATAATTACGTTTTTTTGTGCGTAGTTTATGAGCGACGCTAGAGAATGTACATTCGACGACGCATGGCATCTTACTCGGCTCTCTCAAAGTGAGGTCCCGCCATGTTTGTGTTCCAGGTTTTTTAGGTATAGGGAAGCCGAAACAGAAATTGCCTCATGCCAGTTTGTTTCTTAGCTGTGATTTAGTTATAAAAATAAATTAAAACGTTTGTTTTGATAATATTTTTTCTTGTTTATTTATTTTTGTTTGTTTATGGTCTTAAATTAAGGAAGACAGCCACAGATACTGAAGGAAAGAAAAATGGATGGATGGATGGATGGATGGATGGATGGATGGATGGATGGATGGATGGATGGATGGATGGATGGATGGATGGATGGGTGGGTGGGTAGGTGAATGGATGGATGGGTGGGTGGATAGGAGGATGGGTGGGTGGATGGGTGGGTGGATAGGAGGATGGATGGATGGACGGATGGGTGGGTGGATGGGGGGTGGATAGGAGGATGGGTGGGTGGATAGGTGGGTGGATATGAGGATGGGTGGGTGGATAGGAGGATGGATGGATGGACGGATGGGTGGGTGGATGGGTGGGTGGATAGGAGGATGGGTGGGTGGATAGGAGGATGGATGGATGGACGGATGGGTGGGTGGATGGGTGGGTGGATAGGAGGATGGGTGGGTGGATAGGAGGATGGATGGATGGATAGGAGGATGGGTGGGTGGATGGGTGGGTGGATAGGAGGATGGGTGGGTGGATGGGTGGGTGGATAGGAGGATGGGTGGGTGGATAGGAGGATGGGTGGGTGGATGGGTGGATGGATAGGAGGATGGGTGGGTGGATAGGAGGATGGGTGGGTGGATGGGTGGGTGGATAGGAGGATGGGTGGGTGGATAGGAGGATGGGTGGGTGGATGGGTGGGTGGATAGGAGGATGGATGGATGGATAGGTAAAATAGACAGACAGACATAGACAGACAGAAAGACAGATATACAGATTAAAGTCTAACATGCAGAGAGAGAGAGAGGGAGGGAGAGAAAGAGAGAAAGGGGAGTGGGCAACTGATGAGAAAATGATGAACAAAAGCAGGAAGAAGAAAAGAAAAAGAAAATAATGGATGCAAATTAAACGACAGAGAAGGGACGAGCGGATTTTAAAAAACATTTTTTTTAATACCTCAAAGGAAATGAGGTGAATCACGCTAGTTAACTCACGTGGAGATGACGAACAAGAGAATGTGGCAGCAACGCTTGTGATAGACCTCGTGGGAGCCGTACTTCTGTACTGTAAGGGTTAAAAAGATGGAAGGGAAGGGGGTGGAGTATTGTAGCAGCGAAAAAAAAAACCATTGAAATTTAGATTGTAAAGATGTATTTCAACAGCGATTTTTTCGCACATTATTTTCAACCTTGGAAATTACAGGGGAAAAGAATGCAAGAATTCTCTATAGGACTTTTTAAAAAGAAATCTTTGCTGGTTTGTTTCGGTATTTTGATTTTAGTTTCGTTTTACTCTAGAGGAGAGAGAGAGAGAGAGAGAGAGAGAGAGAGAGAGAGAGAGAGAGAGTAAATGAATGAATGAATGAATGATCTTTATTTTTAAAGGGTAAAGATTTGGCACGCAGGCCCGTCTTACATCCTGCCCTTCATCGCTCCATTTTTTATTCTTACCAAACACTCGATTTAATACAAGTATACTTCTTCTTCTTCGTTCGCAATACAAGTATACAAATTCTTATATCCTTCCCTTGCCGTTAAACGTCACATAGGGCTTGCAAAGTAGTTCGCCAGTTTTTCCTGTTTTCAGCGAGTTTTTCAACCTCATCAAAGGATTTTATGCCTATTAATTTGGCCTCTCTTAACAATGTGCTCTTCAGAGTTTCAAGAGATCGATCTCTTTTCTTCGGCCTGTTGTGTTCCACTTGATAGCTTGTTTTGGGATTCTCTGATCATTTCTTCTCATCACGTGACCAACATATGTCCATCTCCTTTTCCTGATCACCCATGAGACTGGTTGTTGTTCAGTCATCTGTCTTATCTCTGCGTTGTTCTTGAATTCGTTCCACTTGATGCCGAATATTTTCCTTATGCATTTGTTTAAAAAAAAAGTTTAATTTCTTGTCTATTTCTTTAGTTGTTTTCCAGCTTTCACATGCATAAATGAGGGTGGATATTACATTTGAATTGAATAGTCTTAAATTGGTTTTTGTGCTTATAACTTTCGAATGCCATATGTTCTCAAGATTCTTGAAAGTCAATGCTGCTTTTGCAATTCTAATTGTAACTTCCTTTCTGGCGTCACCATTCCTGGTCTGTGTGTAACTGCCAAGATGTGCAAATTGGTTGACTTCTTCAACAGCTGTTCTTCGTGGTTAATGAGAAGTTTCATTATTTTTTTTATTATTTTTTTCAGTATGTTCTTCAAGTATTATTCTGAGAGTAAAGATCTGGTCGAGACAGCTTCTCCCTTTTCGAAATCCTGCTTGTTCTTCTCTCATTGCAGTATCCACTATATCTTTAAGTCTATTCAAAATGACCTTGTAAAATACTTTTGACACAACTGATACTAAGGTTACTCCTCTCCAATTGTTACAGTCACTAAGATTGACTTTTTTTGGTATTTAATAAAATACCAAAATACAAATAAGATTAGGAAAAAACATGTCAAAAGAATGTAATATTAAACTATTACATTCAAAGTAAAATAAAAGAAATAATTAATCTAATAAAATGGCTCTCATACATACACGCACACACACAGACATATTTATAAACAAAAATAAATTTTCAGTTCAGATCATACGTTTTTAACAGTCATTAAAATAATTTCTAATAATATCTAGCACAAGAAATTAGACTCTTTTAAAAACAAATGCATAAGGAAAATATTCGGCATCAAGTGGAACGAATTCAAGAACAATGCAGAGATAAGACAGATCACTGAACAACAACCAGTCTCATGGATGATCAGGAAAAGGAGATGGACATATGCTGGTCACTTGATGAGTAGAAATGATCAGAGAATCTCAAAACAAGCTATCAAGTGGAACACAAAACAGGCCAAAGAAAAAGAGGCAGACCACATGAAACTCTGAAGAGGAGATTGTTAAGAGAGGCCAAATTAACAGGCATAAAATCCCTTGATAAAGTTGAAAGGCTCGCCGAAGACAGGAAAAATTGGCGAACTACCTTGCGAGCCCTATATGACGTTTAACGGCAAGGGAAGGATATAAGATATAAGATAAGAATATCTAGCAAGTTACTTTTCGAACTATGTTATTTTAGTACTTGATGACTGGCGAGTCATGGCTTGAGTGAATGCTGATTATTCTATGGAGGCATATAGTTACAGAGAGAGAGAGAGAGAGAGAGAGAAAGGGAAGGAGAAGGAAAGAGAAGGGGAGAGAGGGAGGGAGAGACAGATAGAAAGGGAGAGAGCGGGGAGAGAGAGAGGGGGGGGGGAGAAAGAGGGAAGAGAGAGAGAACCTTCATTCAGAAATGGATTTTTTTTAAAAATGTGTTATTGTTGCTTTTTTCCTTCTCGTTTGTTTTCTTCTTTGTGTTAGTGTGCATTTCTTCTCTTTGCAGTCTTCTCTACCCGTCCTTTGAAAGTTGTTTTCTTCGCACCGAGCTAGGCGCATGCGTAGGCGGAAGTGTTTCAGTTGTGCTCTATCGTGCTATGAAAAACGAGACCTCCCTTTGGTCAAATGTTATACTGCTACAGCTAATCATGCGGTGTCTCCTTTTATTACACCTCTTAATCTCTTCTCTATGCAACACTTAGGGAAGTGTTAAGTTTAAATTTATATAGTTCTAGGAAAGATAAAATCGATAGTTCAGTTGTTTTTTTTCCTAGTGGTTGCTGTGCAGTAAGTTTTCAATGGTTTTGGTGGCTATAACTTTTCAATGATTTTGGTGGCTATAATTTTTCAATGATTTTGGTGGCTATAACTTTTTAATGATTTTGGTGGCTATCTTGAACTCAGAATCTATAAGTCTGCCTGTGACAAAGATATGTTGAAAGCAAAACAACCACGTGGTTGGTACTTCTCACTTATTTCCCCTTGTAAATTCTAGAAAGTTGCTAGGAAAGATAAGAACTTCTCTGAAAGCACTAAAAGCCGACCAGGTTTGTACAAGACCATCCTCGTTTGCTGTTGTTACCTATCTCAAATCGCCATGCACAAAACCAGACAGGTGAAGGTAACAATCCCCCGTTTCCATGCCATTAAAGGCATGTTGGAGCCCGTATTTCCAAGATCATCGGCACGTGACAAGGTGATGTGGTCAGTATCACACCTGACTGCATTTTACCCTCTCAGATTTCTCTGGTACCCATTTTTTAGAGGCTGGGTTGACCCTAGGGCCTTTTTAACCAGACCTGCTTTTAAAACCTTTTTTTTTTTTGCCTGCTAAGATGTATGCAAGGCAGTTTTATGCACTTTGTAAGGTTAACTTATCTGTGGGGAAAACAAAAATGTCCTCGGGGGTCAGCGCAGCGACTCCTTGGGGTCTGCACGAGGCTGCAAAATTGCTCTAGTTTAACAATGCAGTCTTTGCAGTATATTTGCACAACTTTCTGGTGCTTGTTTCAATGTATGTCTCTTATGATTACCTCTCATTGGGCGATCGAAGTTCGAACTATAATTGTGATTTAAAAGAGAGGGGTCACTGCCTCGTTCTAATCTAAGGTAGATGTCCATGCAATATTTTGGTGCAACTGTACTGAGCTACAACAGAAAATTTCTCTAGACAGAGATAGTAGAAGTTTCACCAGTTTAAAAAAAATGTGTAAATTGGGAGATAGAAAACAAGAGATCGCAAGCCGAAAACCTGGATATGTTGATGAGTTTTTTCTACGCCTTTGGGAAACTGACTGGATCCTGTAACACATGCGAGACATGGATAGCTCTCATTTTAGTGCCTTTAAGCGCAGGGGCTCTAAATCAGGATATACATACCCCTCGAGGATGGGGGGTGGACCAGATTATGAGGGTATGAGGGTAGTTAATCGGCCTCTGGACAACAGCAGAAAAACTTTTTTTTCTTCTTCCAGCGGTTTTGTTCCTAGCTATCCACATGCAGAGTAAAATCAAGTTATTGACATCTTTTAAAGTCATACTGGCACTTCACAGAGATGGATGATGATGCTGATGGTGATGACGATGATGATACGATGATGGTGACCATGGTGATAATGATGATGACGATGATGATGACGATGTCACGATGACGATGATGACGACGATGTCGATGACTGTGATACGATGATGATGACGATGATGGTGATGATGACATGATGATGATGATGATGTTGATGATGATGATGATGATTACGAAAGTCTAAGTGACGTTCTGAGCGTGGAGAAATATTGGGCAATTCATAGAAATTATGTAATCAGAAAAAGATTCAAGAACCCTTGCTTTGGAGGATAGGGATTATGTAATCGTAAAAAAAAAGATTCAAGAACCCTTGCTTTGGAGGATAGGGATTATGTAATCGTAAAAAAGATTCAAGAACCCTTGCTTTGGAGGATAGGGATTATGTAATCGTAAAAAAGATTCAAGAACCCTTGCTTTGGAGGATAGAGATTAAACAAAAAACGAGGTCAAGTGCTGGAACACCCACTATGTGCCTCTCAGCGAGAAGTGATGAAAAGAACTGCAACACTGGGACATTGTGATGGTAGAATTTTACATTCTGATCCAGTGTGAGAGAATCAGTCCAGTTTCAGATTCATGCCCTTGCTCTCTGTTCGATTTTTCTGCTTTGATAAGCGTAGAGAAGTCGAAGAGCATATCGCAATATTTCTTACAGAACAGAATCAGCTTTAACTGAATATAGGGTTCTTATAGTTCATCCATGGCTCTTATAGTTCACCCAAGGTCCTTATATTTTATCCAAGGCTCTTATAGTTCATCTAAGGCCCTTATATTTCATCCATGGCTCTTATAGTTCATCCAAGGCCCTTACATTTCATCCTAGACCCTTTTATTTAATCCTAGACCCTTATAGTTCATCCAAGGCCGTTATATATCTCATTGAATGCTATTTTAGTTCATCTAAGGCCTTATAGTTCACATAAGGTCTGACAATTAAGTAATGAGACTGGTTTTATTGTGGCCAAGACAAAAATGCCATCTATGAAGCAAAGCATGGAATCCAAAGAGGCACCCTTCATCTATGATCTGGCAATTTTTCATCGCCGCCAGATAAGCAGATCACGAACAAGCTGCCATTTTGTTGACCTACTCAGAAGTGCATTGTAACATAATCAGCATGGAGCAAAAAAGCTAACATTAAATTCTATTTTATACTCGGAAAAAGTGCCATTGAGACAGTTGAATTGATGTGACAAGGTTATTGGGATAATTGTTTATCTCGTGCACAGATATTCAAGTAGTATTCACGATTCAAAAGTGGTGTAGAAACGATTACAAATGCAACTAGACATGGACGTCCAATTTCTGTTCATAATGAGGAACTCATTGCAAAAGTCAGAGAACGGATACAAGAAGCTCGTTGTTTGACTGTGAGGATGATGGCAGATGAATTTGGTGTTAACCGAGAGAGACCTTTCGTAAAATTTTAGTGGAAGATTTGGGCAAGAAAAAAGTTGCTTGCCAGTTTGTACCACATTCGTTGTCTGGTGACTAAAAACATCAGCGTGTTAAGTACGCAAAAGACATCATCAAAATGTATCGCAGAAATAAACATTTCTTAGATTTGATTGTTGCAGAGGATGAAACATGGATTTTCTGCTATGATCCCACAACTAAACGCCGAAGTGCTCATTGGAAGTCACTATCATCACCAAAAGGCACAACAATTCGTCTTCAAATGTCGAAAGTGAAGACAATGTTGGTGTGCTTCTACGATAACAAAGGAGTTATTCACAAAGAGTTTATTCCAGAGGGACAGACTGTCACTGCCAAAGTTTAAGTGTTTTGAAACGCCTGTTGTAAAGGATTATCCTAGTCCGACCCATGTATTCAACACCTGCCATTTTTTTTCCTTCTTCATGATAATACACCGGCTCACCGGGCGGTAGTTGTACAGGAATTTTTGTCCCCAAAACAAGTGTGTGTTCTCAACCATCCACTCTGTTCCCCAGATTTGTCTCTGCGATTATTTTCTATTCCCAAAATTAAAGTTACCATTGAAAGAACACTTCTTTGACGATACTGATGACATCCATGGGGCCGTAGCATGGAGTTTAAGGGTCATACCAACAGAAGAACTGCGGAGTTCTAGTGTTTGTTAGATCGTGACACTCGCTGCATCAATGTACACGGGGCTTACTTTGAATAAAATACAGGTTATATCTTCAACTGTTGTTTATTTTATTTTTTATGGAATTAGTCTCATTATTTAATTGTCGGACCTTGTAGTTCACCCAAGGTCCTTATAGTTCATCCATCTAACCATGCTCTTCAACGGTAACCAACAAAGCAGCAGCCAATGTCACCGCCATGGTTTCTGGGTCTTAGAATTAAGTATACCCATTTAAGATAAGGTTACGTCCCAATGAGTCCAACTTAGGTTGAAAATATCATAATTTGAATATCAATATAATATGATAAATAAAGAAATAAATAAATAACTACTGCTACAGAATCTGTATATAAAAACAGATAATTGTTGTAACTAACAAAATATCAGTAATTTTTAAAAAGTGAATAAATGAGTACATGTTTGTTCTACCCAAAAACGGAATGTTAATAGGGAATGTATATTGCTATCGCAACAACCAAAAGTCGAAATATCGCAAGTCGACCAACCGTAAGTAGAGGAGAACCTCGAACTCAGTTTTAACAGTTTGTAGATAAAAATTCGTTAACAATTCTCAGCTTAATTAATATTAACTCTTAATGTTAACAAAATTATATTGACTTTTTTATGAGCCAAATATCATTTTTGATTATTTGACGAATTCATATAATGTACAGCAGGACACGAACAGTGAACAGCTTTGCAACTTTTCTTTCAAACACGCAGTGCACAGCACCACTTGCGGACGCACACATACAGACCACGTGGACCAAAAGCTTCAGCAATAGCAGACAATACCAGCCCTTGCTCACCCATGAAATTTCCCACAGTTCCGTGCAACACTCACGCGGGTGTTTACGCATTGTCCCACGCACAGAATTCATTAATTACTCGCGCAACGCTCCAGATTGTCAGACGTGAAGGGTGTGCGAAGTTTCCAACCTTCCGTCTTGCACTGTATACAGGTCACAGTCTTTCAGAAGGTACGGCCAAGACCTCATCGTGTTTCCAATTCTTGCTGGCTGTTATCTTCTTGTGTTTTTTTCAAATTCTTTCTGTCTGTTTTTTTTACTACGAAACTTGAACAGAGAAAAACAAGAAGATGGCAGATTGACATTAATGGATAAGAAGAAATGTTTGCGAAAAACATTGCTAAAGCTAGACTGTACATTTGTAAAGTGCAAAATGGCGTTTTTTTTAATTAGAGTTTTTGTTGTTATTGTTGTTGTTGTTGTGTGTGTGTGTGTGTGGGGGGGGGGGGGTTATTATTTAAGGCAAGTTCGCGTATTTTTTAGCTGAACTTTGAAACGTCACTTTTTCTTTTTAGCTTTTCTTGACCATAAACTTGTTTCTGTTTTATCATCATCATCATCGTCATCATCATCATCATCATCTTTCAGCAGTAGCAGCACATTTGTAGCTTCGTGTTTTGTGTGTAGTCATATTGTGTAACGGTGACGTTTTGTTTAGTGTTCTCGTCTCCAGACCAGAAGGTCCCGCGTTCGATTCCACCCGGGGTGGAATTTTTTTTTTTTTTTCCTGACCGACGCGTACCAGGGTCAAGCCAGCCTCAGGATGTGGCTAACTGGGGTTCCCCTAGGTAAACAAAGGCCTGACAACTGGTCTGGCCTCCCTAAGTCACAAAGATGTGAAGTGCATTAACACTTCACGCTTCACACTTTCACACCTTCACGTCTCTGACTATGAGCCCTGGTACCCGAAGAGATGGATCTTTATGGTGGTGGTGGAGCCAAATGAGGAGCCTGCCATTACAGCTTGTCAGACAGTCATCATCCCATCTGCTGGTGTAATATAAAGTGATAGAGCAGAGTGTTAGAAACAAAGCACTTTAAACGTGAAAGGAAAATGACAAGAGAATTACATTGGACTTCAAACACGGACTTCGGAAAGAAAGAAAAATGACAAGAGAATACCTGGGACTTGAATTACTGACTTCGGAAAGAAAGAAAAATGACAAGAGAATATCTGGGAGTTGAATTACTGACTTCGGAAAGAAAGAAAAATGACAAGAGAATTACCTGGGACATGAATCACTGACTTCGGAAAGAAAGAAAAATGACAAGAGAATTACCTGGGACATGAATCACTGACTTCGGAAAGAAAGAAAAATGACAAGAGAATTACCTGGGACATGAATCACAGACTTCGGAAAGAAAGAAAAATGACAAGAAACTACCTGGGACTTCAACCACGGACCAGGTAAACTATAGAATGGTTCAGTCATGTGTTTTTATGATATGTTCACTTTCGATATTATTGACAAGCGAACGCGTCCTTACAGTGTGTTTAGAAGTGCACTTTTTTGCCGATGTCCTTGGAATCTACCCTTCACTAGTCCGGCTTTCTTCGTTTGGCTGGAACTGTCAAGTTGTTTTTGCCTATCAAGCATCTACACCATGTTGCCCTTTGTCTTCTTAATGAGAAATATGAAGCTCTGTGGGAAATGATTTCACTGGTGTATCAGGGATCGGCCATGTACAGCCTTTGTTTTAGCATTTTCCTTGAAATTAATCAACTCTGTATGCTCTTCTGTGTCATATGCTAAATTTCCCCCAAAACATATCCTTTGTCTTCTACTATTTCTGTACCAATCTTTGAATTAAAATCGACCGTTATTAATACAATATCATTTTTTCGTACCTGGTCTGTCGTAGTTTGCAGTCTGTTATGAAAGTCTTCTACTTCCTCTTCTTCTGATGTAGGCGAAGAGTTCTTCAAATATCGTGGACACAAAAAAGAACAAGTGCATCCACACTACAAGAACTTAATGTTGAAGAAGTTCGGCTAGTAAAGAGGATTAAAGAGAGAAAACTTAAATATTCTGGACCCATTAAACGTCATGAGAATTTAGAGAAGACAGTCTTGGAAAGGTACATATTAGGGGAAAGAAAGAGAGAAAGACCAAGGCGAAGATGGCTGCACGACATCGTTGATGACCTGCAAATGGATGCATCAGCTGCAGGGCATCTTGCTTACAACCGAGAGGCCTACAGGAGAGCTGTTAGAGAGGCAAAGTTCGGCAAAGGATATGCAAATGACTGATTGATATGCTCTTCTGGACGTCTAAGGTTTTGTTTGTTGCTGCCCTTTTAGTAGTCTTCTTCAGAAAGAGACAGCCGCGATACAAAGTAGTTCTGTGCTTACATTACAAACGCTAGAAAACAGGAGAATCAATGCCCTTCTGGAAAGTTACAAGAGCAAAAAAGCCATGACGTAACAGTGTTGGATACTTGCAAACTGGTTCTGGCTGACGAAGATTCTTCCCTACATCATTGGAGCCTTCATTCCAATGGCCATCTGCCTACATTCAACATCTTCAACCTGAATACATGTACTTGTACGAACTCTCCGTAACTGCGAGATGTTGTTCTTTACAGCCGATGCTGTAGAGATGTTGAGGAACAGCATCGCATCGTCGTGGGAGCGTGTTATGGCGGCTACTTTTTCAGTCCCGGAGTACAACTAAAAAACCAAGGGGGTGTTCAATGTTTCTTTAGCAGACTCCACCACCATGGAGGCTATGGCGATCCCTGCCCCATTAGCCAGGCTATGCCTGTTACTGAGGGTACCACGGAGAAGTGAGACAGGGTCTTGATCAGCTATGGTTCGCTAACCCCGTCGCTGGCATATCAGCTATTGGTAGCTGATTGCCTCATCGGATAAGCGTCTTCAATCCCTTCAGCCTGAGAGGAACTGATATGTTTCTCCACAAAAGTGGACCTTACGGGGAACCCTGGCTGCTGAACCACTTCCACAGATTCGTCAGACTCAATACTTGTACTGTGTTACATTCAGTTCAGCTTCCAGAACTTAAAACTCTGGGACAAAGAGAACTTCATTTACCGTGGAAATAGGCTTTCATAGAAAGTATAACAGAGAGAACGTACTTTCATTACGTGTATAACTAGTGAGCGAGAGAGAGAGAGAGAGAGAGAGAGAGAGAGAGAGAGAGAACTTATTTCATATACTGAAATATACTTACTTTCCTTACTTGTACAGTAGTGCCTCGGGTCACGAAGAAATCGGCCAACGAACACAATTTACGAACACATTTTACTCGACCCGCGAACAATGCATCGGCTCGCGAACGGCATCAGTTGTACCAGGTTTGCGCGCTGTGAACATTGTTTGTCCTTGCGTTGTTCTTGATACAATTTTTTGTTGCTTTATGCATTAAATTAACCCTCGTTATGGCTCCCAAGAAAGTGGAAAGTGTTAGTGACAGCGGTATCAAGAAGCCCAAGCGTACTTCAGTAGAAACGAAGAAAGAAATAATAACTAAACATGAGAATGGTGTTCATGTTTCTGATCTGGCCAAGCAGTACGACATGGCTAAATCTACGATCTGTACGATCTTAAAGAACAAAGATGCGCCCTAACAAAACTGCGACCACCAGAGCAGTGGAAATTTTAAATGACAATATGATGTCCCATTTTCGGAACATTTTCACAACAAAGAAAACGACAAATGTCTCTGGATCGTTATCTTGTGAAAACACCAGCCACCGAGCCAGCAATCGAACCACTTCCCAGGATACAAACAAGAGAAAAAAACACCAGAAATATCTACACAATTGCCCGACGTTATTATGGAATGGGACTAGTCCTCCTCCTACTCCTCTACCATCATCCTGTGCCAGCAACTATCAACCACAAAACTGAAGTTATACTGTATATTTTATATTATATATTTTTGCCACACATAAATCCACAGAAAAGTAAAAAAAAAACAATATATTTCTGGGCGGGTAAGTGGATTTGCATTAATTTCAATGGGAAAATTTATTTCGGTTCGCGAACGGAGTCAAAGAACGAATTAAGTTCGTGACCCGAGGTACCACTGTATATCTAATACATACCACTGTATATCTAATGAGAGAACTTATTTCAGAAATAGAAATATATATTCATTATTTCATCATTAGAGAACTTCTTTGAAGACTGGAAATATATCTTCGTTTTACATAAAAATGCATACATACATGTATACACATACATACATACATACATACATACATACATACATACATACACACACATCATTCAACCATAGGCACTCTTCTAATAATGTAACTTAACACAACTTCCTTTGTTGACATTATTTCAGCACATGCTAGAGATTACACATTTCTTATTTTGTTCGTTTATTTTCCTCGTCATTTCATATTCTTTTTCTTTTCTCACCTAAAGTTCTCTTGGTGCTAATGTGTCTGGAGATTGGTTGTAGGAGGTGGTTGTCAGAGATGTGGGCGATTACATCCGTCATCTCATTTCCTTTGGGAAACAGCTCTCAAAACTGCTGTTTTCAAGGTCATCCGCGAAATCTGACGTATTTGATAAGATATGCCAGCTCTAGGTGAGGAAAAAGAAAAAAAAAAAGCAAGCCAGAACTTCTAACAGCAGCTGACATACTTGTCAAATTATTTCCAATTACAAAGGCGTTGCCTTCGCTCGTGACACACTATCAGAAATGTTTTATTTATATTTCTTATCGTTTCTTTCCTCTGCCCCAATTGTTCCTGCTTTTTGTTGGAAATCCGCGAGGTTTGTGTTACGGGAATACCCGATATAGAACCGCCGAGAAAAGTGACGTGACAGACATATCATCTGTTTGTACAATGGCACAGGTACGGCGTTATAAAGCCAGAGAAAACAAAATGCTATTTTTAAAATCCGACGGTAATTTATTTCGCAAGACTCGATGTAAGTTGAGAATACAGCAGTTCGGAGTAATCATGTTCGTTTATGATATAAGAGATAAAGAGAAATAACTACTACATAAAAATGGTTCTATTAATGAGGTATATGTTTAATTTTTAGCAAATGATAGAGAGAGTGAGGAAAGAGGGGAGGAACTCCACTGACGGAAAGTAAGATGATCACGTATAATGAATAACATACAACATCCAATATTTCGGCCGAAAGCATTTTTCTAGGATCACATACAAGAACACCACAATATATAAAACACGGAAATTAGAAGAAAAATTAAACATTTGACTTTTTTGGTATTCTCCCTGTTAAAGGAACACGGGCACAAAATTCCGTTTCTATGTGTTGTGTAGTTCTCGTATGAGATCCTTGAAAATAGGCTTTCGCCGAAATATTGGACGTTTTATGTTCTTCATTTATACGAGATCTTACTTTCTATCGTTCTTTCATCTGCCCACTTTCCTCATACCTTCTATCTTTTTTTTTTTTTTTTTGTAAAACTAAACCATACACCTATATCTGCCGATTATAATAAACAATTCTTTCAAACCTACTAGGGGAGGTAAGAAACTCCCTTATAATGTACACGAAATATGAAATTATCTCTCTCTTCTCTATCTCTTTCATTTCCACATTAAGAATCAGTTCAGCGTTTTTAATTGATCATATATGACCTTAACAAACGAAAAGCAATGTATCATTAAAAAAAAACTTGACTTGCATTAAACTAACAATCTTTTTTTTATTTCAAATACAGGACACTAAAAAAAAAAATGGGGGCATACAGAAAAGTAACATTTAAATATCATGAACCAGTATCTGGGTATGTTTGAACATGCGGCAATCAAAGATGAGAATATGGGACTAATATAGAACACGTGTTTTAAAACAGAGAACATTTAGACGGGACATTTAGGTGTCCCGACAGAAGTAATACGACTACCTGGACTAATCCTTAATATAAGGGACTATTTTGTACGGTGCGGGACGGTTGGTCACTTTACTTACAGTATGAAAGATGTTAGCTCTTCCTGGCTTTACTTTAAATTTTATTCCTTAGGAATTCTTGGAACAGAATGATTAATTTTGGTACATTGTATTTACAGATATGTCGGTCAGTCGTTTGCATGTCCCTTGCGGAACTTTGTCTCCCTAACAGCACTCTTGTAGGCCTCTCGGTTGTGGGCAAGATGACCTGCTGCTGATGCATCCATTTGCAGATTTACAGATCTGTACAAAGACAACATTTCTGTTGTGAAATGTGTACAGTTAAAAAACAGAGGATAAAGAAATTAGAGGCAACAGGGACGTGGTTTTTGGAGAAATATCGGGACGGACACTAAAAACAAACGAAGATATCCTCACTGAAGTTTCAGAAAAACGGAAAAAAGTTAAAGTTATGCGATAAAAAAAAGTCAAAATTTCTTGGAAATGTCATGAGAAGACAGAAGCTGGAGAACCTAGTAATGACTGGAACAACGGAAATGAAAAAGGAAGAGAGGAAGGCCAAGAGGAAGGCCAACAAATATCTGTAACTGTCCGTACTCCGGGCATTCCCATACTCGCTCCGCCTTCTATTCCACCACCCACTGAAGCGGGCGACTGCTGATGGAGTCAGTCACAAGCTGGCTGTGGGTAACACGGGCTGAACCACTTCTTTCTGAAAAACTTTCCTCTCCTCCCCCAGTTTGTTCATCCTCCTGATGTGATTGTCGTCATTCAACCCAGTGTCGTCCTCCATACCCAGCTTATCCAAGATGACTCTTGCAATCTCCTCCTTGTCCATTCTTAGAGTGCACTGAAGTGATGGCATGCATACCAGCTTGTCCACTTTTTCACTGCTTTTGAATCCCTCATGACCCGGGCAGCATATCTGTTCCTGCACCTGAGCTTCTGTTTTACCTTGAGTCCAGTCTCGCCATTCAGGGCCACGCAGGGTCACAACCTTCATCAGATTCTGCATATCTGGTAGTTCAGTCTATTCTGGTTCTATGGAAATCTGCTTTGGGTTGCAGACTATTGACAGTGTCTCTTCTGCCTTGGTCATAGACTGCTGACAGTGTCTCTTCTGCCTTGGTCACAGACTGCTGACAGTGTCTCTTCTGCCTTGGTCATAGACTGCTGACAGTGTCTCTTCTGCCTTGATCACAGACTACTGACAGTGTCTCTTCTGCCTTGGTCATAGACTACTGACAGTGTCTCTTCTGCCTTGGTCATAGACTACTGACAGAGTCTCTTCTGCATTGGTCATAGACTGCTGACAGTGTCTCTTCTGCCTTGGTCACAGACTACTGACAGTGTCTCTTCTGCCCCAGCCATCCACAATCTCCCTCTCTTGATACGCTTGCCATTTGCTCTTTGCTGAGTTCAGCTATTGCAAGGAAGGGGATGGTTTGCTGCGCCGGCAACTCTGGGGCACGTCTTCCCTTGCGCGTACGTGTGCCTTACTTTCATACTCGGCATATCCAGCAAGTAAGCACATAGCTATGATCGGAGTATCCCTGGTGCATAGCTATGATCGGAGTATCCCTGGTGCACCCCCACAACTGTTCTCTTGGCCTAGTTGTGGATTCTTTCGAGCTTGATTATCTGACTCGTGGATAAAGTCAGAAGGTCGAGGCCATATTCAACCACCGACATCACCAGCTCCCGCATCAGCAGGAAGAGAGTCCGTTATGGCAGTCCATCACCTCTGCCATGGTCATCATTGCGCTGAGACTTCTCATTGTGATCCTGTCGAACGCAATCCCAAGGTTTCTAAAAATTGTTCCCTCTCGATTTGGGGGCCGTTGTTTTTCTATCCCGTGGACGTATATATGTATCTTTATGTTTAGTTCTCGTTGGACTCAGTCTCGGCCGTACAGCACGTACTCCGTAGCGCCGTATGGACTTCATATCAAAATGTGGCCACAAGGTCGCCGACACAGCAAAATACAACAGTACCCGCTGTCACTGCCGCCCTCAGAACGGGTACCAGCGAACTGCAAGACACCCGTGTCAGCGGACATTTCCAGGCACAAGGCGGGTACAATCTTTCGTGGAAAACATCTGCTGGCTTGACAGACATCAAGCCAAGAGTTTGCCCATTGTCATATATCCGCCATCTTGACCGGAAGTCACGTGGCATGGGAAAAAAAAGGCACCTGAATTAAGTGGAAATACCAGGGATCGCACAAGATGGAGAAGCATGATAACTAACACTGTCCGGCACGGTGATGAGTGAATAAATAATTTATTGCGTGAGACATTCAACATTAACCATTTCTGTAGATGTAGGGACAGTTAAATCTCTCTCTCTCTCTCCCTCTCCCTCTGAACCTTAAGTGCCCAGGGCACATGGGGCTTCCGCAAGGGTTTTCAACAAATGCCTGTCCTTTGCCTTTTTTTCTGCTTTTGCCCAGGTGAGCCCTCTATTGCTCAACATCCTTTCTGTTGTTCTTCTCCATGTCTCTTTTGGTCTACCCTTACTTCTGTTCCCCTGTGGTGTCCATCTTAGTGCTGTTTTTGGTAGTGAGTTATCAGTTATTCGGAGCACATGTCCCAACCATCGCCAGCGTCTTTCCTTACACTTAAATCACACGACATTTAATCACGTGACAATTTTCAGCCTATCTACTTTTTCTCTATATACTGTCTATCTACTTTCACTCTGTCAACTTTAATTATATGAACTTTCGGTCTATCAAATTTCACTCTATCAATTTTTAAATATGTCAATTTTCACTCTTATCAACTTTCAATTTCACTCTGTCAGCTTTCACGTAATCAATTTTCACTCTATCAACTTTCACTCTATCAACTTTCAGACTATTTTCTTATTTCTTACAGTCAAATCACTAAAAAAAAATGTGATACGCAGTAGTGGAACTATTGCATCCACAGACAGGCAAACAAACAAACAGACAGACAGACAGACAGATTGACGGAAGGATAGATAGATAGATAGATAGATAGATAGATAGATAGATAGATAGATAGATAGATAGATAGATAGATAGATAGATAGATAGATAGATAGATAGATAGAATGAATGAATGCATGAATAATCTTTATTTTTCAAGGGTAAAGAATTGGGCACGCAAGCCCGTCTTACATTCTGCCATAGATAGATAGATAGATGGATGGATGGATGGATGGATGGATGGATGGATGGATGGATGGATGGATGGATGGATGGATGGATGGATGAGTGGACAGCACCCAACGAACACACGTCATTGTCACAGTATAAAGAATCTGTCTGATGAGCCCGTAAAATATTCTGAAACAAAAAAAAAAACGAGAATAGATACGGCACTAAGGTAAAAAGACAGAATAAAGGAACATTGTGTGGCTGATCAAGAACAGCTCCGACTTGTCAAGAAGGGCACACAATTATCTGGGTTGTACCTCGCTGACCGGTTCAATGAATGCTTTGAGTCGCTCTTGACACATTCAGTTTGACACTTCACATTTCTGAAAGGAAGTGTTCTTTTAGTTTTGTTTGACTAGCTCGGGAATAGAAAGTGTCTCATTATTCTGTCAGTCTCTTCTCTCTCTCTCTGTCTCTGTCTCTCCCTCTCTCTCTCTCTCTATCTCTCTCCCTCTATCTCTGTCTCTCTCCTTCTCTCTCTCCCTCTCTCTCTCCCTCATTCACCCTCCCTCTCTGTCTCTGTCTCTGCCCTCTCTCCTCTCCCTCTCTCTCTCACCCTCTCTCTGTCTGTCTCCCGCTCTCTCTCTCTCCCTCTCTCTCTGTCTCTCTCCGCCCCCCCCTCCACCCACAACTCCCCTACTTCCAAATCTATTTCAGTTTTTTTTTCACATTTTTCTTTCACTAAAACTTTGTTTCTCTTCATATTTGTTTCGCCTCTTACGTCGTCGCTTTTGTCAGAAGCTCAGTTTTCGATAAACTGCAGAAAATATTTGTAACTTTTTTTTGTAAACATCTCTCAGGTCCATAGTAGCTTAAGGACAGGTTGGAAGGCAATGGCTGGCAGGCATATTGCCATAGAAACGTGGCTGGACGCTTTGAATATGACAGAATATGTGCATCTCTTTCGCGACTATGGCGGAGTTGAGGTAAAGACAATGTTCAAAGACTGTTTACTGTTTAATTTAATTTCAGGGGTTTTTTTGTGTGTAGATTTTCTGTATTCGGGCAAAATGTATACAATTTTGTGATGAATTTTAACAAAATTGTAAACAATATTTAACAATTTCAACAAAATTCACAAAGGAATCGAAGAAGAAACATCAAGGATGACGAATAATTTATCTTCACACACGTAACGATTTTTCCCTTTGTATAGGGTTCCTGCCTTCATAGTCAACCCGAGAACGTCGCGTTATCCAGCCAAGACGCCTGCTTCAGTTATTGTGGTGCTTAGTGTGACGGTAATATCCTAGAACCGCGTCTCCCTGGTTTCCACAGAAATCATTTGAGCACGTTTCTCGGATGTCATTTTAAACCACACAAATAACATTACTTTATTTTCCTTTCCCGTTTAATTCAAGCTTTTTGGAGATTTTATAAAGTCAGTGGATGATAATATAATATACTCACGGAAAAAAGTAAGTACACTGGTGTCAAGGGCACCAATCACGTTGTCGTGAGTGGCATGAAATCAAATTTGGCACAAAGTTTTGTCTGAGTGTTGTCTACTTCCCCATGCTGCAGAAGATGGTGAGATAACCACAGCTCCAGTGAAATCACTTGCAGTGATCCATGATTGGTTACTGACCACGGATAAAATGAGGGTAAGTGTGTAATTCTGTTCTCAGCGATCCCTTCACGTAATCGTTGAAGAAAGGAGTAGTGGAATTCCAACATAAACATCTTTTTTCATCATGCCAAGATTGAATAAACTTCAGCGAGAAATAGCTGTTGGGATGTTAATTGCTGGATTAACAGTAGCAGCAGTATCTCAACATTTTAATGTTCACGGAAACACAATATCACGCATTCAGATACGTTTTAACCAAAATGGTTCCGTTGCTGACCGCCATAGATGCGGTAGACCACGAGTTACCACCCTTGCACAAGACCGCTACATCCACCTCATGCACCTTCGTAACAAGTTTCTCCAGGCAACATGAACTGCCTGCAACATTCCAGGTTTAAGACGTGTGTCGGGCAGGACAGTGAGGAACAGACTCAGTGAGGTAGATCTCTTACCTCATAGGCCTTCAGTTAGACCAGTACTGACAGTTCACCACAGACAAACCTGCTTGACCTGGGCCAGGCACCACGTGGCATTGCCCTATCATCAATGGAGACAGATCCTATTCCCTGATGGGTCCAGATTCTGTCTGCAAGGCCATGATGGGCGTGCTTTAGTATACAGGCGAAGAGGAGAACGCTTTACGAATAACTGTGTGCTAGGGGTGCATAGGAGGAGATGAGGCAGTGTAATGGTTTGGGGAGGAATTTCCTATGCTGGCCGAACAAACCTAGTCTTCCTCAATGGCAACCTTACAGGTTTACGACATAGGGACGAAATCATTACACGCCACGTAATGCCTTTTCTGGATGGTAATGGACAAGGCGTGATACTGCAGCAGGATAACGCTCGTCCACATGTCGCACGTGTGATCAGGGACTACTTTCAACAACATCAGATTACTGTCTTGCCATGGCCAGCAGTTTCACCGGACCTGTCAGCTATCGAGCACATTTGGGATGAACTGGACCGCAGGTTGCGAAGACGACACAATCGTCCTGGAAACCGCCAAGAATTAGCCCAAGCGTTGCAAGAAGAATGGAATAACATGCCTCAACAATTGATGCACTGTGTCATTGGTTCTATGAGAAGGCGGTGTCAAGCAGTGATAACTGCCCGAGGGGGACACACACGATATTGAAACCGTGATTTTCTTTTCTTAGAACGGTGAGCCACATTGAGTGAGGGGTTTTTTTTCATTTTTTGTGACATGTGACTGGCCTGAAATTATCATTTTATCTGTTATTGGATAATCAAACATAATGTGTGCCAAATTTTTATTTCAGTCATCACCTGAGCACGTTCATTGTGCTTTTAAAAGCATTGCACACTTACTTTTTTCCGTGAGTATATAATGAATAAAACTGTGATACAATGAATAATACTGTGATACAATGGATGGCAATGTGATGCAATAATTGATACTGTAATACAATAAATGATACTGTGAAGCAGTGGATAACAGTGTAATACAAAGAATTATGCTATGATGTAGTGAATGATACTTTGAAATAATAGATGATCATGCATTACAGCAAATGATACACTGATACAATGAAGGACACTCTAATACAATGATACAGTAATTAAATCAAGCAGGGTCTTAACCCACACTTTATCACGCTGACTCGATGACTGTACCCATCAGCGGCCCAGTCATCTCAACTTTCGGCTGATGGTGGCGGAGCCAGAGGTGCAACAGGACAGCGAATTAGACCAACCAGAAACTCATACAACAAAAACATTATTATGAGGAGAGAAGTTTGGATACACTACGAAGCTTACACTACAGGAAATAAATTCATAAACAAGTCATGTTTGCTACTTATTAATAAAAGCGAATGTGGGATTGTTGAACAAAAGTACTCTAAAAGGAAATCGCGACTTAGCACGATCCTATGCCGGCTGGAGCTGATTAATGGACATGACTAATATATGAAGCTGAATCAATGGTTGTCTGTTTCGTTTCTCTTATTTGCGGATGTCAGACTGTCAGACGCTAGATGCCATATTTTAATATAAGGTAGGCCTTTGTAGAAATTAACTACTTAGTTTTCATAGACGTCCGTAAGAGTAACACATTTAGATGATGTCGGCGCTATTAAGGTCGTTGGACACCTAAGTGGCTTAGTGACTATTGCTCTGATGGAGGTCAGTAGTTCAAGTACGGCTGGAGAGGTCACAGTCACCCACCCCCCCCCCCACCCCAGCTGTAAAAATGTGTACCTCTGTAGCTGAGGAAGGAAAGCTGACCAGGCGTGATGCTGACCACATGGCTGTCCAGTGTGCGAGCAGGTCAAGGCCAACAGGCTACTCTTAAGTGCATCTATGGCAGGATATGACTACTTTTTAAAAGAAAAATTAAGGTAATGTTGATGATATCTGGTTTTACTTATGTTATTTTTGCGATGTCTGAGTAATAATGAGAGTATTTCTCACCTTAAACGGGTAACTGCGACAGTAAACTTTAATTATGTCTGAGTTATGGGAGCAGTTAAGTTGACGATATCTGAGGTTTTCAAACAGACAATGTTGATCATACGTAAGATTTATAAACAGTAACGTGGATAATATCTGAGGTTTAAAAACAGTAATGTTGATGATATCTAAAGTTTAAAAAACAGTAATGTATTGTTGATTTCTGAGGTCTAAAAACAGTAATGTTGAACAAATGTGAGGTTTAAAAGCAGTAAATCTGATGTAAGCGTCGAAAGACCGCAGTACTGACGAATGAGAGATCTAGACAAATGACCAAACGTTCTGTTTTTCGCTGTAAGGGTTAGGTGCATGTCTATTAACCTTTTATTCCCCACGTTTGAACACACACACAAAAAAAATACTTACTATTTTAAAATAAAATCATCGCCATCTTCTTGCTCTTATCGATAAGAATTCTTGGAAGGTTAAGGTTACACACATATACTTGTTTTGGAGATATTTGTTGGCACATCCTATTCACAGATATCATAACCTTATCATACTTTTCTGTCTCGTTTCATTTTTATCAACATCTTCGTCGTTATTAACGTCAGAATATTTAGACATCCCGGAGTTACAGCCACCCGTGAGCGTGTTAGAAAGATAGGCAAGAGTTCTCGGTAGCTGTAGTCCATCAACATTTGGAAGTTTTAAATCAACATTACCGTGTTTAAACCTCAGATTAAAAGATCAGATTTAAGCCTCAAGTTAACATTACTTCAGGTATCGCCAACATTATTGTCTTCAAACCTCAGATATCATCAAAATTAATGGAGTTACACTCAGATATCATCAGCATTACTGTTGTTATACCTCAGATATCATCAACATTAATGTCACGCCGACACAGGGATGCCATATCGTTTAGCAGTCTTGTCATAGTCTTGTCACTTGGGGGCGGGGTGGATGGGAATGGGTGCGATTGTCATTGCCGTTTCCGTTGTTATTATTATTATTGTTGTTATTATTATTATTATTATATCATTAACATCGTCTGTGTGATATAACTGCCACGCAGGATCTCATCTTTATGGGCGAGGCGGAAGTGAAAGATATAGGAATAAATAACAATGGCCATAGAGCAAAGGTTGTCTCCAGTCTCCGAATTCTCAGAGAAAAATTTGAAAAGGGTAAGTATGTTAAGCCACTGCCGTCATCATCATCATCATCATTGTTGCGTCATTGTCGGTGCCGCAGTGCCGACCAGAACAGACGGTTGTGCCACCAAACACACTGTACATATACGATTTCTGTTTTCATCGTTCCATTTTACCTCCTCTCTTCTCTCTCCGTCTCCATCTGCCTCTCCTTCCACTCCTCTTCTATGTACTATTATCAACTTCTTTACTTTTCAAATCACGTCAGTTGCCTTCTGAGGTGTTATATATTTTTACTTTTTTCACAAGTTCCTGCCATTCTTCATTACTATATCTTAGAAGTTTCAGAGTTTCTTTGGCACTCTTGTCAAAAATTATTAATGACTTGTCACAAAAAGTGACTTCTTCTTCTTCTTCTTCGTTCACTTCTACCACCAAAAACCGCACTGTGAACTTACTGAATTCATGCCTGTGGTCCTCGTTAGGTCCCGTGATCCCCTGTGTGGTCCAAAATAGACCACACGAGATCCACGAAAGGACCACAAGAGATTCAGAGTGTCACAGTGTTTTAGCCTGTATTCTTGGTGGGTCTCGGAAGCGGGATTGCGTGACACCGTGGTTTTCATTGCACCAGTTTAGTCTAGGGTTGGACTTTCTCACCGGAAGACCTCGACGTGTTTAGGATATCAGTGCATCCCCGCTGGGTGAGAGGCGGTAGCCCACCCAGGCCAGAGTTGGACTTTCTCACCGGAAAACCTCGACGTGTTTTGAGATACCCGTGTATCACCGCCGGGTGAGAGGTGGCTGCCCATCCAGTCCAGGGTTGGACTTTCTCACCGGAAAACCTCAGCGTGATTAGGATACGCAAACATCCCCGCCGGGTGAGAGGTGGTTGCCTATCTAGACTTCCCTGGTCCAGTGTCTCCGACTTCAGCATTTTGCGGTCGTGGCCGCTACCCTTCCTAGTTGTGACCAGGATGGAGCTTTTGTCCAGGAGGACGAATCCTCGCCACTAGTGACTTCTACCCCTGGGTTGAGCCGGTTTAGGCATTATCCCAGTATGGGCGTGTTTGGGACGGGACCGACCTCTAGAGCAGAGGTACTGTGACATGCATAGCCTTCAAGATTCACCCCTGGTATGAGCCGGTTTAGGCAAAATTCACCAGTATGGGTGTTTATCAGGCGTTACCGACCTCTAGAGCGGAAGGTGGCATGACATGTCTAGCCATCAAGTTCCACCCCTGGTGTGTGCCGGTTTAGGCATATTTCACCAGTGTAGGTGTATTTCGGACGTGGGCGGCCTCTAGAGCAGAGGTGCCGTGGTATAGCTCTCATAGCGATACTACTGGACATACCGGTTAAACTTCACTTTCCACCACCTTTTCCCATCGGCTCCGCACAGCAACCTTTATTTCTTTTCCGCATTTACTTCCTTAACCGGGAGGAGCTTCACTCCACGCACGGCATATGAAGAGTCTCGCCAGCAGTGAGACAAGCCGGTTCATGCATTTCACCTGACATGACTGCACTCAGGACGTGGCCGACCTCCAGACCAGAGGTGCCATGATTTGACTGTTTGCTTCGCTTTATCCTTTCTACCACCTTTTCCGCAGTGATGCTGCGCGGCAACCTCATTTGTACCTTTCTTCATTGGCCGGGAAGAGCACCGCTCCACGCACGGCAGCTGAAAAATCTCGCCAAACAGCGGCAGATGAGCTACCAAAAGTGCCACTCATCTACCCTAAGTAACTGGTTTTCAAGCGCCAGATATTCGCCCTCGCCCCTTCTCCTGTCAGTTTAAACAGTTCTGCCACGGGAAGGCCAGGAGCTGGACTTGACTGCCAGAGGCTGTTTGAGGCGCATTTGCAGTCCTTAGAACCTCAAAAAGTGACAAAACTTACTGATCACCGACCCCCCCTCTTTTCAGTAATAGTTTTTAATGCTACCTCCTTACAGCTGCCAGGTAAGACGTGAAATGAACAGCTGTGAAAATAACTGTTCTTGCTTAACATAATTTGGCTCACAAAGCCAAATCGGTGCAGCTTTCACTTACGTTACGCCAGGCGAACACTGTTCATCAAAACAAGGAAGTAAAGTTTGACCTTTGACCACAATGTTCAGGTCTGAACAGGACAGTGCGGGCTACAACATCATTTACACAAACTGAAGATCGCCGGGAAAATCTGCTCTGGGCATGTCAGGATATTCTCCAGACTCCGGAACACATCCTGCTTCCCCCTGCACTCTCTGCGGGTACACATAAGTTCAAACGTGGTCTAGTTGGTAGAAAACTGTGGGATGCACATGAATAACTCCTGCAGACGGTGAGATTCATTGTTGCAACCCTCATCTTTGTCTAAGTGACTGAGTAGAAGAAGAAGAAGAAGAAGAAGAAGAAGACCAAGAAGAAGAAGACCGAACGAATGGACGAACGAACGAACTTTATTTTCAAAACGGTTAAGAACCGGATACGCAGAAAAAGAAGACGAAAAAGGATGGTGATGATGATTACGACGATGACGAAGAAATATTTGGATCTATAACTCTGACTCTAGACTAAATGTTTACGAAGAATTAGAATAATATTATGGCCAAACACTGTAAGAAATAACATCTTGTTGGCAGGAATGCAGATGAAGCCACTGACAATAATTATTGGGGAAAGACGCTGGCGATGGTTGGGACATGTGCTCCGAATGACTGACAACTCACTACCAAAAGAAAAACACTAAGATGGACACCACAGGGGAACAGAAGTAAAGGTAGACCGAAAGAGACATGGAGAAGAACAGAGAAGATATTGAGGGCTCATCTGTGCAAGAGCAGGAAAAAAAGGCAAAGGACAAGCATTTGTGGAAAACCCTTGCGGAAGACCCATGTGTCTTGGGCACTTAAAGTTCAGAGAGAGAGAGAGAGAAAGAGAGAGAGAGAGAGATAACTCTGATGACACTGAAGCACGTCTTTTCATATTTGGTTACAACTCACGCATAACCCCATACATTTGAGACGAGTATTCTCGTGAACTTCTGTTTATATCTTTCATGCACTGATAACTGTGCGTATAATTTTCTGTTACAGATCCCAGCGTCCGTCTTTCCTCCCAGGAAAATATTCTGATTTAAGGGAAGTTTCTTCAAATATGTGATATTATTTACAGCTGGGTTCACCACATCATGGCTGCAGAAAACTCGAACGCTGTCTTGGCATGAGAAGTCATTCACTATTGATTCGGCTACTCCACCGCTCAAATTTTTTTGTATTTCTTTCTTTGTTCTGTATTTACCGGCATTAATATTCATACGAAGAGTGTGTTGATCAGTATGTGATACAGAGATGCAAGTGGAGATGTGGCATGCCTAAGTGTATTTAACTTTGGCCTTGTCATCTGGCAAGCCTAACACGAAGATTCGAACACTCGTGGATACTTAATATAGATGTACTGCTCTTCTCTCTCTGGCAGGTCAAGTGACAGGGAGCGGGCTATTCTCTCTACAACGAGTACCAAGCATGCCTGGCTCGTCGTAAGTTTGTATATGTTAAGTGCAGCACTTTACATATATGCTAACATTCAGTGTGGAAAGAGTAGAGATTTCGTAACATATGCTACACATCTTGCCAGAAAGTGATTTATATACAAGCGTTCTTAGCAATTATTTCTCTGAAAAATGTAGCATCATTTACTAAGATATTGTTTAGTACTCGGTGCTGTTAAGCAAATATCCATATAGCGAAATCTCGTAAATAATTAATTCTTTGAACGAGTATAAGAGGGGAAAAATGTTAATGATAATCCTTTTCGTAAATAGAAGAGACCTATGACACCTTTTCTAAATGATCTCACAAATACAGACACGACCCCTCCCCCCCCCCCCCCAAAAAAAATCCGTCCTGAGAACGAATGTCTGTATTTTAAAAGCCATTTTTTAAACTGCAAAAAATTACAGGAAAGTACACCATTTCATTTTAATCTACAAAATTTTATTTATTCATTTATTTATTTATTATTTTGTTAGTTTTAAAAATATATTTCACATATATTTAACAACGTACCTCCAATATCTCTTAATGGCATGGAAACGAGAATTTTACCTTTATATATTTCAATTTATTTTCTTTTAAAGATAGGTCACTTTTAAAATACAGGAATTATTTTTGGGGGAAACCCTGTACGACATACACGCAGACAAGACTGCACTATAAATAATAACCATTATAAACAAACGTTTCTTGCATCAGGTTATGTTGTTTATTGTACGGTTCCTTTTCATCTTTTCTGTAACATATTGTTATTTAGATTGTATATCTTTCTTCGGCATAGTTTACAAATCCTATTTTATTTTTACAGTAGCTTAACTCTTTCACTTCCAAATAAAACTGTCAGAACACCAGAAATGTGCTTTTAAAATGATATTTACAACGAAAAAAAAACCAGAGGTCTACATTTACTTTCAAAGTAGTGTAAATTCCCCAAACCAAATAACAGAACAAAATATATTATTTTAAAATAATTCTTTGCAGAACCTTTTAACTGACTCATAGTAGTGAAAATGTTAACACTTTCACTACTATGAGTCAGGTTTGAGCCTAGGGGCCCAGTACTGTAGGGGCCCAGCTTCAAATACAGATTGTTGTTCCGTGGGACAGTCATTTCTAACTATTATTGCTGTTATAGCAGGTTACCTTGTACAACAGATAGTGATGTATCTGGTTGTGTTTAGTCTATGTAATACAAAGTCATATTGTAATAGTAAGAGATCACTGCTAGTGTGGGATCAGGACATATATCGAATATGGACGGTATGGACGGGAAAGGGCCCTAATTAACTTTAGTCTGGAAGGCCTGGGAGGTGATGGACACGTCACAAAATCTGTACAATACAGTATAGTTCTAGACATTTCTAAAAGTCACTTAACGTCTATTTTACTGGTCAAACATCCTACTCCGATGTGTTTCTATAAACGTCTCTTTTAACGGTTAAACATCCGATTCCGATGTGTTTCTATACTCTTTTAACGTTCTTGTGAAAATACTGGCCAGCGCCACCGGAAATAGCACCCATCAAAGCTCCTGCCACCTGGGAAGGATTATAGACCTCAATCAATTAACTACTCATTTTTAAACACCTTTTTTTCTTCTTATATCATCGTTCTTACTACAACTTACATACCCTACTTTCGTTTCTTTCACCATCTTTTTTGGCTTCCGTTTTCAAATCCTTTGAAACTCGAGCGGACTGTGTTTTGCCCTGTTTGATTTACCATCTTCTTCAGCCTCGCTACTGAGTCCTAGGTCAAGCTCAAGGACGGACTTAACAACGGCGCCTCAGGCAGATCATTATCTGTCAGGCGCTCTCTCATGGACAGGTTAAAAGATCTAACCTTGCACTGGTCTAAATTCTCGTGATGACAACCATTGCCCATTTTATGGCTGCTTTCCTGGGAAATTACCCCCCTTTACTCACATTCTTTGCGTGTTAAAACCTGAGACCAGGAAGTTTCCAGTTCTGCTCCGGTTCACGTAGCGGTCCTCACATGCCTCGCCTGTCTCAGACTCCTCAAGAGGTCAGGTCTGGCTGCGAGACCTGGGTACTCCAGAACTAGTATTTTCTTGGGGGGTGGGGTATCACGTGTGTTAGTGTAAATGGCACTATGTCGTGACCTGTTTTTGTTAAAGACAAATCAATGTTGCTTTTTTCTATCCATTAAAAACAATAATTCTTTTTGTTGTCTAGATCTTTATATATGATTCATTTATATTTTATTTCCTTTTAGCGAATTTAAATAACATTTTTCCCCCCCTCTAAATATTTCAAAGGGGACCTAACTCTCCAACAAGTCCTGACCTAGATTTCTTGTTCGTTCTTGGCTCGCCTGAGAAACTTCAAGCCGATCTACAGAAAGAGCTGGCTGGCGACCCTTCTGAGATTCGCAGCCGTTCTTGGTACCATGGCAACATATCACGGCAACGGGCAGAGTCCTTGGTTACCAATAATGGCGACTTCCTCGTTCGAGACTGTATCTCAAAACCTGGGGATTTCGTCCTAACCTGCAGGTGGACGGATGCGCCCTTGAATTTCATGATAAATTCAATAATACGCGGCAGCGCCCCTGGACGACTTCCAACTGTGTCTTACCAGCTGGAGGACGAGGAGTTCCCTTCAATCAAGCAGTTAGTAGCGCACTACCAGCACCGCAAGAAACCTGTCAGTGTTGCGTCTGAGGCCATACTGAAGAACCCCGTATCTCGGTGTATGCCGCTGAGTAGTTACGATTCTAAATACGGTGCTGCTTACGGCTTTGTGGCTAGTGCCTTCTCAACTCCGCTCCAAAGTCCTATATCCAGTCCGTTTGTCACGCCTTTTGAAAGTCCTTGGTCTAGTCCGGAGATCACTAGACGTAAGACTGAACGGAAAGATGACCAGTCAGAACCCAACGTAAGGACTTCTCAGACAGGAAATAACAATAACAACTTGGAAACCCCGAAACTGTACATCCCACCGCCATCTTTAGACAAATGTGACAGCTTGCCAATCATTAATGTAACTCCTCCCAGTGACCAGCTGGTACCAATGGTCTTGCACGGGAAGGATTCACCAAAACGTGTCATTGCTCACACGCGGGGCGGGAGTGCTCCAGCGATGATGCCAGAAGTCTTCGTTAACGGGACGGGCGACCCCAAATTCTCGACCACAGATAAAGAACAACTTGATCCAGAATTCTCAGAAAATGAACCCATAGATCTACCTCCACCACCAAAACCCAGCAGAGTCCCCTCAACCAAGTTCAGAAACACAACAGAAGTGATTCCTGTGAATATGGTCATTGGCGACCATCAGGATTATTGTAACTGCATTCAAGAGCAGATAACACCATTTCGGTTTGACGGAAACACAGAATCCTTACCAAAATGTGAAGATAAGCTCCCTTTCTCATCCTTAGACCAGTCTCATAGAGAAAGTACAGCGTGCCATGTGTATAGAGACAGGGTATGTATTCCATCCCAACAAACAGTCCCAGAAACATCTAACCGAAGCTTGGCATCTTCAGGGTATCTCTCTATGCAGCAGATCAGGAGTTTACAACTTTTCCCTACTTCCACATCCATTGGAGACGCAGCTCAAACTCCTTCACCACAAACCTACCAAATTGTCGCCCGGAGTAGGTCCTTCCATCGCCCTTCTCGAAACAGCACGGACGTAAATGGAAACAGCTTTGAGCACACAGACAGAGGAGGCAAGATGCCTCCAAACAGAACGACAAGAGCTAAGACAATAGAAAGAGAACATTTTAACTCTCTGCTATCAGACCAAGGTAACAACAACACCAACAGCGAGAGATTAAAAGCCGATTTTGCTGACGAATCAGACATTTTTGGGCTTCACTATATAGAGTGCATAAAGGCCAGAGAGATTACCAATCCATCGAAATTTTGCAAGAGCAGCATAGAGCCTGGAACTTTCAAAAGCAGCTTCTTACCGAAAGGTTATAAAATACTGGATCAGTCAGTTTTAAGAAATGTAAAAACCACACTTTTTAACAAAATCCCCGGCGATGTAGCTCTGCAGGTTACAAAATATGACCTGGTATTGATGTCTATAGCACAGGAGAAGGATTTCGGTCTGGGCGTGACTTCCGGCTTAGAGTTGCTGACACTTCCGCAGGGGAAGAAACTGCGGCAAGACATCATTGAAAGATGGGAGTGTCTTCGGCTCTTCGTACTTATGACCCTGCTCACATCCCAAGCAATAAATGAACGAGCCCAGGTCCTCAGCTTCTGGATACAAGCTTCCCTAGAACTTAAAAAGTCTGGAAATCTGTACAGCTTTGCCGCTGTCGCGTCTGCACTAACCGCGGACCATATCAGCCGACTATCGGACACATGGTTAGTGCTTCGACAGACACACACGACCAGCGCGTATATCTTTGATACGAACCTACGACCTGCATTCCTCTTACTAAACGACGCCACCAGTGATACAGTGCTGAAGAATACCTGCGTCCCCTATGTTACTCCAATATGCCATCTTCTGGAACAAGATTCTGCTCTGCAGCAGTTCTATTGGGAGAAAGATATTGACCCTATTGCTACTTCCATTGACGTTCTGCTGGCTCACCTGGACAAAGCTCGCGTCATTGCTTCGCAGAGCAGCCTCTATCTGGTCATGGGAAAATCACTTACAACGTTCATGCCCTCTGACCCTGAATTACGTCATATCCTGTGCCCAGAATTCCATTTACTGGTGTTATGGGGAGAAAAAGGTTACAAGGCCAACAGGAAGGAGAGAGTTGAAAAACTGGAGCGAGTGTTTATGACTTTGTCTTACAAATATGAGGCCGTCGCAGAAAATGATGATGCAGAGATGTGATTACTTGAAATGCTGAGTAGCGGCCTGGAGATGTGATTTCTTGAAGTGCTGAGTAGCGGCCTGGAGATGTGATTTCTTGGTAGAGGATTTGGAGATGTGAATACTTCACCCAGAGAACTCGAAATGATATAGAGAAGTAACCACCTGAAGTTCTGGGTAACTGGCCAAGAGAAGTAACCACCTGAAGTTCTGGGTAACTGGCCAAGAGAAGTAACCACCTGAATTTCTGGGTAACTGGCCAAGAGAAGTAACCACCTGAAGTTCTGGGTAACTGGCCAAGAGAAGTAACCACCTGAAGTTCTGGGTAACTGGCCAAGAGAAGTAACCACCTGAAGTTCTGGGTAACTGGCCAAGAGAAGTAACCACCTGAAGTTCTGGGTAACTGGCCAAGAGATGTAACCACCTGAAGTTCTTGGTAACTGGCCAAGAGATGATGTAGACATTTAACCACCTGAAGTTCTGGGTAATTGGCCAAGAGATGGTGTAGACATGTAACCACCTGAAGTTCTTGGTAATTGGCCAAGAGATGGTGTAGACATGTAACCACCTGAAGTTCTTGGTAATTGGCCAAGAGATGATGTAGAGATGTAACCACCTGAAGTTCTTGGTAATTGGCCAAGAGATGATGTAGAGATGTAACCACCTGGAGTTCTTGGTAATTGGCCAAAAGATGAAGTAGAGATGTAACCACCTTAAGTTCTGGGTAATTGGTCAAGAGATGATGTAGAGATGTAACCACCTTAAGTTCTGGATAATTGGCCAAGAGATGATGTAGAGATATGGCCATCTGAAGTTCTTGGTAAATGGCCAAGAGATGATACAGAGATGTGACCACCTTAAGTTATGGGTAATTGGTCAAGAGATGATGTAGAGATGTGATCACCTGAAGTTCTGGGTAATTGGCCAAGAGATGATACCACCTTAAGTTCTTGGTAATTGACCAAGAGATGATATAAAGGTGTAACCACCTGAAGTTCTTGGTAACTGGCCAAGAGATGATGTAAAGATGTGACCACCTTAAGTACTGAGTTATTGGCCCAGTTATGAACTACAGACAATACCTAATTGAGCTACTGGGTAGTTTTACATAAAACTGGTTTTTCTTTCTTTTTTATGTAGCTTGCAGAGTTTATGCTAACAAAATGCTAATTCGGGTCACGACCACTAAAAGATGCCCTTGCTGGCAGGCATTGGTCTTGCTTCTCCACAGATCTCGATCTCTGATATTTAGAACAATCTTCTTACTCTTTATGTATGGCATGGACTCCCTCAGAGAATGTGGTGACATTTTCTAAGAAGAGAGTATTTACATTCACAAGTGTTTTACAGTGGCCGTTCCCCCCCCCCACTTATTTCTTACCAAGTTAGCAGCTAAACTGTTGTTAGAAATCGGTGAAAATAATGTTATAATTATGTATTATTAAGTTTATGAGAGTCATGAAATCAATCTATAAGGCATGTGTTTATGTTATCTCGCTTGATGTGATTACCAGATGTCTGTAGCACGTTAGAAGGATTTTGATCTGAATGGCCAACACTTCAAGGGAAGCAACTGTGGCAGGACCTAACTGAATGATGGGACTGTTTACCAGTACTCACACATACTACCTGAGGAATTTATAAGCTATGACATTAAGAATCCCTGATATGGAACATAAGTTCTATAGAACTTTATATTAACAGACAAAAATATGTTGCAAGAAAGAAACTTATTTTGTCTTTAGTTTCTTGTGCTCTGGCAGCATACAGTGGCCTGGCTGGCCAAATGCTTAGGCTCTCATACTATTCTGGTGGTACCTGGTTGAGTCCCAGCAGTTGGATTTTTTTTCCTGGTACGCACCAAAAGTTCCGGGGTCCATCCAGCCTCTAAAAATAGGTAGCATGGAAATCTGGGGAGGTAAATGTAGCCAAGTGTGCTGATGGTCTTGGAAATAGGGGCCTATTACTATATCACTAATATGCCTTAATGAGGTGGAAATATTTTACCTTCACCTGCCATAGATACAATGAGGTGGCTCACGTCCATGAACAGCATCATCAGAAGGTCAGTGTGATTCTATCTGTACTCTTTTCCTGAGGTCAGGCTGGGGGCTCTTAAGTTTTTGTAGGGTTACAAGTTTGCAGGATGTGTTCTGTGTAGGGTTACAAGTTTGCAGGATGTGTTCTGTGTAGGGTTACAAGTTTGCAGGATGTGTTCTGTGTAGGGTTACAAGATTGCAGGATATGTTCTGTGTAGGGTTACAAGATTGCAGGATATGTTCTGTGTAGGATGCAAGTCTGTAGAACATATCCCATGTAGGATGCAAGTCTGCAGGATATGTTCTGTGTAGGTTGCAAGTCTGCAGGATAAGTTCTGAGCCCATTTTGACATATGCACTGTGGAGTTTGGGTAGTCTTCAGTTTACATGGCTGGGCTTGTTGTCTGCAATGTTCTGATATGGGCTTGAAAACTGTGGTCCACTGTGTTCTGTTAGGCTTTACAACTGGATCTTTGGTTCTTAGTCTCCATGCATTGCTGTGCTCTCCACTGATGAGCATGGCTGAGAACTGACCTTGCTGCTGCTAACTGAGTGACCAAAGGTACCACCTTCTGGATATTTATTTCTTGAAGCCAAAATCCAGCGGCTGACAGCAGCCTTAGTAAATGTGATGAGCCATCTTAAGTGCATTCCTTGTGCAACAGAAAAGAAATAAATTGGCAATACCTGAACTACCCAGCTCATAATAAATCATATATATATATATACATATATAAGCTCACTACTCACAATGTTTTAATATCCATCACGTGTCAATTGTCAGGCCTACACAGCCTCTAGGACCATTATGCATGGCCATTTGTCTTCCTAACCATGTCTGCTCTTATGCCACTTATCTAGCCTTTTCTCCTAGTCTCTTCTCTATTATATCTATTATGTTTAAATATTATGTCTATTATATTGCTGTTTCAAAAACTATTAGTTTACAATGAATGTGAGAATGTAGTAAAATTGATTTCATGTGGTTACATAAAGATAGAAAAGAAAGAGTTTATTAATTATTTACTTATTAATTTGTTTGCTTTTTCATGCATATTATGTTCAATAACAAATGCTGAATATTTGTGACTGAATGAAAGTTGTATGAAGGTCAGAATGACAGACGGGCCTGCGTGTCCAATTCTTAACCCTTTGAAAATAAAGTCTATTCGTTTGTTCTCTATTTTTTGATACTAGGTTTTCCAGTGATTGTCAGAATCTCTGACTTTTGTCAGAAAATGATTTAATATATATGTACATTTTACTATATTTAAGTGCATGTTATAAAGTATAAAATATACCATATATGTTTGTGCTTTATTCACTTCAGCTGCCCTGCTGGCAGGAATTGTCTATCAGGCTTCTCCACATACATCTAGCCATGATGTTTCCTATCAGCTCATTAGATGACTTTCTATCATGCTTCTCCACATACATCTAGCCATGATGTTTCCCATCAGCTCATCAGATGGCTTTCTATCATCCCACTTCATTACACTGTCCATGATGTTCTCTCATTTAATTACTTAAAAAATAAAAGATATATAAATAAAAGCTTTCTTTTGTTATTATTATATACAGAAACTACATGAACTGGGCATAATAAGACATGTAACAGATGATAATATCAGACACACAAAATATCCTGAGCAGTCAACTGCCAGGTTTCCTAGTTCCTTTCTGTTGTGTGTTTTGAATGATCTGGCACACAGCAGTAGTTTGTTCTGTAGATTTTTATGACAACAAAAATGGTTAAAGAGAAAACAAATGAGGATTATGACAATACAAATAGCTGAAGGGGAAAATAAATGAGAGGATTATAACAATACAAATAGTTAAAGAGAAAACAAATGAGAAAATTATGACAACAAAAATGGTTAAAGAGAAAACAAATGTGTGAAGAAAAACTAATGAGAGAGATATTTACAGGGATTGTTTAATCCTTAAAAATACAAATCCAAGGATTATGACAATACAAAAGGCTATAGGGAAAATAACACACAAATGAAAGGATTGTGACAATACAAAAGGCTGTAATGAAAAAAACACACAAATGAGGACTGTGACAATATAAAAGACTATAGGGAAAATAACATACAAATGACAGGATTGTGACAATACAAAAGATTATAGGGAAAATAACACACAAATGACAGGATGTGACAATACAAAAGACTATAGGGAAAATAACACACAAATGAAAGGATTGTGACAATACAAAAGGCTATAGGGAAAATAACACACAAATGACAGGATTGTGACAATACAAAAGATTATAGGGAAAATAACACACAAATGACAGGATGTGACAATACAAAAGGCTATAGGGAAAATAACACACAAATGAGAGGACTGTGTCAATATAAATATTTGTATATCAAGAGATAAAATAGTGAAATGCTGAGACCCAAGCCAGAGAAATTAGGAATCAATTTTAGCCAATATCCCAAGGTACATGTCACAAGATGATGATAACTGAAACTGTACCAATTTTAAATGATTCCACTGTGCTGTACACAATTTTACAAAATCTGTCTACAAACTATGTCTCACAGGTAAGGATACAACATGTAACACAGCTGCATCAAATTTATACATAAAAGAAAAAAATATTTCAACCACAAAAACACACAATTATAGTGGACAAACTGAATAAAAAAATTGTGTACATATCCAAAACATCCAAATCTTTAATGTCAGACTGATAAAACAATTCTTTAGAATTTACAGGGATTGTTTAGTTCTTAAAAAAAAAAAAAAATATAAAAATGAACATCTGACCAAGGAGAGACAACTCTGCAATAATGCATCTTTAATTCATCAACCAATTATTTGAGTAACCGAAATGTCCCATGACGACAACTATGTCATATATTAATCAAATAATGAAGTAACTGAAATGCCTGACATATTACATCATCCCTCTAATATACTGGTGGCCTGGTTAGCTAAGTGGTTAGGCGCTCGGTTTACTAATCCGGTGGTACCGGGTTCAGTCCCAGCAGTGGGATTTTTTTCTGGTACACATCAAAAAGGCCCCGGGGTTCACCCGACCTCTAAAAATGGGTATCACAGAAATATGATAAGGTAAAGCGGCCAGGCGTGATAGTGACCATATCACTTTCATGTGCCGAAGGTCATGGATAATACGGGCCTAACACCGTATTCCCCAATATGCCTTAATGGCATAGAAACGGGAATTTTACCTTTACCTTTTACCTCTAATATATTACTGAAATAATAAAGTAACTAAAATGTGTAACAAATTATATCATCTGAAATAATAAAGTAACTAAAATGTGTAACAAATTATATCATCTGAAATAATAAAGTAACTAAAATGTGTAACAAATTATATCATCCCTTTAATATTTTAACAAAGTAATTGAAATGCGTAACAAATTATATCATCCCTCTAACATATTAGTTAAATATTCTGGTAATAAATGAAATGTCCAATAAAGACAACTAAAGAGTGCTTTTTAAAGTCTCACTACACTTTCTATGTAAAAATGAAGAAAATGACGTCATAAAAAAATGTTCTGTACAGTCAATCGTGAAGAAAAATGCAGTGAATGGTTGCCATCTGCTGGAGTAATTTTTTGCACTCAAAACAGAATGGTGTTATCAATGGAAGAAAGAATTTTTGTGGTTGAACAAGTGTTTCGAAATGGAGGTCGATACACACGGATGGTTGTTCAACGATTTATAGCAAAATTTCCTGATAAACAACCTACTATCGCACTACAGTTAGAAATTTGTTGAATAAGTTTCGTGATACAAGAACCGTGGAAGATGCTCCGTAATCTGGTAGGCATGTTTTGTCTGAAGACAAATGTCTAGATATCCAAGACAGAATCCTGAAAAGTCCATGCAAGTCCTTAAGGAAAATGTCACAAGAAGTGAACGTATCACTGAGCACAGTGCACAAAATTCTTAAACATCGGTTAAATTTTCATCCATACAAGATTTCTATTGTGTCTGAACTAAAAGAGTGTGACAATCAATCCAGAGTCAACTACTCCATGTGGTTTCAAGCATTTTTAGCTGAAGAAGATGAGTCAATTCTCGATTTAACATTCTTCTCTGATGAGGCATGGTTTTATCTAGCTGGATACGTTAATAGCCAAAATAATCGTATTTGGAGCAGTGTTAATCCCAATGCATTTATGATGCTCTGCTACACGATGTGAAAATTGGGTATGGTGTGCCGTCAGTAGAAAACATTTAATTGGGCCAATTTTCTTCAACAACACTATAAATGCTGATTGGTACCGTACTGACATTCTGGAACCTTTTTTGGAACAGCTGAATGAATGTGAAATAGAAGAAGCGTGGTTCCAGCAAGATGGTGCAACTGCACACACAGCTAGAGTAACACACGGTTTTTTGGAAGAAATTCTCGTGGAATATGACCTGCTCGTTCTCCAGATCTCAATCCACCAGATTATTATCTATGGGGTTTCTTGAAAGGAAATGTTTACAAAAACAATGTACAAACAATTGAGGACCTGAAAGAAGCAATCAGAATTACCATTCAAGAAATAACAACAGACACGTTGCACAAGGTATTTGACAATATGAAGAGACATGTACAGTCATGTCTTGAAGCCCGTGGTGGACAGTTCCAACACCTGTTATAATGAATATTTCAGTGGTACATTCCAGCTAACCCAAAACAGCGTTGTATCATTGCAGTCACTACTGCAACTAATTAAATCACTTTTCTGAGCACATTTTGTGATGATGTCATTTACTTCATTTTTCAGTTTGTTTTTTTTTTTTCACAGAAAGTGTAGTGAGATTTTAAAAACACCCTGTATATCATCCCTATAATATATTATAACTGAATATTTGACAAATTATGTCATCCTTCTAATCTATTAAGTCAAATATTCAAGTAAATGAAATATGTGAACCTATTCTTGTGAAATGCTGAAATTTTGTGTTTCCTCATTTGATTTCAGTGAGCTTTCATGACTCAGCCCAGCCCTCTCACACACACACATACACATCCACAAATACACACAAAACGAGATTACTCCTTCTGACCTATGGACGCTGAACTTGGAAAATATCTGTTGGATGCCACATGCTCTCTGAAATACCCTTCTCCCATTTCCTCATAGTCTTTCCTGGAGATGCAGCTGGCACTGAACAATGGAGACTGAGCAAACTTCCGTGCCCCATTCCATGCATCTAAACTTGGGTTAGCTGGAACAAAGAAACATTACAAATACTCAGAAAAGTGACAGAACAACAAAACTAATGAAGACTCTAAGGGAAAGACAATCAAAATTCCTTGAGCATTCATAAGAAAACTGAAGTTATAGAACCTGAAACTAAAAGGAAAACTAGGAGATAACAGGTAATGCACTAGCAGAAAATAGAGGGGATATGAACTATCTGGAAGTGCCAAAGAATTGGCTGGGCATGATCATAAATACCTGTCAACACAACACACAATGACAGAATGAGCCTCTGATAATATAAATCTGGATTACTGAGGTACGAAAAACCCAAACAGCAACATGGAAGGTCAGAAAAATGGGAAGAGATGGAGAATTGAATATCTTGGATCATTACTAACTAATAATGGAGATACAATGAGGGAAATTAAAAGGAGGACATCTATCGCTCTTCAGAAAGTAAAACAACTAAAGAATCTGTGGAGAGGAACAGACAGAACTACAAAAATAAGATTTTTAAGAGCATGCACCTTTCTCATCACTACATATGCCTGTGAGACCTGGACACTTAACAGAACAGATAAGAAACACATAAATGCCTTTGAATGTAAATGCTACAGAAGAGTTCTTCAAATATCATGGGCACAGAAAAGAACAAATATATCCATACTACAAGAACTTAATATTGAAGAAGGCTAGCTAGTAAAGAGGATTAAACAGAGAAAACTTAAATGTTTTGGACACATTTAAACATTATGATAATTTAGAGAGTACCGTCTTGGAAGGATACATAATGGGAAAAAGAAAGAGAGGAAGACCAAGGCAAAGATGGATGCATGACATCGTTGATAATCTGCAAATGGATACATCAGCAGCAGGGCATCTTGCTTACAACCGAGAGGCCTAAAGGAGAGCTGTTGGGGGAGGGGGGGGGGAATGGCAAAGTTCCGCAAGGGACGCGCAAATGACTGACTAGATTGCTGAGATCAGTCAAAGAGAAACTATATGGGGATGCTCTACCAACTGTAGCTGACCACAGATTACTTCAAAAGTATACAAGATGATGTCTGAAAATGATGGAAGAAGGATAAGAAGTGTCCCAGATGAACTGAGGATACCACCTTTCTCAACCCAAGTACTCAAGTTAAATAATAATAAAAGCTACTTTATCATGTAGTAGAGGCACTTAGGGAAGATGATGTCAGTGGCCATGTGTGTCTGGCTGACCTTCCACGGCTCCAGGAGACAGGAACCCACTTTTATAGCTGGGCAACTCAGGCGATTTCTGGCTGGATTCAATCCGCCAATCTTAATGCTCAGATACCCAAGCCCCTGTAAGTTCTCAGCTTACAACCTGACTGCTGTGACCTTCATTTTTAGATGGCTGAACTCTTCTCAAGCTAGACACAACTTGTGTAAATTTATTTCAGCAGACAATTCTATGATGTTTATATCTTCACAGAACTCACATGCACATTACTTCATATTAGCTTTTCTGCATGTTCTCTCTATCACGTTAAAAATTATAACATTTATTTCTTAAGTTTATAATCAAACCACCACAGATCAGCTTCCCAGCTTATTTTCTTCATACTGGCCATGGTGTTTTGCTTGACTAAGATCAATATTACACCCATATCACAGCTGATGAAAGAAGACTGACAAAAGAAAAACAGGAATGATAGAGGTGAGGCTGGGAGGCAGGATAGGGACAAGTCTATAGACCTGCTCAGCAGGGCTTAGGCAGATCATGAGAAGTTGAAAAGAGACAGTTGGAACATGCTTCCAAATCACATAAAACATCATTTTTCAGTCTGACAAGATGGTGTGAAATGAGATCACCAGCTGAAATGATAGCCTGCATGTGGAGAACCATAATACCCAACATGTTGGCATGGCACTAGTCAATGATGATCACTTTCAGGCTGCTAACAAACTACATTATTTGAACACTTGATGACTTCACTAATTGAAAAAATGTCCGATGAGGCAATCAGTGACCAATAGCTGATATGCTAGCGTCAGGGTTAGCGAACCATAGCTGACCAAGACCCTGTCCCACCTTTCCGTTGGTACCCCTAGTAACAGGCCTAGCCTGGCTAATGGGGCAGGGATCACCATAGTCTCCATGGTGGTGGAGTCTGCTAAAGAAGCACTGCACACCCTCTGCTTTTTAAGCTGTAATGCAGGACTGAAAAAGTAGCTGCCGTAACCTGCTCCCATGCTGTGCCTCAACACCTCCACAGCATCGGCTGGAAAGAACACCAGCTTGCACTTACAGGGAGACAGTGCAAGTACAAGTAAGTTTAAGCACTTGAACAAAATCAAGAACAGCCACAGCCAAAACTGCAGACACTGTCATAAACAGGAAAAAATGGCTCAATATTTTCTTCTTATATGCCTCAAATTATGAACTATAAACAGAATTTCATATATCCTAAAACTGAACAGTTGCAAAAGACAGTCAAATTCTTCTTTCCAACATCAACTGCCAAGAGCTCACAACCACATGGAGGTCCAAAAGCAGCTGCCAAGAGTTTTTAGTTCACAACCATATGGAGGTCCAACATCAGCTGCCAAGAGTTTTTAGTTCACAACCACATGGAGGTCCAACATCAGCTGCCAAGAGTTTTTAGTTCACAACCACATGGAGGTCCAACATCATCTGCCAAGAGCTCACAACCACATGGAGGTCCAACATCATCTGCCAAGAGCTCACAACCACATGGAGGTCCAACATCATCTGCCAAGAGCTCACAACCACATGGAGGTCCAACATCATCTGCCAAGAGCTCACAACCACATGGAGGTCCAACATCATCTGCCAAGAGCTCACAACCACATGGAGGTCCAACATCATCTGCCAAGAGCTCACAACCACATGGAGGTCCAACATCATCTGCCAAGAGCTCACAACCACATGGAGGTCCAACATCATCTGCCAAGAGCTCACAATCACATGGAGGTCCAACAGCAGCTTATCAGACTAAAAAATTACTTCTATGTCCATTACAAGCACTCAAAGTGTACATGTGTCTACTGTAAGACCCTAAGTTTTCTTGAAGAAAAACTCATAAAACGGCCATACCTGCAGAATATATACTGTATGAGCTCTCAAAGGGTCTCATTTGCAACAGTTCTCTGTCCATTCTTTGCCTAAAATTACTGAAGTTGGCATTTCCACCAGTCAGGAACACATACTGCAAAAAAAATAAAATCATTAATACGCATAGTACACACACAGAACTAGTAAACTAATGGTGAAACTGAGATGATCCTAACATCAAAAATAAACGATACTGTTATAACATGCATTCATCTTTCGAAATTGTAGTTCAACTGTGTGTCTTGTACAATCTTCAAGCATTATTATATTATGTGCCACGTCTACTAACATATTTCACCAAGTGTACACATATCACAGGCTTATTAACAATATTTTTTATAGGCAGCTATGATGGACTCTGAATCCCACATTACTCTTTCTTCGCAGAATGCGAGATGTTAAACAAGAGAAATCAAGAGGGGGAAACTCCAAGAAACATGAATATGTGAAGGGAGATAACCAAGTCAATACCTGAACTACTCTGTCTTGTACCTCCCTGTCTAGTTTACCGAGTATAAATTCCATCGTTTCACTGAGCCCTGCCTGCTCTAGGCCTAACATTGATGGCTGGAAAAGAAGCTCAGGAACTCTGGGAAAAAACATAAGAAAATCAAAACAAAATAAAAACAAAATTTACCAAAAGCTAAGCCTATTAATTAAGAAAGGGAAAATTTATGCTATACTGTACTGAGGGCAATAACAGTATGGCATGCTGATTACGTTCAAAGTGGGCCTATTCTTTGGAAGTTATTTTATGATTGTTTGTATTTTTTTTTCTTAGATTTATGAATGAAGCATGATTTGACAAGAGAATTACAGTATGGCAGTGGTATCTCTTTGCCTTCCATTCAGTTTGTGATATTGACCACATCACATGTTCATGTGTCAAAACGTGTGGAAATACAGGCTTAACACTCTATTCCCAATTTGCCTTATTGGCATCAAAACAGGAATTTTACCTTCAGCTTTGTTCTTTAACATTTCTGAGATACTGTCTTTCTTTTCTTTTTTTTTTTTTTTTGAGCCACTACATGAACCATTTAAACGTTTTGTTTGTTTTAAAATTTTAAAATTAAAAATAAAATAACTACAATTATATAGTTTTGCTCTGTAGTCACAGACTTCATAATTCTGAACTGTTAAAAACATTAAAGCTTGACACTGCATCATTTCCTGATAAAGCACCGTGGCAATGATTTATAGTTACAAAAAATGTTCTTGTGTCATGGATCTTGTTTGGTAGGTTTTAATCACCCCATTCAGATCTTTTTCACTTTAGCCTTTTTTTTTTTTCCAGTGATGTGTCTTCTCACTGATACAGTCGAAGGGTTCTAATTGTCCTCTACTTCACATTACTTTGACAGCGTCTACAAAAAGTTCTGTCCCAACACAGAATAATTACTTCTTACTCATTCAGAAATCTCATCTCATTTCTTACTTGTCTAGCAATCTCACCCCACTTCTATTTGTCTAGAAATCTTGCCTCGCTTCTTATTTTTCTAAAAATCTCACCTCATTCTTTCAACACCCAGATGTAGCCTGTAGTACTCAGCCAAATCAAACTCTCCTGACAACCCTCCCATGTCCACCTCTCTGAAAGAAAGAAAAAGTTCTAATTTTTCTTGGTTATACTTCTTTACCCACCTATATTTTTCAGTACCAAAAATGCTCAGTAAAACAGCAAAATCTGCAACTAAGAATCAGATTAAACATTATGGCCTGGTACACTCTTATTCTATTTCTGCTCATATAAATGTGAAAAACAACCTGTCATATGATTACTTTCATATTTATGAATTCATTGTTACAGATGCTAAGTCTAGGCATTGCATTATTTCCTGGATGAAACATTGGAGGGGGGGGGGGGGGGGGGAGAGCTAGCTGTGCTGCTTGATTACAAAAGTGCTCTTGTCATCTTGAGCACTGTCTGGCATGGTATGAGATAAGAAACGGCCGCTGAAAGGCTTCATGGAAGAGATCAAGAAAAACAGATGACAACATACCCCCAACTCATCCAGCTGCAGAAAAGGGGGCATCTATCCTCACCTGGAGCTGGGGAAGGAGGAAGGGGGCATCTGTCCTCACTTGGAGCTGGGGAAGGAGGAAGGGGGCATCTGTCCTCACCTGGAGCTGCGGAAGGAGGAAGGGGGCATCTGTCCTCACCTGGAGCTGGGGAAGGAGGAAGGGGGTATCTATCCTCACCTGGAGCTGGGGAAGGAGGAAGTGGGTATCTATCCTCACCTGGAGCTGGGGAAGGAGGCATCTATCCTCACCTGGAGCTGGGGAAGGAGGCATCTATCCTCACCTGGAGCTGGGGAAGGAGGAAGGGGGTATCTATCCTCACCTGGAGCTGGGGAAGGAGGAAGGGGGTATCTATCCTCACCTGGAGCTGGGGAAGGAGGAAGGGGGTATCTATCCTCACCTGGAGCTGGGGAAGGAGGAAGGGGGTATCTATCCTCACCTGGAGCTGGGGAAGGAGGAAGGGGGCATCTATCCTCACCTGGAGCTGGGGAAGGAGGAAGGGGGTATCTGTCCTCACCTGGAGCTGGGGAAGGAGGAAGGGGGTATCTGTCCTCACTTGGAGCTGGTGAAGGAGGAAGGGGGCATCTGTCCTCACCTGGAGCTGGGGAAGGAGGAAGGGGGCATCTATCCTCACCTGGAGCTGGGGAAGGAGGAAGGGGGCATCTATCCTCACCTGGAGCTGGGGAAGGAGGAAGGGGGTATCTGTCCTCACCTGGAGCTGGGGAAGGAGGAAGGGGGTATCTGTCCTCACTTGGAGCTGGGGAAGGAGGAAGGGGGCATCTGTCCTCACCTGGAGCTGGGGAAGGAGGAAGGGGGCATCTATCCTCACCTGGAGCTGGGGAAGGAGGAAGGGGGCATCTATCCTCACCTGGAGCTGGGGAAGGAGGAAGGGGGTATCTGTCCTCACCTGGAGCTGGGGAAGGAGGAAGGGGGTATCTGTCCTCACTTGGAGCTGGGGAAGGAGGAAGGGGGCATCTGTCCTCACCTGGAGCTGGGGAAGGAGGAAGGGGGCATCTATCCTCACCTGGAGCTGGGGAAGGAGGAAGGGGGCATCTATCCTCACCTGGAGCTGGGGAAGGAGGAAAGGGGTATCTATCCTCACCTGGAGCTGGGGAAGGAGGCATCTATCCTCACCTGGAGCTGGGGAATGAGGAAGGGAGCATCTGTCCTCACCTGGAGCTGGGGAAGGAGGAAGGGGGCATCTGTCCTCACCTGGAGCTGGGGAAGGAGGAAGGGGGCATCTGTCCTCACTTGGAGCTGGGGAAGGAGGAAGGGGGCATCTGTCCTCACCTGGAGCTGGGGAAGGAGGAAGAAAGGCCAGGCATGATGCTGACCACATCACTCTCTTGTGTGCCGACCAGTCAAGGAATATATAACTACCAACACCATATCCCTCTAGGTCACATATGAGCAAACCCTTTGCCCAAGGGCCATGTCTGGCCCATGGCAAAAAATTTTGTGTGGCTCACAACCAGACTAGGTAGTTTCTTTGAAAAACATGTAATATTCTGAAAAGTGTAGAAATAACAACAGCCTGTCTTCTTGGTAACTTAGTAACATCCCCCACCCCCACCCCCAAAATTATCTCTCTCTAGCTTTGTGCATATAAAAATATTACTTTATATTATCACTTTTTTTGTAATCTTCAAGATGATGGAAATAAAACCTTTTTTTTTTGACCCTTCAAACCAAAAAAGTTGGCCATGCCTGTCCTAGGTGTTTGTATGGTATGATAAGACTACTTCAGCCTCATGCAGTGGGTAGTCTTCTTCTTCGTTCGCTTCTACCACCAAGACCGCCCTGTGATCCTACTGAATTTACTCCCATGGTCCTCAATAGTTCCCATGGTCCCTGAAAGGACCATACATGATCCCCGAGAGGATCACAAGAGGTTCAGAGTATCACAGGGCTTGAGGCCTGTATTTTTGGTGGGGCTCAGAAGCGGGATTGCGTGACACAGTGATTTTCATTGCACCAGTTTAATCTAGAGTTGGACTTTCTCACCGGAAAACCTCAATGTGTTCTGGATATCAGTATATCCCTACTGAGTGAGATGTGATTGCCCATCTAGCCTAAAGTTGGACTTTCTCACTGGAAAACCTCGATGTGTTTTAGGATACTCGTGTATCCTTGCTGGGTGAGAGGTGGTTGCCCATCCAGTCCAGCGTTGGACTTTCTTGCTGGAAAACCTCGATGTGTTTTAGGATACTCGTGTATCCTTGCTGGGTGAGAGGTGGTTGCCCATCCAGTCCAGCATTGGACTTTCTCACTGGAAAACCTCCGCATGATTAGGATACGCATACATCCCCACTGGGTGAGAGGTGGTTGCCTATCTAGACTGCACTGGTCCAGTGTCTCCGACTTCAGCATTTTGTGGTCGTGGCCACTACTCTTCCTAGTTGTGATCAGGATGGAGCTTTTGTCCAGGAGGACAAATCCTCACTACTAGTGAGTTTCACCCCTGGGTTGAGCTGGTTTAGGCATATTATTCCAGTATGGGCGTGCTTAGGACGTGACCGACCTTTAGAGCGGAGGTACCATGATTTAAGCTGCCATCAAGTTTCACCCCTGGTTTAAGCCGGTTTAGATATATTTCACCAGTAAGGGTGTAGAACGGATGTGGCCGGCCTCTAGAGCAGAGGTGCCGTGGTATGAGTAGCTCTTGCAGAGAGACTACTTTACTGGACATACCGATTAAGCTTCACTTTATCCTTTCCATCACCTTCTCACATCGGTGCCGCACAGCAACCTAATTGCTTTTCCTCATTTTCTTCATGGGCCGGGAGGAGTTTCACTCCATGTGTGGCATCCGAAGAGTCTCGCCAGCAGCGTCTTAACACCTGGGTTAAGCTGGTTCAGGTAATTCGCCTGGTATGAGTGTACATGGGATGTGGCCAACCTCCAGACCAGAGGTGCCATGACTTGAGCAGCCCTGACCTCGAGATTACTGATTACTTCACTTACTCCTTTCTTTCACCTTATCCACAGTGCCATACAGCAACCCATAATTGCACCTTTCTTCACGGGCCAGGAGGAGCCCCACTCCATGCATGGCAGCTGAAGAATCTCACCAGCAGTGGTAAATGAGCTACCAAAAATGACTCTCATCTACCTGAAATGTCTGGTTTTCAGGCGCCAGATATTCGCCTTCGCCCCTTCTCCTGTCAGTTTAAACAGTTCTGCCACGAGAAGGCCAGGAGCTGGATTTGACTGTCAGAGGCTATTTGAGACACACTCCATCGGAGTGGAGAGTGTATCCTCCAACGCACCTCTGGCAATAACAGTCCTTAGAACTGCAGAGTGTGGTGTCCTTGACATTTGTTTAAAAAAAAAAAAAAAAAATCTCCAATTCTCTTACTCCTTTGGCCCCAGTCTTTGTTGCTTGCTGCATGTCAATGTTATAAATGATGCCTGAACATTATCCGTAATGTTATGTTAACACTACTTCTACTTCTGTAAACAGCATATACCATTTCATGTTATACCGTACAAGGCAATCATTGTACATCAGGGCAGTTGAGCACAAGATGAAGAAGGAAAACTCACTTTTGAAATTCCGGATCATGCTCTTTCAACATAGTCTCCAGCTCTTCCAGTTTCTCTTCCTCGGCCTCGGAGTCGCTTGTCCCACCATCTCGATTCTGTTCATTATTATTTTTTAATACATCTTCAAGTGGGCAAGAACAAACAGAAAGAAGGAAAGAAACCAGCAAAACGAAAACCTGTCTGAAAGAAATTCTTAATCTCTAAATTAAACTATGTAGCTTAGTATGAAACGGAAAACTGCACTTTATTACCAAAAATAGCACTGTAGTATTTATCCATGATGGAAAATACATAATGTAATGGTGCCGTGACCAGGGTCCAATTAAAGCTGTATGTGCCTCGTACGGCACCAAACTATAATAGTTTCTTCACCCTATAAACACCAACTCAAAAGGTTATCTGTGCTGCTATTAACTGAATCTAAACTGATCACAAATCTGACAAGCTTACTTTGAACACCTTTGAAATCCTCCATCTGAAAGATAAACACATTCTTCAGCTCTCAGACACAACCCAAGCCCTACAACAACCATAAGTTGGCACACACACAAACTGCAGCAACTCGGCATAAATGTAAAAGAAGACATTTAACAGGTGGAGCGGATGAAATGGAAAAAATGATTCTCAAAGAGCGATGATATGCTGGCGGGTTGCCCTGCCATATGACAAATCCACTTACAAACCAAACTAGCACACCAACTGGCAATATCAACAAGACAATTCTAACAGCCAGATTACATGATGAGCACAACCAACTACACACAACCGCTCCGGACCACAGCCAGAGAAACACTAACTCAGTTAGCCCAAATATAATCATGTCACTAGAGACAATAAGTCTTGTGATTGTTCTCAAAGCTTCTAGAGACTTGACCCCGAAAGTACAAAGAAGCCTGCAAACCAAGGGCATCATCTGCCCCCAAACAATTATATACACAATTGCCTCCCATATACTGGCATAAAGAGAAATCCAAACTTTAATTTAAAAAAACCCAAAAGTTCCCAGCCGAAATGTGTATTCCTGAATAGTTTTTTTTTTCCTCCCCTCAAAGTTTCACACTCAAAATCTACACGACTTTACAAAACAGAATCAGACAACATTCTTCCTCCTCCTCTTCTCTGTGACTCACCCTCAAAAGGGCAGTGGCTGCACTGTGCCATGGTTATGCACCTTCTGGACTATAAATGCCAAAAAACTTCAGCCTGATGCACTTTTAGAGACAGGTTCATCTTCCCAGATTTGTCTGGCCAGACTACTGTCCATTTCCAGAGATCCCTTCTGAAGGTAGAAATGGGTCTTAGTCGGCTATGGTTTGCCAAACCTATCACAACCTATGAGTCTCTGATTGCTATTTCATTCAGCGTCAATTGATAATAGATAACTGACTGTTTATACCACTATGGCCAGTGTTAACAGATTGCTTTAAGTACTTTTTATGACCCACACTTACAATTTCTTTATAAACATCCCAGTCTGCGTCATTCTGTCCAAAGTTATCTCCCTTCTTGGATGGTTCTGTACAGAGACAAGAGATTTAAAATATTTTATATATAAGATTTCTTTTCTAGTCCTGTCTTTCAGTAATTCTCATTCAAACTTGCTGTTCTGATACATATCATCCTCTTGTCTGCATAATCACATTTCTAAGCCTAATTCCCATGATCATGTTTTACTTTCTTGGAACAATGTTGAATTTCCATAACTTCTAATAACTGTGTCAGATGCTATAAATAGTAAAGATGTTTGTTACACAAGAAACAAAGAAAAAAAATAAACATTTCACCGTATCAAATGTTTGAAAGTTTGCAATTACAAAAAAAAAAAATAAATAGGTAACAGAAGCAATGAAATAAAAATCTGGCCAATTACGAGCAGCAAGCTGAGATATTATCCTCATTCTCTGCTGAGAGGCAAAAGTTCTTCTTTTGGCCATATCGGATTTCTTCTGTCGTCTGGCAGCTCGAGCATCCAGAATTTTCTGTGAATGAAAACAAGATATTACACATATATATATATATTTTTAAAACAAAATTTTTTTATTATAAACTTTCTGTCCAGTCAGTGATCCATAGACGACATGCCAGCATCAGAGCAGCCGAACCATAGCCAAGATCCTGTCTCACCTCTCTGCTGGTACTCACAGTAAACAGGCCAAGCCTGGCTAAAGAGGCAAGGATCACCATACTACTAAAACAAAAATATACAAATGAATTCACATATATTTTGATACCATCAAACTCTGAAAACTCCACACACGGTAAATTTCTGCTGATCTTCAGCTTCACCCAAAACTACTCCCAACTCAGTCATACAATGGATACTAACCCACAGTAACATCCACGGAAATGATGAGGCGTTCTTCCAAATGAGAACAGGACATTGCAAACAGAGAAACCATCTATACTAGAAGCTGAAGATTGGTCCAACAGATCCATATGCCTGCAGCAAAGAGCAGCAGACACTACACCACAGACACCACATTACATTCTCCAGAGTTAGCAGCTACACAACCCACTCAGGCAAAGGATCAGGTCTGACCCCGGACCTCACTACAGCAGAAACTCTATGGTGATGCTGAAAACCAGATACAGATTGCCACACTGGTGAGAGACTGGTGTTGATGTCTGAGCAAACAATGAAGGAGACGCTTCCAATCCCATAATTTGATGTACAACTATATTACCTACCTGAATATCTGTGTGCGATAGAACAGGATAGGTAATTGGATTGGAGAGAAATAAAGCAGTAGTCTCCCCTGTAGAGAGTTAATTTTGGATATTTATAGGCACGCACAGTGGGAAAATCTGTTGTAAAGCTCACACATATCTATACTCATAGTGAACGAATTTGGAAGAGACGCACAGAAAGAGGCAGCCGAGAAGAAAAATGGTGGAGATGGGCAAGAGAGAAGGTTCCAGAAATGTAGGCACGCAAGTTTTTCTTCAGAGTCAGCATTTTAGTTGCGTGTCTAAACAGTAGAATGTAGATTGTAGTCTTTCCTTTGCAGGAATGCTTAGTATGGGTTAAATTTGTCCTTTTTAGGACAGTTTCTTTTGAATTCAGTTTTTGAGAGAGAGTAAGTGGTATTGTCTGTAGTTCATTTATTCATTCGTTTGCATGTCCCTTGCGGTACTTTGCCTACCTAACAGCACTCCTGTAGGCCTCTCGGTTGTGAGCAAGATGGCCTGCTGCTGATGCATCCATCTGCAGATCATCAACAATGTCTTGCAGCCATCTTCGCCTTGGTCTTCTCTTTCTTTATGTACCCTTCCAAGACGGTCTTCTCTAGATTATCATGATGCTTAATGAGTCTAAAATATTTAAGTTTTCTCTCCTTAATCTTCTTTACTAGCCAGCCTTCTTTAATATTAAGTTCTTGTAGTATGGATATATTTGTTCTTTTTTGTGTCCACGATATTTGAAGAACTTTTCTGTAGCATTTACATTCAAAGCCATTTATGTGTTTTTTGGCTGTTTTGTTAAATGTCCAGGTCTCACAGGCATATGTTGTGATGGGAAAGATGCATGCCCTTAAAAATCTTATTTTTGTAATTCTGCCTGCTCCTCTCCACAGCTTCTTTAGTTGTTTTACTTTCTGAAGAGCAACAGATGTCCTCCTTTTAATTTCCATTATTAGTTAGCAGTGATCCAAGATATTCAAAACTCTCCGCTTCTTCCAGTTTTTCCTCATTGATACATATTTCAGCTGCCTTGTTTGTTTTGTCAGTTGTCATCAATTTAGTTTTCTTCGCATTAAGATAGAGGTTCTGTTCTTTGCTGTTCTTACAGACTGATATAATCAGTTATGTCTATTCCTCTCCACAGCTTTTTTTAGTTGTTTTACATTGTGAAGAGCGATAGATATCCTCCATCTTTATCATTATATGATGTTCAAATATTCCATAAAGGGCCTTGGGGAAATGGATAAATGAATCAGTTATAAGATGTTTGAATACTCAACAAATGGCCCTTAGCAAGTGGATAAATGGATATGTTATGTCTGAATGTTGAATAAAAGATACTTGGCCCTCCCTACCCCTCCATGAGGACTCTAGGATGTGCCAGTAACACATATTTTACTCTGTAGATGCTACGCTGTTTTGATTTATTATTTATTATTGGATGTTTAAATTTTTTTTAAAATGGAAATTATCTGCCTGCAAGCCATGAACACTACGCCTGAGTTCAGATTTCTAAAAACGTCAGACAAAAACAAGACAAGCACAAGAAGTTTTCTGTAAATCAAATGGGACTCACCTGCCGTTTAGCTCGCACTTCATTCAACCATCCACTGAAGTCTACCCTCCTCCTCAACTCCAACTTCTTCTCCTCCTCCCATTCCTGAACAAACAAGAAAAAGTTCACATTTATTTTCAGCTTCACAAAAACGTCTTACACTTTCCAGGTGTCCTCCTCATACCCAACAGAGAAAAAAGGAGTAAGAAAAGATATCAGAATAGCTGACCAAGTGGCACAGAAACAGAAAAGAGAGAGAGACAGAAAAGATACTTAAATAGGCTGACCAAGTGGCACAGAAACAGGAGAGAGACAGAAAAGATACTTAAATAGGCTGACCAAGTGGCACAGAAACAGAAAAGAGAGAGACAGAAAAGATACTTAAATAGGCTGACCAAGTGGCTCAGAAACAGAAAAGAGAGAGACAGAAAAGATACTTAAATAGGCTGACCAAGTGGCACAGAAACAGAAAAGAGAGAGACAGAAAAGATACTTAAATAGGCTGACCAAGTGGCACAGAAACAGAAAAGAGAGAGACAGAAAAGATACTTAAATAGGCTGACCAAGTGGCACAGAAACAGAAAAGAGAGAGACAGAAAAGATACTTAAATAGGCTGACCAAGTGGCACAGAAACAGAAAAGAGAGACAGAAAAGATACTTAAATAGGCTGACCAAGTGGCACAGAAACAGAAAAGAGAGAGACAGAAAAGATACTTAAATAGGCTGACCAAGTGGCACAGAAACAGAAAAGAGAGACAGAAAAGATACTTAAATAGGCTGACCAAGTGGCACAGAAACAGAAAAGAGAGAGACAGAAAAGATACTTAAATAGGCTGACCAAGTGGCACAGAAACAGAAAAGAGAGAGACAGAAAAGATACTTAAATAGGCTGACCAAGTGGCACAGAAACAGAAAAGAGAGAGACAGAAAAGATACTTAAATAGGCTGACCAAGTGGCACAGAAACAGAAAAGAGAGAGACAGAAAAGATACTTAAATAGGCTGACCAAGTGGCACAGAAACAGAAAAGAGAGAGACAGAAAAGATACTTAAATAGGCTGACCAAGTGGCACAGAAACAGAAAAGAGAGAGACAGAAAAGATACTTAAATAGGCTGACCAAGTGGCATAGAAACAGAAAAGAGAGAGAGACAGAAAAGATACTTAAACAGGCTGACCAAGTGGCATAGAAACAGAAAAGAGAGAGACAGAAAAGATACTTAAATAGGCTGACCAAGTGGCTCAGAAACAGAAAAGAGAGAGAGACAGAAAAGATACTTAAATAGGCTGACCAAGTGGCTCAGAAACAGAAAAGAGAGAGACAGAAAAGATACTTAAATAGGCTGACCAAGTGGCACAGAAACAGAAAAGAGAGAGACAGAAAAGATACTTAAATAGGCTGACCAAGTGGCTCAGAAACAGAAAAGAGAGAGACAGAAAAGATACTTAAATAGGCTGACCAAGTGGCACAGAAACAGAAAAGAGAGAGACAGAAAAGATACTTAAATAGGCTGACCAAGTGGCTCAGAAACAGAAAAGAGAGAGACAGAAAAGATATTTAAATAGGCTGACCAAGTGGCACAGAAACAGAAAAGAGAGAGACAGAAAAGATATTTAAATAGGCTGACCAAGTGGCACAGAAACAGAAAAGAGAGAGACAGAAAAGATAATTAAATAGGCTGACCAAGTGGCACAGAAACAGAAAAGAGAGAGACAGAAAAGATACTTAAATAGGCTGACCAAGTGGCACAGAAACAGAAAAGAGAGAGACAGAAAAGATACTTAAATAGGCTGACGAAGTGGCACAGAAACTAAAAAGAGAGAGACAGAAAAGATACTTAAATAGGCTGACCAAGTGGCACAGAAACAGAAAAGAGAGAGACAGAAAAGATACTTAAATAGGCTAACCAAGTGGCACAGAAACAGAAAAGATACTTAAATAGGCTGACCAAGTGGCACAGAAACAGAAAAGAGAGAGAGACAGAAATGATACTTAAACAGGCTGACCAAGTGGCATAGAAACAGAAAGGAAAGAGAAAGAAAAGATACTTAAATAGGCTGACAACGTGGCATGGAAACAGCAAGGGAAACTGACTTGATAGACATCCAATCAATACCTATGTACATGCCAAGGTGCTGATAAATCATTGATGAAAATATTCTCTACAGCATGTTTATCTACATATGCTCATACTTTTAAAACTAAATATGTATACAAAAAAAAAAAGTTCACCATTTTCAGAGAATGTGAGTGAACACATATTTAAGTCTGATTTATATAAGTGAACCCATGATTAACTTTAATTCATATAAGTGAACCCATGGTTAACTTTGATTTATATAGGTGAACCCATGGTTAACTCTGATTTATGTAACTGAACCCATGAAAACTCTGATTTATGTAAGTGAACCCATGATTAACTCTGATTTATATAAGTGAACCCCTGTTTAATTCTGATTATTATCAATCTCCAGCCTTCAATCCTTAAAGAACAATGAATGACAAAAAGAGAAACAAACACACGTTAGCCATGATAACTGGCTTGAAGACAAACAAAGATTAATTATCTTGTATGATTAATGTTAGCATCAGAATGGCAACGAATGAGGTTAAAGGTCAAAGACACAAGGAATTCCTGGTATGAAAGCAATGGCTATATGACAACCAAATCACTGTTTGGTTCTGGCACTCACCATTACTGATTCATGAAAACTGATAATGATTTATTATGAAAATGTGATGCTGTGAATCAAGTATTTCATATGAACAAACACAAAACTGATAATGTGGGATGTTATGCCAAAGGTAAAGTAAACATTAAATTAAGACACTCACCTTTTGTCGCTTCTCTCGTTGAAGAGCTAAGGCCCTCTTCCTGCCTTCACTAGCACTCTTGAGTATCTTCTGCCTTTTTTTAAGCGCTAGCTGGTCTGGGGTCAGCATTTCATCAGGAATGTCCAGCAGTGGAAAAGATGGCTCCTTGCTCTGAGAATAATGAAGAGGATAACATCAGCTCATCTGATAATGACAGCACAGTAACTGTCTGATCTTGTATACACACAGCAATACTTCACAAAGATAAAAAGAACAAACTACAATGATCACATCTAGACAAGTACTGTCCTGACAGACTATGGGCTGCTTCTGAGGATGTGAGTATCAAAAAACACATTTTCAAGATTTTGGTGCACCTTTTCTTTTTAACTTCAGTCAAGCCATTTTCTTTTGGATCAACAGTTTCTTTCACCTGCTTCCAAGTCATGCCAAAATTGTCTAATTAAGCTGAGAGTCCTAACTGTAATTTATCCTCAAAGCCTTTTGTATTCATTGTGCTCAAGAAACATGCCAAAATGTAGCACTGAGCCAGGCAACAAAGTAAAATCTTTTGGCTAATGCTGTCACTTCTGTTTCATATGTGTCATATACTGACATATACGAGGGTTGATTGCAGCCTAAGGTACAAATACTTGAAACACACAGTTGATATTTGGTGCATTTGCAGATCAGGTTAATGTAAGATTAAACACCAAGTTTCAAGAAATTAACTGCAACCAATTTTTTTTACAGGCTACTGAAGTGGTAAGGGGTGGCAGAAATTGAGAAAATGGATAACATTTCTCTTTGAGCAGTCATTCGTTACCTCTGTATCAAGGACTTATCATTAAAGGAGATCCATGAGTATATGGTAGAGACTAGGGGAGAGTGCCCCTTCTTACAGCACAGTGAAGAAATGAGCAGCTCAATTCAAACATGGAAGGGAGAGTCTGGAAGATGATCCCTGTCTAGGAAGACCAAGAACGGTAACCACCGATGAAACCACTGGCAGAATCCATGACATGATAATGGAGGATCTATGACTAACTGAGCGGTACATTGCTACCATGTTGGGCGTCTCCCAGGAACATGTTTATGCCATTATTCACAATGATCTTCAAATGACAACGGTCTCTGCTCAATGGGTCCGAAACTTCTTGGAGCTGATCACAAATGACAGCGTCTTAACATATCATGAGACAATCTGGACCATTTTTCTGTAGATCCTGAAAAGTTTCTTTAGCAATTTGTGACTATGGATGAGACTTGGGTTCATCATTTTCAACCAGAAACCAAAGAACAGTCAAAGCAGTGGAAACATCATGGATCCCCACCTCCAAAGAAAGAAAGGGTGGTTCTGTCTGCAGGCAAAGTGACAGCTTCCATCTTTTGGGATTCAGAAGGTGTGCTATTGGTAGACTACCTTCAAAAGGTCACTGGGGCCTATTACGTTAATCTTGTGAAGCAACTGCAGGTCAAACTGAAGGAAAAGCGTCGAGGGAAACTGACAAGAGGAGTCATCTTTCATCAAGACAATGCTCTGGTTCACAAGTCGGCGGTGGCAATGGCTGCTATTCATGAATGCGGCTTCCAGCTTCTTGAACATCCTCCTTATTCCCAAGATTTGGCCCCTTCAGAATAATACCTGTTTACCAAACTCAAAAAGGAGCTCAGTGGTCACAAATTTGGTTCAGATAATGATGTCATTCATGATGTAGACACTTTCCACTGGCACAAGATGCTGACTTTTACAAAGACGGGATCCGTATGCTCCAGGATCACTGGACTAAGTGCATAAACTTGCAAGGGGACTATGTTGAGAAATACCCCAAAAAAGTTGTCCACAAATAATCCATTGTACCTTATGCTGAGAACTTATCAATCACCCCTCATATTTGTACAGTAATATAAACCAGGTGCACATATCATTACTTCTGATCCCAGCAGGCAAGTCTAACCATATGACTGAGTATGTGCCGACAAGAGCTGTGCTAGTGTAGTGGATTAGACACTCGCTTGCCAGCAAAGTGACCTGGTTTCACTTTCCACTCACCGTGTGGTGGCGGTCAGACTGTGGCTTGCAAAGAACTCCCAGGGTTCACTCCAGGTTCAAGAAAAAAAAACTGGTACCAGGGTTAACACTCTGGGAAGGAAGAGGAATGACAGAGTTTATGCTGATGGCAACATTAGCTGGCAGCTTCTGATCACCAGCAGAGCACTTATGGTTTGACCATGTGCAAAGATGTTGGCTCACAAATCTTAGCTTTACCTTTAGAACTGAACACAGCAGAAAACCGTTTTTTGATGATCGAACACAATTTATTTTAGCTGACAGACAGGCTGGCTCGGCCATCATAGGTCACGGCCAACTGCTGGGTCGTGGTGATACTGCTAATGCCCTTAGAGAGTTTAGAAGAGCAGAGGACTTTGAAAAAAGATGACCTGCCATCACTGTCTTGGATGTACGAGTTGATGGTGAAGAATAGCACTGCAAGAACTGAGCAATACTCCAGGCTCATGGACGGAATCATCAATCAACACTGAACTAGCACACTCAGTCGCTGTACACTAAGGGATACAGCGAGGAGGGGATCGGGGCACATATGGACGTGTCTGGAATGCGGTGATATACAGTGCATAACATTTATAACACAACACAACAATTTCTTTTGGACATTTCAAAGCAACATTATATTTTTTAACTCAAAATTTTCCTGCCTTTAAGCTATGCCTTTCAGCTTCAGGTTTTCCTCTTTAAACACTGTGCTTCCTTCTACTGTTAACCTGAATACGGCAAAAGCTGAAATATTACATTTATTGCTTCAGTACAAGGCACAGTTGGCTTCAACATTACATTTAAAGCAATCAGCTGGCCACTTACCACAAAATAAAAAACATCAACTTAACAAGAACAACTCATTGTCCTCTGTGCCAGACATTCAACAAGCACATTGCCAGATAATACTAACCTCAGACTCAATAGGCCCAGGCTCCTGGCCTAGTAACTTTGCCTTAGCTCTCTGAATGCTGGAAGACAGCCTGTCCACAGCTTCCTGGAGATCTTCCACTCTGGCCAGGCCTACTTCTGCCAAGGCAGTCTTGATGGAAAAGGTATCAGTTAACACTAAATATCATTAAATAAGTAACACTGTATTATTAATGACTGGCACTATCAATTTGTTAATAAGTAGCACTATATGTCATTAATAAGTAGCAATATATATACTGCTATATATCATTAATAAAACAATATAGTCATTTTAATGACTTCATTCCAGTATCTTTCCTTCTACATGTTGTCACATGTGTCTACCTGAAAACAATGGAATTTTTGTTGCTGAATAACAGCATTTCTGAATTCATTAACTTTATAATGAAATACTGAATGACAGATGACTGAATCAAACACATGTGCTGTGAAAGGACAGTAAATCAAACACATATCTTGTGAAAGGACAGTAAATCATACACAAGTCTTGAGACAGAAACTAGATTCAACACAAATCCTGAAACAGATACTGGATCAAACACAAATCCTGAAACAGATACTGGATCAAACATAAATCCTCAAGCAGATACTGGATCAAACACAAATCCTGAGGCAGATACTGGATCAAACACAAATCCTGAAGCAGATACTGGATCAAACACAAATCCTGAAACAGATACTGGATCAAACACAAATCCTCAAGCAGATACTGGATCAAACACAAATCCTGAAGCAGATAATGGATCAAACACAAATCCTGAAGCAGATACTGGATCAAACACAAATCCTGAAGCAGATAATGGATCAAACACAAATCCTGAAGCAGATACTGGATCAAACACAAATCCTGAAACAGATATTGGATCAAACACAAATCTTGAAACAGATACTGGATCAAACACAAATCCTGAAACAGATACTGGATGCAACACAAATCCTGAAGCAGATACTGGATCAAACACAAATCCTGAAGCAGATACTGGATCAAACACAAATCCTGAAGCAGATACTCGATCCAACACAAATCCTGAAACAGATATTGGACCAAACACAAATCCTGAAGCAGATACTGGATCAAACACAAATCCTGAGGCAGATACTCGATCCAACACAAATCCTGAGGCAGATACTCGATCCAACACAAATCCTGAGGCAGATACTGGATCAAACACAAATCCTGATATAATACTGATGATACAATGCAAATCCTGAGCATATATTGGACCCAACACAAATCCTGAAACAGACAGTGGATCCAACACAAATCCAGACACACATACTTGATCCAACACAAATCCTGAGCAGATAATGGATACAACACAAATACTGACAGATAATGGATCCAATACAAATACAGACACAGAAAATGTATCCAACACAAATCATGACACAGATGCTAGATCCAACACAAATCCTGACAGATACTGGATCCAATACAAATCCTGAGAGATACTGGATCCAATACAAATCCAGACACAGATACTGGATACAACACAAATCCTGACAGATACTGGATCCAATACAAATATGGACACAGACAAAGTATACAACACAAATCATGACACAGATGCTGGCTCCAACACAAACCCTTGGAGAGAAAAAGAGACAAACTGTTTTGAATTCCTATCACAAAAACTGCTCATTTTGTATTCAGTTCATTATGTTAAAAAAAAAAAAGGATGATCTTACCACATAAGAGTCATCATCTCCTGTAAAAATCAGCTCTTGAACTTCCAGAAGCTTCTGCAACTCTGCTTCATCAGCTTGCAGCTGAAAAACACAGCCAAGCAGTCATTCAACATATTCAATTAAACTGAAAACATAACCATACATACTCAGTCAACATTTATTATTAAACTGAAAACACAACCAGGTATGGCCCGCCAACACATTTTATCAAACTGGAAACACAGCTATATATGGTCAATGTACATGCATTATCAAAGGTAGGTTTAAAAAAAAAAAAAACAAACACAATGTGCTTTTTTTTCTATAAAAAGTATGTGGTAGAGACTTCTCTACACTCAAAAAACAGTATCTTCTGTCATATTTTTAAACAGAAACAGCACTGATGACAGACAGACAGGCAGGCAGGCACATATAAATCATTTGCCTCCTACCACTGTCACAAAATCATAGTAGATCTCATCTTGCAGTCAATCTACCCGGACACCACTGGACACCTGTTACTGTACTTACAAAATATACCAAAGACTGAAGTAAATTTATTTTATTTCTGTTGTCATTCTTTTTTTCCAACCCATCATGCCTAACTAGCAGTATGGTTTACAGTACTGGAGGCTGCACAAGGTGGGGCTCAGTGGCTTGAAGAATGGAAGACAATACATGGTTACAGACATACAAAAATGACAAAAGCATCATGGCTCATGCCAACTGATAAACCATATGGTTATGATGATGATGATGATGATGAGGATAATAATGATGTCTTCTTTTCTATCTGTTCATACTAATAAAAAAAAAAATGAAAAAGGTGAAGAGAACAAACCTTATCCATCCTTCGTCTAGTATTAACTTCTTGAAGTCTAGATATCTGCTGCTTGCGTCTCTCCTTCTGTTGCTCTGAAGATATCTGAGATCCCTGAATCTGAAGTGTAGAAAACAAACAAATGGGTGTTCAATCACGATTTATACAAGCCATCTGTAATTCTCTTCACCCATAACTCTGACAATGATATTATATGAAAGACCCTTAACAAGACCATTAGAGTGACTCATTTTATGCTTACTATCTCACGGAATTAAATTATGCTTCTAGGGGCATGCATTTTTCCCATCACAACATACGCCTGCGAGTCCTGGACACTTAACAGCTGAGTAACATATAAATGCCTTTGAATATGAATGCTATGGAAGAGTCTTTCAAATATCATGGAAACAAAAAAAAAAACCCAAATATATGCATACCAAAAGAATTTAATACTGAAGAAGACTGGTTAATAATGAACATTAAAATATAATTTTAAAAAAGATTAAACAGAGAAAACTAAAATATTCTGGACATATTAAACTTCATGAAAGTTTGGAGAAGACATTCTTGGAAGGGTACATAATGGGAAAAAGAAACAGAGGAAGACCAAAATGAAGATGGCAACAAGACATTATTGATGATTTGCAAATGGACGCATCAGCAGCAGGGCATCTTACTTACAAATAAGAGCCCTTTAAGAGAGCTGTTGGGGACGCAATGTTCCACAAGGGACATGTTAATGAACAAATCTCGAGTCTACCCAACAAACAGGTCTGCCCAAATAATGCTCTCAACAAACAGGTCTGCCAAAGTAATGCTCTCAACAAACGGGTCTGCCCAAGTAATGCTCTCAACAAACAGGAAAACTAATATATCTATACTGTTAGCAAACGCAGGTAATGAGGATATTATTTCTTTGTTCATCCACTGTAAACTCAGGTGAAGTTCTCTATTCATGGAACTGAATTTCACATGATATCTGATTTTTCCCTTCATTTACTAACTGCCAAGCATGAAGATGAATCCACTTCATGATACAGGCAGATAGTTTTCATATTCTGAGACTTTCACCCAAATCTTCTTCTTCTTCTTCTTCAATCTCCTTGGAAATGTGAGCTGCAGCTGATGTGGTGAAGATGTTCAGGCACAGCCTATAGTTGGATTAGGAGCGGGTTATGGCAGCTATTTTTTTAAAAGTCCTTGAGTGGAGCTACAAAGCAGGATGTGTGCAAGGCTTCTTTAGAGACTCCACCACCATGGGGACTATGGTCATCCCTGCCCCATCAGCCAAGCTAGGCCTACTGCTGGAGGTTACTAATGTAGAGGTTCAGTCCCAGCAGTGGGATTTTTTTCTGGTATAAACCAAAATAAGGCCCCGGGGTCGACCCAGCTTCTAAAAATGAGTACCAGAGAAATCTGGGAAAGGTTAAGCGGCCAGGCTTGATACTGACCACGTCACACTTTCATGTGATGAATGTCATGGAAAATATGGGCCTAACACCATATTCCCCAATATGCTTTAAGGGCATGGAAACGGGAATTTTACCTTTACCTTTTTATCAATGGAGAGGCAGGAGAGGTCTTGGTCTACTATGGTTTGCCAACCCTGATGATAGCATGTCAACTATGAATGGCTGACTATGAAATTGGACAGCATCTTTCCCCACCCCAAAACAAAAATGTGTCTGGTACCTATTTCTATAAAGAGGTCAGCTAAAGGGAATCTGTAGGCAGGCTATGAATTCACAACCTTCCAGGCATGACAGCTGACTACCAACTGGTCTCCTACAATTTCCATGTCTTCTTCTTCATTTTCTTTTGCATTCAGTTTCACATGCTCATGAGAATAGCTGCTTCCATAAATCCCACCACTGTCAACAGTAATTCTTCATTCACGCCATGCCGCCAGTTTTAAATGCATGCTATTTTCCTCTCTTTTTTTTTTCCCTCTGGGGTCAAATTCATTGCTCTCAGGTCCTTTAAGAATAGACAAGTCTGCATGTCATGTTCTAGGATCTGGGGATTGTTTCATCATGTGCTGAGTGGAGTTTAGGTGGGTCTCTTTTAAATGGGAAGGACTGGCTAGCGTAGTGGTTAGAGCACTTGTCTAGCAACCGAACGGTCGAGGGTTTGACTCCCCAGCTGAGAGGGATTTCTTTTCCGACCAATACGGCTCTGGGGTTCACCCAGCTTCAGAAAATGAGTATCAGAGAAATCTGGGAAGGAAAAGCGGCCAGGTGTGATACTGACCACGTCACACTTTCATGTGCTGAAGGTCATGGAAAATACGGGCCTAACACCATATTCCCCAATATATCATCATCATCATGTGCCGTGCCGACTGGCATTGGCTATTATGCTTCTCCAGAGTACATGATACTTCATGCAGGCCATCAGTTCAGTTGGTGATCTCCTCTCACACCATCCCATCAGACTGTCCAGTATCATTTCTCTTGGTCTTCCTCCTGATCTTTTTCCTTCTATTTTTCCTGTTGTTATAATATTTTCAATGCCCCCTCTTCTCATTGTCTGTCATATGAAAGTACGTTGTCTCTCTCTTATCTTTTTGACAAGGTTTTTTTGTTTCTCCAGCTCTTCTCCTACATTCTTCATTAGTTATTTTTGCTGTCCAGGGGATTCGCAACATTCTTCTAATAAACCACATTTCTGCTGCTTCCAATGATTTTTGTGCAGACTTGCCTATTGTCCATGATTCACTTCCATATAACAAGATTGGTTCAATACAGCATTTTAGGACTCGTTTTCTAACATTCATTGATAAGGATTCCCCAATATGCCTTAACAGAAATGGGAATTTTACCTTACCTACCTCTTGAATGGACAAGTTTGCAGGATGTGTTCTAGGATCTGGGGATTATTTTGTCATGTGCTGGGTGGAGTTTAGGTTACCTTAATATTTATAGCTTCTCCATGTAGCACAATACATCTAAGTTCTAGAAATGTTACTGTTGGCTGATGATTTGTCTGCAGGATGCAATACCATTTACATGACCACACTGATAAAAGTGAAGGTAGCTGTTTAGAATCTGTACTTCTGAAACTTCTGTGACAAACAATGTGACAGAAGATGGTGCCTGAACAGAAATCCTACCTGAGTCAATGGCAGCTGCATCTTCCTCACGTTTGCATCGAAGTGCTCATTGCTATCCCAGAGTGCCAGATCATGTAGAAAATCTGTGGCCAAATAGCAGTGGTCCTTGATCATCTCCTAAATGAAAAAAAAAAAAAATTGGCAAAACTTTCTGGAAGTCACACAAATAACTTGGGTATAAGTATACATAAAATATATAAATATATATAAAACCACTGCAGCAAAACTGTGACAACAAATGTTAACTCTTTCCGTGCCTTTGGTCATTATATTGACGCTTCCGGTATACCCAATGCATGCCAATGGTCATTATAATGATCACTGGTTTGTTTCAATAAAACAACCAGTGTAACATTTAGATTGTACACATTTCGTCCGCGATTCCGGTGACACTTTTCAAAATGGCAAAAGAGTGCCTAGTTACGAGCGATTCCAACCAAGAAAAAGAAAGAGAAAGACTGAAATTTTTCAATTTTTGATGATGTAGATAGGGATATGGACATGGCCTGTGACCATCCCACTGCTCTTGAATGTATCCCAAGTAGATCTAGACATATTAGACGACGGGAGAAGTAGTTAGAAGGTTATTTCAGACATTAATTTAGCGAGAATGCAACATAGAATCAGAATATGAGATTGACAAGTAGATCTAGACATCTCAGATGGCAAGTAGTGCATATCTAGACCTAGCTGATGGTGAGCTGGGCACAATCAGTGTCTAAAAACATCACATTACTTCTTTTTTCCTAAAAAAACTCTGCATTTATGAAATTTTCATTCATTTAGTTATACTTTGAAACATAATAAGTATACGGAAGTACATGGAAATACTGTTTTCCATTCCATTTTATAGCTATACCCCCTAACATATCAAGACCCGTGCTTTTACTCTGGCACTCAACTACACGTCCGTGTTTCCTCCTCCGGCACGGAAAGAGTTAAAACTATTTACAACAGAACTAGGAATAGCTTTATTACTTAATGAGCACACAGTTATGACATTTCAGTTTACACCTTAATCATACAAATACATATATGACAAAGAAACTGAGAAAGAAGATAAAACATAAATTCACATGAATGCTATACAACTAACAGAAATGAAAAAAAAAGGGAGCAGTTAGCTGTGACTTGTAAGAAACTGTATCCACAAGTGTGCATGGTAGAGTACTGTGACTGTTTGAATGAGGACTTGAAATGTGTGACAGGCTAGAAGTAAAGAGGGGAAGCTGTATCCACGAGTGTGCATGGTAGAGTACTGTGACTGTTTGAATGAGGACTTGAAATGTGTGACAGGCTAGAAGTAAAGAGGGGAAGCTGTATCCACGAGTGTGCATGGTAGAGTACTGTGAACGGGGAAAGAAGAAAGGAGAGAGAGAGGGATACAATGGTAATCTAGCCAAGAAAAAGGTTGGTGGAATGGAAATTAACACCCTTGGTATATGTGGAATGAGTTGGACTGGAGCAGGAAGCAGAGATCATAAAGACTTCAAAATAATATATTAAGGGGGAAACCAGTGTAGAAATGAAGTTGGCATAATACTGGATAAGAAGACAGCAAGAACCGTGAAAGGTTTCTGGTGCATACCAGACAGAGTGTTAATGGTTAAATTACAGGGCCACCCAATAGATGCAAATCTCATCCAAGTATACGCATAAGTTTCAGAAAGCTCTGATGATGAGATAGAAGAATTTTACAACAATCTGGACATGGCAATGAAACAGTGCAAACCATGGGAAGTAAACTTTGTGCTGGGTGACAAGAAACCAGGGACTGAACAAGACAATGAAGCTACTGGCAAGTATGGACTAGGAATCAGAATTACAAAAGGAGAGATGTTGATTGAGTGGGCAGAAAAGAATAAAGTGATAATAGGAAATACTTGGTTTCAACAACACCCAAGGCAACTATGGACATGGAAAAGCCAAAATAATAACATACGTAACCAGTTAGATTACATTATGATCCACGGAAGATTCAGGAACTCGCTAATATCTGTGAAAACAAAACCAAGTGCACACTGCAACAATGACCACATCCCAGTCATAGGAAAAGTGAGAATCAGGCTAAAGAGGTTAAAAGTAGCAGTTAAAAACAAAGAACTAAATAGAGAGCTGTCACAGAAAGATAAGGCAATACAAGAACAATATAGGACCATAGTACATAATAGGTAAAATGCTATAGAGAAGATTGAAACAACTGATGAACAATGGAATATGCTTAAAGCAAACATCTATCGAAATCCTAGCTCCAAATAAACGACACGCTAAACAGGGGTGGATAACAGAAGAAATTTTGCAGCTGATGGATCGGAGAAGAAGTCTTAAGGAAAATAAAGAGAATATGACAAAATAAATAAAGAAATAAGACACAAGTGCAATAAAGCTAAAGAAGAGTGGCTAAATAAGAAATGTAATGAAACAAAGACACACTAATATGGAAACACAAGAGATATGTACAAACAAATAAAGGAGTTAACAAACAAAAGGGCATACCACAAGACTGGTTGCCTGAAGTCAAAGGAGGGGCATACAATAATGGACAGAGATGAAATAATGGCACGATGGTGCAAATACATTAGAGAACTCTATGAGGACAACAGAGGCGAAATAGATATATGAAATAATAATGAAGGGCCTACCATATTAAAAGCAGAAGTGGAAGAAGCCATCAAACACATGAAGAACAACAAAGCACTAGGACCAGATAAAATCACCAAGGAAGAATTGGAAGCTTAGGAGAACTTGGCATAGAAATAATTACCAGATTGCTGAATAACATCTATAACAGTAACTATGTTCCACCAGACCTTTTGCAATCAGTTTTCATTGCCCTACCAAAGAAACAAGGTGCAGTTGAATGTGAAGATCATCGTCTTATGAGCCATGTTACCAAAATCCTACTTTGTATTATCATGAGAAGAGTCAGGTGCAGAATAAAACCAGAAATCGCTGAAGAACAGTGTGGGTTCGTCGAAGGAAAAGGCACAAGTAATGTCATATATATATTGAGAACACTGATGGAAAGATCAACAGAAGTAAAGACGGACCTATGTTTACACTTCATAGACACTGTAAAGCATTCGATAAAGTGAGACACACATAAATTATAAGAATGCTGGAAGACATCAACATAGATGGGAAAGATCTGAAACTCATCAAAAACATATACTGGCAGCAATCAGTAGCAGTGAAGGCTGAGAACCAAACAGGAGCACTCTAAAACATAAAACTGAGAGTGAGACAAGGATGTGTTCTATCTCATGCCCTCTTCTCCTTGTACATTGAAAACATAATGAGAAATACAAAGAGCTTGCCAGGAACATCAATTGGTGGGTACAACCTTAACAACTTAAGATATGCAAACGACACAGTTCTGATTGCTAAAAGTGAAGAGGAGCTACAGGCTCTTCTGGACATCATGGTTCGTGAAAGTAAAAATAAAGGTCTCAGCTTGAATAAAAAGAAGACTGAAGTGATGGTCATCTGAAAGAAAAGAATACCACCAAAATGTAGCATTACCATCAATGGCACAAATCTGAAACAAGTTGATAGATTCAAGTACTTAGGAACAATTATAACAACTGATGGGAAATGTCACAATGAAATAAAAAGCAGACGTGCTCAGGCCAAGTCAGCATTCCAGACAATGAAAAACATTTTGTGCAACAGATCCATATCAGTGGATACAAGATTCCAAGTACTTAAATGGCATATCGAGCCAATTTTGTTTTATGGATGTGAAGCATGGTCCATGAATAAGAGAGTACAGCAGGAAATGGAGGCCATGGAAATGTGGTTCATAAGAAGGGTGTTGAAAGTACCATGGACAGCTAAGAAAACCAATGAAGAAGTCTTAAGAGAGGCTGGAGTTAAAAGGCAAATTACAGCAAAGATCAGAGGCACACAAACGAGATTTGTAGGACATTTTCTGAGAAGAGGGAAGAAGAGACAAAGGAAGACAGAGAGAGAAGTTACTGGATGGGCTGTCAGTGTGGCTAGGAAAGAAGTCACTGGCAGATCTCATAATCAAGTCTAAAGACAGGGAATTGTGGAAAGAAATGATCGCCTAAGCCACATGGCACGGCACTTGATCGATTGACTGGAATAGACAAATGTGACTGGGGCAGAGGATTTGTAATCTACTACAGTGAGGGGGTTCTGAAAGTTCATGTTAAAGTGAGGAAAGAGTAGAACTTAGCAGAGAGGGAATATGATTGTAGAGAAAGGGAATGTTAAGTGTAGATGAATTCTGAGCTCAAACCCTGCAGTTTTAGTGTCCAATACTCCTGTATGTAGCAGTTCTCTAGTGTCAGGCAGCTTATGCAATCAGAGTGACATTGTTTAATGGCTGGAACTAAAAAATCAGATCCGCCTCTGTGGTTGGAGATTTAGAAACATTTAGAGACTGGCTTAGAAGCATGCTGGGAGATGTCATAAAGATGTTTCTGCATGCAGTCACATAATCTGAGACCTCTCTCTCTCTCTCTCTGAACCTTAAATGCCCAGGGCACATGGGGCTTCTGCAAGGGTTTTCCACAAATGCCTGTCCTTTGCCTTTTTTTCTGCTCTTGCCCAGGTGAGCCCTCTATTGTTCAACATCCTCTCTGTTGTTCCTCTCCATGTCTCTTTTGGTCTACCCTTACTTCTGTTCCCCTGTGGTGTCCATCTTAGTGCTATTTTTGGTAGTGAGTTGTCAGTCATTCGGAGCATATTTCCCAACCAATGCCAGCGTCTTTCCTCAATAATTGCTGTCAGTGGCTTCATCTGCATTTCTGCCAACAAGATGTTATTTCTTATGGTGTCTGGCCAAAATATTTTTCTAATTCTTCGTAAACATTTAGTCTGGAAAGAATTCAACTTGTTTTCTATGGTTTTGGTGATTTTCCAGCATTCACTTCCATAGATCTGAGACCAGTCTCTCCAATATAAGTTATGCGGTCACATAATCTGAGACCAGTCTCTCCAATATAAGTTATCTTAACACTTTTTGCACAGAATCCACTATACATGCAACGAACATGGTTGAAAATGTAGCTAGATATGGCTATTTAAGATCCTCTAACTAACATACTGATTACCTCCACTCTGCTCATTGTGACTGCATGAGCATGCCCTGGGTATTTCAGCTGCAGCAACCTCTGCAGGAACCAGTCTACGTAAGCACCACCAATGTTTATCCTTCGACAGTGGGCGGTGTCAATCCTCCCACCAACAACTGGTAAAATATGAGTGGCTTGGTAGCCGCAGTCTACAATCAGGGCATCAGCTGTTTCTGTAAATAAGTAACAAGATGGAGCATGTTTGTCAAATGATGACAGAGGTGACAGTTTGGATTTGGTTTCGCTTGCTGCTTGAGTAAATTATGGCAGTGAATCTCTCTGTGGCTGCAAGATAAAAACTCTTGTCAGTTGATGTCACAGTGAAGAACTGGACAGTCCTTCGTAGTTGTTCAGCCACTGGAGTAAAGGCAGTTTTGAACTGTAGAGGGTTTCTCATGCACTGTGTACAGTCAAAATACAGATGTGTGACATGATGAGGGACAAAATATTTGGATATTCATTCAGATTACCAATCATCATCATCTCATTTTCCAAAGAGAGGACTTATTTTATAGCTCTTATTGTTTTCATTCTTTAGCATTTCTTTTTTGTTACTCAGATGTTCAAATTCAGTCTAAGTCATACAATTTTATTTGTTTTTTTTTTAAATGCTTCACAGACCCAAACCATTACTTTAGTTGGCTTGCCAAAGATCAGAGTTACGTTTTAAGGAACAGATCAGAGTTATGTTCTAAGTGTGACATAAATCAGAGTTATGTTCTAACTGTGTCACAGATCAGGGTTAAGTTCTAATCATGTCATAAATCAGAGTTATGTTCCAGATGTGTCATGGATCAATTTATGTTCTAAATGTGGCAAAGATCAGAGTTATGTTCTATATGTATCACAGATCACATTTCTGTTCTAAGTGTGTTACTTACCATTCAGTCATGTAGAACATATCTGCTCCTCACTTCAAGGCTATTCCCACTAAAAACATCTTTAAAGAATCTTGGCAAATGAAGGAATGAACAAACGAACCTCATTTTTCAAAGGATGAGGGTCTAGGCACACCTGACACTCTTCCCTTCATCACTCCTCTTTCATTCTAAACATATTTAGAGAAAGTGACAGTTTATGAGAAGCTAACAACAACGAAAAACCTTGCTGCTTCCCACTGTATTCACCTGATGAGTTAATGACCTTCTCATATACATGGGAGTGGTTTTTGTGTGAATCTCCTTATGTACTGACAAGTGTGTGTGCAGCACTCTGGTGTGCTTTGTCCTGCAGTGAAGGTATTTTCCATTTTCAGAAGTGGCTTTCCTAAAATCTGTGTCAGCCACCCAGTCTTACAGCTGGGATAGCTGGACAGCACACCAGCAGAACCCCCCCCCCCCCAGCATATTGCCTTTGCATGAAAATGTCACAATTATTTTCAGGGTTATATATGAAGAATTGTCCTACCACTGGTCAATTAAATGGTTTAAAATAAAAAATAACAACAGTCATATGTTAAGAGTTTCATAGTTTGGAGTTCGTAGTTTTAAACCATCATAAATACTAAAAATAGGCAGAGCATCACTTCCTGGTTAAAAAAAAATAACCCATGATGTTTTGTTACAGAAGGTGTTTGTGTGTTTTGGCTGCTATTCACTAGCAATTTAACTTATTTTCAAATTTCTAAAGAAACATAATAAATGACTTTTCACTTTTCCTCTCTGCTGAGCTACAAATAAATAATTTCCAAAATTAAGAAATTTTTAAAAAATTCTCTCTAACAGTGCAGATAAAAACACAATATACAAGAACTAATAAAAGCACAAGAAAGCAACAAACTATGAACTTGGTGAATAAATACCTGGCTTTGGGTGATTGTAGTACAAGCTAAAGAGAGAATCCACACCATAACAAACTCGTGGCACGTGGTAGCACTCAAACAAGAGCTCAGACATCACTGTTAGGAACATCAAACCAGAATGGGAAAATATTAATGTTGCTACATTTTTTCTATGAACAATGTCAAGTTAATTCTCAACTCTTTCCGTGCTTATAGCCAGAAATTTGGCGTTGCCGATTTCTGAGGGTAATACCCATGCTTCGTTTCACTCTAAACAACCGGTGTAACATTTATATTGTAAACATTTAGTGCACATGCCCCTTCTGGGATGAAGGCTGTCTGTGCAGGGACGTCCAGGACCAAGCAAAGAAACTGTGAATCGTGTTAGAGAAGCTTACCAGAGAACTCCCCACCTTCATCCTGGAATTTCGCTTACCGCTTCTTGATACTGTTGAAAACAGGTGCTGCCTTCTGGAATTCCACTTGAAATTGTTGCTGCACAGTCACAACGGATGAGGTTCTTGCATATTCCAAAACACAAAATGACTGCTCACGTTTACTGAATGCCATATTTGCTACTGCTGCCTCCTAGCAGTAAACCACAGAGCTCTGCACACTGGCTTCATTTAAAAAAAAAAAAACTTGAAGAGTTTCTCTCCCTCCCTTGGCATAAGAATAATCATGATCCGTTACGCAGTTTATTTGTTGTGAATTTTTTAAATGTTTCACGGACTTGTGAATAACCTGTACGGTTAAAAGGCTGTTAGTAGTTTCTTATATCTTACATCCTACCAGTGCCATTAAATGTCACAGAGGCCTCACATTGTAGTTCACCCGAGTTTTTCCTGTTTTTAATGACCTTTTCCAGCCTCGTCAAGGGATATTATGCCCATTAATTCTGCCTCTCTCAACAATTTTCTCTTTAGAGTTTCATGTGGTTCATCTCTTCTACGACATTTGCTGCCCATGAAACATTCCAATGACTGGATTAGTGCAAAAAGCAGAAAAACAAAAATGTAAACAGTCTCATTTGATAAAGATGCTTCAACACTTTGGGTGAGCTATTCTGTCATGACTTCAATCTCAAGCTGTCAAGGAATCTCTGGTTCACAAGGGAGAAGTAAAGTCAGGTACAGCCAGTGGGTAACAAAGACAGACAAAAAGAAAATGTAATTACAGGAACTTACACTGTCTTGTATAATTTGGGTTACAGACAGCCTCAGTCAAGACTATAGGATGTTCCACACTGCCTTCTGTTGTAATACCCAGATGAGAGAAGAGGTAGTCGAATACTTGCTCCTGTTGTTGAAAATAAAATTAACACAGAAGTGTATAAACACTTATTGTAAATGATAAAACTCTAAATATAAATTTCACTTGCTTGATGTTAGTTCATTATACTCATTTACCTTCTGCTCTAGCAAGTTCATAAATGCTATGATCTCCACTCTGACACGTCTGTCAGCATATACAGACTGATGGAACCAGTTCTATGTTCATTTATAATTCTTCTTGTGCCCTGAACTCTTACATCATATAAGTTTTTGGCCTTTAGTATTAGAAAGACCACACAGACATAGTCTGGGCTATAAGCACGTAATGATAGAGTGAAAGGTATATGAGTTTTGAAACAACGCCACTGAACACAGTCAAACCATAAGTGCTCTGCTGCCTAGTCAGCAGTTGACTAAAAACTGTTGACTAGCATCGCCATCAGCATGAATTCCATCGCTAGTAGCATCATTCCTCTTCCTTCCCTTGGAACCCACTTTTTCTTGAGGCTGGGTGAACCTCGTGAGATTTCTGCAAACCTTGCTTTGACCACCACTGTGGTGAGTGGAAACTGAATCCCAGTCATCTGGTACAGTGAAGACTGGTCTTAATTGTGGACTTTTCCCCCAGTTCCAAAAGTAGTGAAAAGTGAAGTTCTTCTGTAGCTCTCATATAATATATTGATGGTGGAGGGGTTCTATATGTTTCTGGAGGTGGTGTTGCAAGGTTTATTCTGCTTGTCAGTTGCCATGCTCACAGTAAAGTATATTTTCTTTCAGTTACAGTTTGTCTGCTGAGGGTGATGAACCTTGTTCACAGCATGAAGACTTCTCGCTGCTCTCTGCAACCCAAGTTACTGCTACGGTCTTTTTGGGTCTGTGCAGTGTACATGCAGGATTTTTCTGGTTTAGCCAGAATCCTGCTGGTCCATCCACTGCTGCCTGCAGTTACTGCAGCTGTGATATGCAGTTCTCACTTTAGTGGAAGTCTGGGCTATAGCATGTTGGCTTTACTTTTAACCAGTCAGTTTAAGGGTTCTGGTACTCTTTTCAAAACAGTTGTCCAGCTGTACGGCCAAACTGCTTTGGTTTTTTATTTTTTTTAATTCCACAAATGGAGTGGAGGAAGAGAAGATGCTGTCCAATGTAATAGACAGCAACTCGTAACTGATTGCTTCATTAGTTGTCAAACTTTAGTCGACCAAGATCTTGTCCCACACCTCCATTAGTAACCCCAGTAACAGACCCAACCTGACTGGCAGGGCAAGGATCACTATAGACCCCATAGCAGTGGAATCTGCTAAAGAAGCACTGCACATCCCTTGCTTTTTAGCCGTGCTCAGAGACTAAAAACATGGATGCCATAACCCGCTTCCAATCCAGCATGATGCTGTGCCTCAATATCTTAACCACACTGGCTGGAACACCAGCTGATAAGAAGTAGAAGAAAAAGAAGAGCAAGAGGAGGAGAAGAAGTCAGCACTATACCTGAATATCAAACAATGTGACAATGTTGCGATCGAACTGAGACCTGAGTATCCACTTGACAATTTCCACGTTTGTTATGTCATTTCCAACCAGCGTCTCGATTTCCTTGAGATGAAAGAAAAGAAACTTCAGTACTACAAACAAAGTGTCTCAAACTAGTGCTTGGTTCTTGACACTTAAACACACAGGGATCAGATCTGGCATTGGTGTCTACATTTTCCTTAGCCTGTCAGTGTACTAGACCAGTGGTTCCCAAAAGACTACCTAGCATGCCCTTCTTCTTCAGTGTTCAAGTTCTTGTCATGCTCAATCTGAAGCCCAGTTGCCAGGATAAAGCCCATATTCTTGTCCAGGTCCTTCCTGCAGGCCCTCAGCTTCCTCCTTAAGTCTGAGCCCTGTGGCCATGTCTGGTGACATAGGTCTATATCCAAATATTAAAAGAGACAATGAAAATATACTGGATCCATCAAATGATGTAATATATGTACTGTCAAAAAAAAAAAGAAATGCTTAATTTTTTATATGTTATGACAAAAATTTTTTCCCAGGTATCTCAAACCAAACTAAAAATTGTCACCAAAATATCAGGTCCATGATTTAGCATGAATTTTGCTATTCTCGTGTATAGTCAGAACGCAGTAGCTGCCCTTGCTAATTACGCATTTTTTTTACCATAATTCATGTCGCGTTTATGGAAAAGTCATGATTTTTGTGGTGAGCACAACTCACTTCCCATGCAAATGAAACCCTATAAAAGGATGAGGTTATACAAATTCAGCTAATTTTCAAGCAGACAATTATGGTGCATCTACTGCACAATTTACGAAACATTGTGATTGGTCACCTACAAGCAGGCATAAGTCAAAGTCAGGTTGCCAGGCATTTAAACGTGCAGCAGAGTACCATCAGTCGACTTTGGCGCCGTTTCCAAAGTACTGGCTTAGCTGAAGACCAGCACCGCAGTGGACAACCCAGGGTAACAACAGCAGCTGATGATCGCTTTATTCTGGTTCATTACCTCAGAAACAGGTTTACAACAGCTTCCTCAAGTGCCCAGTCACTGCTTGCAGGATGTCGTGTGTCTGATCAAACTGCCCAGAATAGACTGCATGAAGCTGGACTGGTGGCACGATGACCTCACCGAGGTCCTGTCTTAATGAGATTCTATTGCCAAAATCAACTTGTTTGGGCCAACCAGCATCAGCCCTGGACAACTGACAATCAATAGGGATGTGTTTGGTTTAGTGATGAATCCTCCATTTTGTTGCACCACCATGATATGCGGAGAAGCGTCTACCGTAGGCCCAATGAATGTTTTGCCCAAAATTGCATTGATGAAGCTCCATCGCACAGTGGTGGAGGTGTAATGGTATGGGGGATGATCAATTTCAATGGAAGAAGTCCACTGGTGCAGGCTGAAAGCTTGAATGCTCAATGATACGTCAATGAAATTCTTCAACCCTATGTCCTTCCATTTTTGGCTGCGTAAAGGTCTATGTTTCAACAGGACAATGCCGGACCCCATTCTGCACGGTTCACCACACAGTTCCTAACTGCCAACAACATTCTCACCCTTCCCTGGCCATCCCTGTCGCCAGACATGAATCCGATCAAGCATCTATGGGATGAGCTGCAAAGACATGTTTGTCGCCGAAACGTTTCTCCAGCCAATCATCGTGATCTGTGGCAGCTACTCCAGGAAGAGTGGGCAGCCATCCCACAGGCGTACATCAGACATCTGACTGCATCTATACCCAGGACATGCCAGTCGCTGATAAATACAAGTGGAGGCCACACTTGAGAACCCCTGGGACTAACAAATTCTCGTCATACAGACGCAAGAAACTGTCAAGTGAGTGTTTAAACCCTTAAGTATTATTGTGTGCAATTTGAAAATGTTATTCATTCAATTTAAAAAGCTATAGAATATCAAAGTTATGGCTAAAATTGGGTCATCAGTAGTTATGTGTTTCTTTTTTTGGACAATATATATTTGTTTTAAAAAAAGGCCATTTACTTACATTTTACATCCTTCCCGTGCCATTAAATATCACATAAGGCTTGCATAGTTGTTTGTCAAGTTTTCCTGTTCTCAGCGAGTCTTTCAACTTCATCACTAAACTGGCCTCTCTTAATAATGTCCTCTTTAGAGTTTTACATGGTCGACCTCTTTTTCTTTGGCCTGTTGTGCTCCACTTGATAGTTTGTTTTGGTATACTCTGATTGTTTCTTCTTATCACATAGCTAATAATGTTTATCTTTTTTTCTGATCACTCATGAGACATGTTGTTTGCTCATCTGTCTTGTCTCTGTGCTGTTCTTGAATTCGTTCCACTTTATACTAAGTATTTTCCTTAGGCATTTGTTTTCAAAAGAGTCTAACTTCTTGTCTATTTCTTTAGTTGATTTCCAGCTTTTGCATGCATAAATGAGGGTGGATATCACATTTGAATTGAATAAGCTTTACTTGGTTTTTATGCTTATAACTTTTGAATTTCATAGGTTCTCAAGATTTCTGAAGGACAATGCTGATTTTGCAATTCTAACTTCCTTCTGGTGTCACCATCCTGGTCTATGTAGCTGCCAAGGTATGCAAATTGGTTTACTTCATCAACAACTGTTCATTCTACGTATATTTTTCCTTCTTGATTAATGAGAAGTTTCATTATTTTTGTTTTGTCTTTGTTAATTTCAAGACCTATTTTGCTAGCCAAGGAAGACAGAGAATCCCATTTACTGGGTGAGAAAAAAAAAATATGTGCACACTTCACTTCTGTTGATCTTTATGCAAAGTTTATAATGCTAGAACAAGCCGTTCTTCAAAGAAATACTGCAGGCAAGTTTTCAGTTGGAAACAAAATTAAAAATTAATTAATTGTGAGACTGAGATTCATAAATCTTAAGAAAGATCAGTCTGGAGAAGACAATGGGAAACAATGAACTGAAAGTGTAACTGATGATCACCTTGCAAGTCTACACAGCTACATGATATGGTAAAAATATATATTATATATGGTAATATATATATATATGGTAAAAATTTCTGTTTCCATGCCATTAACGGCATACTGCGGAATATGGCGTTAAGCTCGTATTTTCCATGACCTTGGGCACATGAGAGTGTGATGTGGTCAGTATCATGCCTGGCCGCTTTACCTTCCCAGATTTTAGAGGCTGGGTGAACCCCGGTGCCTTCTTCTGTGGGTACCAGAAAAAAGGTCCCACTGCTGGGACCGAACCCGGTACCACTAGATTAGTAAACCGAGCGCCTAACCACTCAGCTAACCAGGCCACCCTGATGATATGGTAATAATAATAATATTATGATGATGATGATGGTCTGGTGGTGGTGATGATAATGAACAGAACCTGATTATATGTTTCTTACATTCTGATTCTTCTTGACTCTCTGTTTAGCCGTGATATTCTTGAACGTCAGAGAAGGACTTTCATTGCAAGCCCAGCCAGCTCTGCACTGGTAAGTACCTAACATGAGACAAAGAGTCACTGTTCTAGTTTTTCTGTCTTTAAAGATAGTTTTGTTTCAAAATAAAATTTTAAATCAAGGATGTTTGAGTGACTGATTGCATGACTGCAGAGTTGGAGTTTGAGGCTCTGTGTACAACCTCCATGATCCTGATTGATTGAGAACTTGAATAATCTGCAGCTCATGTGCTGAAGATCTTGAAAATGTGGGACTAAGTCAGCTGAGCACTGCTATAGAACCTATCTGAGATGAAGCTCTTCACGTGGCATGATCTTTCACCAGTTCTTCCTGATCCCTGAGACTGAAGATAAAATCTCTTAAGAATGCCTTGCTGCTGTTGTTTATTTTACCAGTGTTCCTGTTGTTGATATAACCATTGTTAACGCTGCTAACTTTTACAACAAAAGAAAAAATTTATTAATGGAACGTGTAAGAAATAACTATCAAGCTTCTCCTTCTTCTTTGACATCTGCCCTCTAAAAGGCACTGGGCATATTTTGTCAACAGTTAAGCTCTTTCAGCCCAACATGTCTGACTTCAGTTCTGGCATTTTTTGGGACCAGATTTGTCCTCCCTTTTACGATCCCTACTTGCTTGGCCAGACTACTGTCTGTTTCCAGAGGGAACCACTGGGAGGTAGAACAGGATCTTGGCCAGCTGTGGTTTGCCAACCCTGATGGAAGCAGTCAGTTCTGGGTTGCTGTTCGTTATCTCATTCATCTTGAGAGTCTTTGCCTCAACCATAATGTAAACATGAAAACTCAAAATATGGGTAGACTTTCTTGAAAATCCACAACCCTTTCACTCATTACTAATATGATGTGCAGACTGGCATCCATTCTTCCATCCACGTCCTTAGATGTTGATCAATTAGGCAATCACCACTCAATGTGCCACATGACAATAAGTCTTTCCACTTTTCATAGACTACAGCCAACCTTTGTATGAAGACTCAACTACGTAGCATACTGTGCATCTCAGCTTCTATGTTCTTTCACCATGTTGTCTTTGATAGCGGTCATACTTCTCATTCATGCAGTGCTCATTGATTTTATCTTCCTGTGCCACTTGGTCAGTCAGTTAAGGTATTTTTCTCATGATATCAGAGAATCCTTTACAAAAATGGGACTGAAATGCAACAAAGTCATTAAAAAAAAACCAAAAAAAACGAACGAACATACTTTATTTGCAATGGGTTAAGAATTGGGCACACAGGCCCATCTGACATTCTGCCCTTCATCATACAGCTTTCACTCAGTCACAGTCATTCAGCATTTGTTAATGAGCATAATAATCATGAAGAAACAATTAAATGATTACATAAATAAATAATAAACTTATCTCATGTCCATATACTCTACACTCTGATTTATGCAACAATATGAAATAAACTTGCATTCTTACATTCATTCAAAACTAACAAATTTATAGAAAAGCAGTATAAAAATAAAAAAACAATTACAAAAATCAAACCATACTTTAATCTACTTTAGACTATGCGTAGGGAGGCTTATAGTCCATATCAAACATATGTTGACAAAGTTTATAAGAACAAATATTACTTATAAGTTTTACATGAATTGGTAGGGCATTCCAAAGGTGGGCAGCTGAGTAAGAGAAGCTTTTTTTAAACATGCCAAGCCTTGGTTTTGGGAGAATACAATTGTTGACTGTGCTTTGGGTTGGATTTGAACAACGACCACAGATAGGGTGGAGCATTGTGCGATAGAATTTTATGAATGAACTTGGCCTTGTTGAAAAGAAATCTCTTCTTGAGGGGTAGACTATCAAGATGTTTGTCCTCATTTGTAATACATGCTGCATGTTTGTCATCTATAAGCCTTACTGCTTGTTTTTGAAGTGAGTAAAGTCTTTTCATGTTTGACATGGTACAACCATCCCAGACTGTGGAGCAGTAGTCCAAGTGTGTTTGTATCTGTGATATGTTGTATATTCTGGTGTCTATGTCAAGAAAATGCTTAATTTTAGTAAATTGGTAAACTTGTGCAATGAGTTTGGTTAGATTATCTACATGATAACTCTAGTTGAGGTGGTGGTCAATCATGAGACTTAGAGTTTCATGTTCACTAACATTCTCTATCTGTGAAGTTCCCGCGTGGAGCTATGGTGTTGTTGTTGGTGAATTTGTTAATTTCTGTCTTGTTGTAGTGAGCACGGATTTTGCTTTGTTTTGTTTCCATGCGGGATACGGTGCCCATATTTTCGATGACCTTCGGCACATGAAAGTGTGATGTAGTCAGTACCACGTCTGGCTACATTTACCTTCCCAGATTTCTCTGGTACCCATTTTTAGAGGCTGGGTGGAACCCGGGACATTTTTGGCGTGTACCAGAAAAAAAATCCCACAGATGAGATTTGAATCTGGTGCACCAGATTAGTATACTGAGAGCCTAATCACTCAGCTAACTAGGCCACCAAAAAACAAAAGCAAACCATACAGAGCAGTCTCTGTAAGATTTCAGCATCTGTTCAAGCCGGATCGAAATATGAAATACGTTAGTCGTGTGTAATATTTGAAAACCTACCGTTATCAATAATCAACGGAACAGCGTTATCGTGGAGCGAATCTGGATATTCATAAACTGGATCAGGCACAGGCTTCTCATCTCTAAAACTGTATACATTTCCCTTCATTTCTTCGTCTGCCATGGTTGTTTAAATATGTGAACATTTAGAAGACTTCACGTCCAGAACAACGCTTTCTGCGAGTTGTTGCTCTTGAGTATATTTTTTGTACTCCTCAATCACACAAGAGCTCGCCTGTCAAAATGAGCCTTTATTTAACAATGAAGTTATAAGTAATTTCCTTGACATAAACAAAAATGTAGTTTAGGGGTTAAAGAAGACCTGCAGATAATGTGTCACCGCTTCAAGCTGAAAACCACAATCTCAAACGGCTGCTGGATAGGAGAAATGAAATCCTCTCCACAAACAACACAGCTGTGGAAATGCGTACCTGGTTCCTACTTACGGCTAGGTGAGGGAAAGAAGACGTGGTGACATTCGACAAATCGTTCTAGTGTGCCAGCGCGTTAATGAAAGTTCATTCTTTGTAAACATTTTAAAGTTATAAACTTTTCATAATTTATGAAATACCAAAGTAACAAGTATATAAAACCGAATAATTTGATAAAAATTCTTTATCTGATTAGCCAATAACGAAACACTGCTGTAACGAAAATTTGATTGTGTTTGTAACATTCATTGGTGAATTTTAAAAATAATTAAAAAGCAACAGAAATGAATTAGTGAAGATTAATTGAAATTTTCCATACGCCTTGTTCAAGATACTTCTTACAATCTGTTTCCACAACCCCAAAAGTCGAGTGATCTCGAAGAACGGGAGTTGTAGGGCTTTTATAATTCGAAGTTGGGGGAGGGGGAATGACTAATTATATCAGTCCGTAAGAACAGCGAAGAACCTCTGTCTTAATGCGAAGAAAACTAAATTGATGACAATTGACAAAACAAACAAGGCAGCTGAAATATGTATCAATGAGGACAAACTGGAAGAAGTGGAGAGTTGAATATCATTGATCACTACTAACTAATAAAGGAGATATAATCTAATGTGTCCAAAACATTTAAGTTTTCTCTGCTTAATCCTCTAAAAGGAGGACATCTAGCGCTCTTCAGAAAGTAAAACAACTAAAGAATCTGTGGAAAGGACCAGACAGACTACAAAAATAAGATGTTTAAGGGCATGCATCTTTCCCATCGCAACATATGCATGTGAGACCCTGGACACTTAACAAAACAGCTGAGAAACACATGCATGCCTTTCAATGTAAATGCTACAGAAGAGTTCATCCTACTACAAGAACTTAATATTAAAGAAGGCTGGCAAGTAAAGAGGATTAAGTAGAGAAAACTTAAATGTTTTGGACACATTAAACGTCATGATAATCTAGAGAAGACTGTCTTAGAAGAGTACATAATGGGAAAAAGAAAGAGAGGAAGACCAAAGCAAATATGGGCGCAAGACATATTGATGATCTGCAAATGGATGTATCAGCAGCAGAACATCTTGCCTACAACCGAGGGGGCTACAGGAGGGCTGTTGGGGAGGTAAAGTTCTCCAAAGGACATGGAAATGATTGACTGACTGTACATGTGTATGGAGCAGCAGTATGATATCATTTGCAATAACATACACGCTACAATATATATGTACAGTATACATACACACACACATGTAACTGTTTTTGTTGCACCAGTGAGCTTAGAGTCGGACTTTCCTCAAAGGAACCTCGACGTAGTTTGGATATCAAATCCTCCGGGTGAGAGAAGGTTGCCTAATCTAGGCTCCCTGGTCCAGTGTCTCTGACTTCAGCGTTTGTTGGTCGTGGCCGCAACCTTTCCTGGCGGCGACCAAAAAGTAGCTTTTATCGATGAGGATTAATCCTCGCTACGAGTAGGTTTCACACCTGGGTTAAGCCGGTTTAGACATATTACCCCACTTCTGATGTACATGGGACATGGCCGGCCTCTAGAGAAGAAGTACCGTGACACGGATAGTCAACAAGTTTCACCCCTGGGTTAAATTGGTTTAGGCATATTGCCCCAGTTTGGATGTATATAGGATGTGGCCGGCCTCTAGAGCAGAGGTGCCGTGATATGTGTGGCCCTCATCGCGAGACTACTGGCCATACCGATTAAACTTCACTTAAGCCTTTCCATCGCATTTTCCACATCGGCGCTGTGTGGCAGCCCTAATCGCATCTTTCTTCGTTGGCCGGGAGAAGTTTCACCCCACGCACAGCAGCCGAAGAATCTCGCCATCCGGCCACGGTCTGTATTCGTACTGAAAATCAAAATCAAGCCAGCTTTTGCCCTTTTGCTCTACGCGAGGTTTCCGTCCTCGCTGAGCTCGCCTTAGGACACCTGCGTTACCTTTTGACAGAGAAAATCTTGGAAGGAAAGGTAGCGAGGATAGGAACTGGCCACCCTACTTCATATGCTGATAGCCCAGCATAATGAGGTCCCTAACGCTTCATCACCTACGGCACTTGCCCTTTACCTTTACCTTACAGCCGCAGTCAAACACTGACACTGTCTTCAGGGCGGATGGCGGCCGACGACGAGCGCCGGTTGCCGCTAACTCAAGAAGCTGGACTGAATAAGTAAAGAAACGATAAAAGTATTGGTATTTTACTTGCGCTTGCACTCCCACCAGTGCTATACCTTTCATGTGTTTTTCACGCAGTCAGACTAGAGTCAAGCTCAACTTCTTTCCCCGCTGATTCTACCAAGCCCGTTCCCTTGGCTGTGGTTTCCCTAGATAGTGGATAGGGACAGTGGGAATCTTGTTAATCCATTCATGTGCGTCATTAATTAGATGACGAGGCATTTGGCTACCATAGTTACTCCCGCCGTTTACCCGCACTTGGTTAATTTCTTCACTTTGACATTCAGAGCACTGGGCAGAAATCGCATTGCGTCAACATCGGGTGACGACCGTAGCGATGCTTAGTTTTAATTAGACAGTCGGATTTCCCTGGTCCGTACCAGTTCTGATTGGCTGTTGAATATCAGCCGACGCGAACAACAACGGGGAGGCGCCCCCGCATAGCTGGGGCTGTCCACGGGAAGGTTGCAGCCGCATTCCGTGCTCGGTCGGCCCGCCCGCTAACGGCGATGGCCTCGCCCAGCCGGGCCTATCACAGTCCCGCTTTGTACCCAGGTCCGGGTGACCCAGCCCTCAGAGCCAATCCTTTTCCCGAAGTTACGGATCCAATTTGCCGACTACATTGTTCGATCGACTAGAGGCTGTGCACCTCGGAGACCCGCTTGGATATGGGTACGTCATCACCATCATCATCATCAGGTGCCGTGCCGACTGGCATTGGGTATTATGCTTCTCCAGAGTACACGATCCTTCATGAAGGCCACCAGCTCAGTTGGTGATCTCCTCTCACACCATCCCGTCAGATTGTCCAGTATCATTTCTCTTGGTCTTCTTCTTGATCTTCTTCCTTCTATTTCTCCTGTTGTTATAATATTTTCAGTGCCCCCTCTTCTCATTGCATGTCCTATGAAAGTACATTGTCTCTCTCTTATCTTTCTGACAAGGTTTTTTGTCTCTCCAGCTCTTCTCATACATTCTTCATTAGTTATTTTTGCTGTCCAGGGGATTCGCAACATTCTTCTAATAAACCACATTTCTGCTGCTTCCAATGATTTTTGTGCAGACTTGCCTATTGTCCATGATTCACTTCCATATAACAAGATAGGTTCTATATAGCATTTTAGGACATTCATTGATAAGGATGTGTAGGATAATATGTTTCTCATTCTCTGAAATGCAATCTTTGCTTGGCCTATTCTGTTCCTAATTTTTGTTCTGCGTTTCCCGTCTGAAGTTATTACTACTCCAAGGTATTTGAATTTCTGCACCTGCTTTAGAATAGTTCTGATTAATTTTATATTGCATGCTGATGGATTCTGTTTCTTAGATATAAGTCTCTGTCTTTTTGATATTCAAAGTAAGGCCTTCTGTTCACTTTCTTTGGCGACTTTACCCAAGAGATTTTGCAGGTCTTGTTGGTTCTCAGCTATCACTACTGTTTCGTCAGCATACCGAAGGTTGTTAATATTGTATCCTCCACTTTTTTTTATGCCTGGTTCTGTGATGATCGTTCTTAGAATATTCTCGCTGTACAGAGAAAAAAGATCTGGAGATAGTACACATCCTTGTCGCACCCCTTGTTTTATCGGTTGATATTTTCCAGTTCTATTTTCAACTCGAACTGCTGCTTCTTGCTGCCAGTATAGATGTTTTACAATCCTCAGGTCTTTGCCGTCTATATTGATGTCTTCAAATATTTTAATAATTTCATTATGTTTCACCTTGTCAAATGCCTTGGTGTAATCAATGAAGCATAAGTAGAGATCTTTCTGTACTTCTAAAGCTCTTTCTGTTAGTGTTCGTAAATCATAAATGGCATTGTGTGTTCCCTTTCCTTCACAAAATCCAAACTGTTCATCTGTTATTTCCATTTTTATCTTTTTCCTTGTTCTTCTCATAATTATTCTCAGAAGTAGCTTTGTTATGTGACATGAGAGGATGATAGTCCGGTGGGCATCACATTCCTTTGCACCTGGTTTCTTTGGTAGTGCTATAAACGTGAATTTAATCAGGTCATTGGGAATATAACCACTGTTAAAACGTCGTTCAGTAACTTGGTTATTATTTTTATTCCTGTCTTCTCTAGTGCCTCTATTTCTTCTATTGTTATATTATCAGGCCCAGTCGCTTTTCCTTTCTTCATGTGTTTGATAGCATCTATGATTTCATCTTCAAATATTGGTGGTCCATCACAGTTTGCAGTATCTGGTGTTAATTCTGGTCTTTTTCCTCCATATAGTTCACCGATATACTCTGTCCACCTGTACACAATGTCTTCTTTTTCCATTAACATTTTACCTTCTTTCGATTTCAGGCATCCTGTGGTATATTTTGTTTTCCTGCCTGTGGTATTATTGTTTCAAAATAATTCGTTTGTGCATATTTTTGCTGTCTTTATTATGAGAGTCCTCTATCTATCTGCATTGTTCATTTAACCACAGTTCTTTTGCTTCTCTGCATTTGCGTCTTATTTCTTTATTTATCTTGCTATATTTTTTCTCATTATTTTTACTCCTCCTCCTCTTGTCCATCAGTCCTAAGATGTCGTCTGTCATCCATTTATTTTTAGAGGTTTCTTTTTTTGGTAGTATTATCTCTTCAACAGTTTGGTGGATAGAATCTCTTAACTTTGCCTATTGTTCATCTATACTATTTATCTTTGTTATTGCATTGTATCTATTTGTTATAATAACTTTGTATTGTTCTCGCAGTTCTTGGTCATTTTTAAGGAGTTCTGTATTCAGTTTGAAGTTTCTCACTTTTCTGCATGTTTTCTTTAGCTTTATTCTAATTTTTCAACAGAGTGGGTCATGGTCACTATTGCAGTCAGCTCTTGGCATGGTTTTTGCTGTCAGTAATGCATTGCGGAATCGTTTGTTGATTAATACTTAGTCTGTCTGGTTAAAAGTCTTTTTGTCTGGGCTGCACCACGTTGCCAGTCTTCGAGGATGTTGTTTAAACCAGGTGTTTCCTACAACCATGCTGTGTATTCTTGCCCATTCAATTAATTTATAACCTCTGTCATTCCTTTCCCCCAGTCCATAGTCACCAACGATGTCTAAGTTCTTCCTTTACCAACTTTGGCATTAAAATCTCCCATGACTATGGTAACTTCATGTGACTTTGTGTGTTTTAGGGCTGTCTCTATGTCGTTATAAAATATCTGTACATCTTCTTCAGAACTTTCAGATGTTGGAACGTACAGTTAATAATATTTATGTTCATTGGTCGTCCTTTCAGTTGGGCTAGCAGGACTCGGTCCGAGATGTTCAAATATCCTACAATTGTCCTTGCTGTTTGTTCGTCAAATATTATTCCTACTCCTCGTTCATGTTTCTCACTTCCTGAATTGTATATTTATCAGAGTTTATCTTCCCTGCACCTGTCCATCTAACTTCACTCATTCCTAATATGTTGATCTTCATCCTTTCCATTTCCATCTTTACATTTTCTAATTTTTCAGCCTGGAATAAAGTTCTAACATTCCATGTTGCTATTTTGAACTTGTTAGTTTTGCCACCAGTAGCTTGATGACGATCTGGCTTCACCTGTGGCTCGTGAGCTGCCCTACCGGACGAGGCTGTTCCAAAGGAACATCCATTAACGTCGTTCATGACAAATCTATTACTCTGAATACGCATAATTATTCTTGGGAGCTACAACAGTGGTTTCCCGTTGCCTTCTGTCGGTTTGTGTACGGACTCTCCGCTAGCCTTTGGACTCCCTGTCCTACCCGCAAGGCAGCGGGAGCGAGAGGTTTTAAGGCGCCTCTTACCCGCCTGGTATTCCCTTCACTGAGCACCTGAGGCACTTTATAGGAGTAGTAGATATGGGTACGGCCTGGCACGAAATTCACGCAGTCTCCGTTGCGTTTCACGGGCCGACAGGAGCGCACCAGACACCGCAAGAGCCGCGGTGCTTTACGGGACCGCGGTCCCTATCTCCGGGCAAGCCGATTCCATGGATGTGGCTCCTTACAAAGAAAAGAGAACTCTTCCCGGGGCTCCCGCCGATGTCCCCCACTTCGTTTGCGTTGCTGCACGTGGTCCCTGAGGACTAATCTGCGTGTCCAGTTTCGGGAATATTAACCCGATTCCCTTTCGATAGGCTGCGGGCAGACTCATAAAGAAAGAAAGAATGCCCCGGGGTCAGAACGGAGTTTTCCTATCTCTTAGGACCAACTGACCTATGTTCAACTGCTGTTCACATGTAACCCTTCTCCACTTCAGTATTCGGAATAATAACATATGATACCGAACCTTCACATGTCTACAATGTGAATATTATGAACTCTATGGACCTACAAATATATCCATCCTACAAATATACCCATACTACAGGAACTTAATATTGAAGAAGGCTGGCTAGTAAAGAGGATTAAATAGAGAAAACGTAAATATTTTGGATACATTAAACGTCATGAGAATTTAGAGAAGACTAACTTGGAAGGGTACCTAATGGGAGAAAGAAAGAGAGGAAGATTAAGGTGAAGATGGCTGCAAGACATCGTTGATAATCTCATGTCATTCACTAATACAATCTATATTGATGCAAACACAGTCAACATGAATGAATAGCAATTTTATAATATTATGCACATTACCAATCCTATATGTATAATACTCACAATGAAATCATAACATATTAAAGAACAGGTTTTCCAACATTTTTATTACCCAAACAGACATGAATTTTGTTAAAGGTTCTGTATACTTATACAAAGTGCCGATATATATATATATATATACATATATATATACATATATATATATATATATATTCTTCCCGTGCCGTTAAACGTCACATAGGGCTCACAAAGTAGTTCGCCAATTTTTCATGTCTTCTGCAAGTCTTTCAACCTCATCAAAAGATTTTATGCCTGCTGATTTGGCCTCTCTTAATAATGTCTTCTTCGGAGTTTCACGCGGTCTGCCTCTTTTTCTTCGGCCTGTTGTGTTCCACTTGATAGCTTGTTTTGGGATTCTCTGATCATTTCTTCTCATCAAGTGACCAACATATGTCCATATCCTTTTCCTGATCATCCACTAGACTGGTTGTTGTTCAGTCATCTGTCTTATCTCTGCATTGTTCTTGAATTCGTTCCACGTGATGCAGAGTATTTTCCTTAGGCATTTGTTTTCAAAAGAGTCTAATTTCTTTAGTTGTTTTCCAGCTTTCGCATGCATAAATGAGGGTGGATATTACATTTGAATTGAATAGTCTTAACTTGATTTTTGTGCTTATAACTTTTGAATACCATATGTTCTCAAGATTCTTGAAGATTGATGCTGTTTTTGCAATTCTGATCCTAACTTCCTTTCTAGTGTCACCATCCTCTTTATGTAGCTGCCAAGGTATGCAAATTGATTGACTTCTTCAATATCTGTCCCTTCTATGTGTATTTTTCAATTCTGATTAATAGGAATTTTCATTATTTTTGTTTTGTCCTTGTTAATTTCAAGTCCTATTTTGCTAGCCAGTAAAGACAGGCTATCTGTTTTTTCTTGTATGGAATTCACATTATTACTGATAAGAATTATGTCATCAGCAAAATCAAGATCTTCTAATTGGGTCCCATGTACCCAGTCAATACCTGTGTGTGTATATATATATATATATATATATATATATATATATATATATATATATATATATAATTTTGTTTGAAATTGGATTTAGTTTGCTATTCTAAACCTTAAAATGACATTTTTGAAACTATGTGACTGTAGACTCACAAAATGTGAATAAAGTATGGAATAAAATCGTAACAAAAACATTGACAGTATACTTTCACATAGAAAGGCAAACAAAGTAATGTAATGTAGGAGAACATATTGATAATTTTAATCTAAAAAAAACGATTTCTACATAACATACTCAAATATGAAATCAATCTGACTAATAATAATGAAATGATAAAGTTTTTACATTGTCAACACTCGGAATAAAATTGTTAGAAAAAAAAAAAGCAAGAAAATTGTCCAATTCAGAAACTTGACTGCAAAACATAAAAACATTTCAGTTTGACATAAATGACATTATAAAAATGAATAAAACAAAACAAATTATTTATATACCGAGTTCTATACTGAAAAATCTGAGAAATTTATCTTCGTGATATGTCAAATGACATACTATCAGGTGACCTTCAAAATGTAGTAGCGTTGTGGTTTATGTTAGAGAGGTAAATAATTTCTCCGTTTCTGAAAGCATAATTGTCACGTTTATAACATCTTATTCTTGTTTTGTTTTTTTTTTTTACTTCTCTTTTATTAATGTTATACAAGTTTCCATTTTTACTATCTGTGATTTCAGGATCCATTTGCATGGGAAGAAAAAACAAACACAACCATAGGCTTTATTGTGACAGGCATATTATCATATACTATATAATATACAGTACATGTCTTGTTTGTCCAAACTGATATTTCTATTTGGTTAGACATTGAGAGCTAAATAGGATAAAGACAGTAAAAAAAAAAACACTTATTTTTGCACTTAGACGGTTGTTGCAATTAAATATCGTGTCCCACACCTACACTGGTGAAATATGCCTAAACCGGCACACACCAGGGGTGGAACTTGATGGCTAGACATGTCATGCCACCTTCGCTCTAGAGGTCGGTAACGCCTGATAAACACCCATACTGGTGAATTTTGCCTAAACTGGCTCATACCAGGGGTGAATCTTGAAGGCTATGCATGTCACAGTACCTCTGCTCTAGAGGTCGGTCCCGTCCCAAACACGCCCATACTGGGAAATGCCTAAAGCGGCTCAACCCAGGGGTAGAAGTCACTAGTGGCGAGGATTCGTCCTCCTGGACAAAAGCTCCATCCTGGTCACAACTAGGAAGGGTAGCGGCCACGACCGCAAAATGCTGAAGTCGGAGACACTGGACCAGGGAAGTCTAGATAGGCAACCACCTCTCACCCGGCGGGGATGTTTGCGTATCCTAATCACGCTGAGGTTTTCCGGTGAGAAAGTCCAACCCTGGACTGGATGGGCAACCACCTCTCACCCGGCGGTGATACACGGGTATCTCAAAACACGTCGAGGTTTTCCGGTGAGAAAGTCCAACTCTGGCCTGGGTGGGCTACCGCCTCTCACCCAGCGGGGATGCACTGATATCCTAAGCACGTCGAGGTCTTCCGGTGAGAAAGTCCAACCCTAGACTAAACTGGTGCAATGAAAACCACAGTGTCACGCAATCCCGCTTCCGAGACCCACCAAGAATACAGGCTAAAGCACTGTGATACTCTGAACCCCTTGTGGTCCTCTCGTGGATCTTGTGTGGTCTATTTTGGACCACACAGGGGACCACGGGACCTAACGAGGACCACAGGCGTGAATTCAGTAGGTTCACAGTGCGGTTTTTGGTGGTAGAAGTGAACGAAGAAGAAGAAGAAGAAGAAGAAGTGTCCCACAACAGAAACTAAATATATACAAGACGCAGATTAGACCAGTCGTCTCGTATGGCTCAGAAATATGGAGCACTCAATCAATCAAGTGCCATGCTTCGTGGCGTAGGCGATCATTTCTCTCCGCAATTCCCTGTCTTTTGATGTGATTATAAGCTCCGCCTTTGACTTTCTTCCTAGCCACACTGACAGCCCATCTAGTAATTTCTCCCTGTTAATGGAGCACTACAAAACAAAATTAAGCACAACTACAAATCTTTGGAAACAGACTTTGAGAAGAATTTTTGGACCGGTTAGAGATCTTATATCAGAAGAATGAAAAATTAGAAATAACAATGAAAGAGTAAAAGTAACCTTCTTGTCTTATCTTACTCTTAATTCTGGTCATGATCACTCGATTATGGTTTTGTGGCAAAGGCTATATACCTCTGTTACATCGTAACAAAGTTCTTCCCTATTGTGACATTCTTCAATACATGTATCAACAGTTTTTTCCACTAGATAGCTTACAGAGTTGCATCCTTCCCGTGCCGTTAAAAGTCACATAGGGCCCATATAGTTATTTGACCTCTTCTCCTTGTACAGCGAAAACATAATGAGAAATATAGAGAGCTTGGCATGAATATCAATTAGCGGGTACAACCTTAACAACTTAAAATATGCAGACGACACAGTTCTAACTGCTAAAAGTGAAGGGGAGCTTCTGGACATCGTGGTTCGTGAAAGTAAAAGTAAAGGTTTCAGCCTGAATAAAAAGAAGACTGAAGTGATGATCATCTCAAAGAAAAGAATACCACCAAAATGTAGCATTACCATCGATGGCACAGAACTGAAACAAGTTGATAGATTCAAGTACTTAAGAACAATTATAACAGCTGATGGGAAATGTCACAACGAAATAAAAAGCAGACGTGCTCAGGCCAAGTCAGCATTCCAGAAAATAAGAAACATATCTTGTGCAACAAATCTGTATCAATGGAAACAAGATTCCGAGTACGTAAATGTTACATCGAGCCAATTTTGTTTTATGGGTGTGAAGCATGGTCCATGAATAAGAGAGTACAGCGGGAAATGGAGGTCATGAGAATGTGGTTCATAAGAAGGATGTTGAAGGTACCATAGACAGCTAACGAAGAAGTCTTAAGAGAGGCTGGAGTTAAAAGGCAAATTACAGCAAAGATCAAAGGGAGACAAGCGAGATTTGTAGGACATTTTCTGAGAAAAGGAAAATTGGAACACATTGTGGCAGCTGGAAAAATTGAGGTAAGATGGGACAGAGCAAGACACACACACACACACACACACAGAGAGAGAGAGAGAGAGAGAGAGAGAGAGAGAAGGAGAGAGAGAGAGAAGTTGCAGGACGGGCTGTCAGTGTGGACAGGAAGAAAGTCACCGGCGGATCTCATAATTAAGTCTAAAGACAGGGAATTGTGGAGAGAAATGATCGCCTACGCCATGCGGCACGGCACTTGATCGATTGATTGATTGATTTATTTCTTTCTTTTGTTCATCAATGTTTCTTTTTCTTGTCATGTCTCATCAGTTTTCTTGTTACTGCACAGTCTATGTCAGTATTACCTGAAAGACGCGCGCCCATAACGACGACGACAGAGTTAAAGACCCCTCTGTGGCTGTCACAGACATCAGGGGCACCATATTAAAGCAACAGGGTCTCTTTCTGTTGCCCCAAGATGTACATAATATGAGGGCCAAGCAGAAACCAACATTGGTTTTAACTGACAAAACAGCAGTTCAGCACTTGCTGTCTTCAATAACAGCCAACGGTGGTAGGGTAGATTTTTGTAAAGAAAATTTAATTTATCTCGCATACCAGACTGAAGGTATGTGCACCTTGTTCTGAAGTTTGACTGTCCTGAAGTTTTGGTAATGGATGTGACGTATAAAACAAATGTCTACCAACTACCACTTTTGACTGTTATGGTTATGGATGGACATGGCGGAGGACAACCTGTCTTGCATGCTTTTCTCAGCAGTGAGGCTTAAGCAGTTCTCATACAAGGTTTAGGTTTTCTCAGAATCTCTCACAATTTTGTGAAAACCTCTTTTTTTCTGTAAATAAGGGTATTTCTGAGATTGGAGCAATCTTTGGCATATTTCCTGATGCAAAGGTTATGCTCTGTGCTTTCCATGTGTCAACGGCCGTTCAAAAGGCATTGTCTGAAAGAGGTTTACAAAGACTTCTGATGGAAACCATTGGCAGTGTGTTTGGCAGCATGAAGGACATAGAGTGTGTCAATGAGTATGAAGTGGTCAAAGAGCCCATCAAGAAATTGCACCAGCAGATGTGCTTCAATATCTGGAATCTAACTGGTGGGACAAACCTGAACTGTGGGCTGCTCATACTCAGATACTGTACAGCTGCATGTGACTACAACAAACCATTGTGAGTCATATCACTCAAAAGTAAAAAGACTGCTGAATTACCAGACGCGGTTGAATGAGGTGCAAAAGTTTCTGCTGAACTATGATGAGCTGACTCTCGGTACTAGTGTTATCAACAGCTTGATTCAGGCTAACAGCACACATTATAATATGGAATTAAATAATCCAGTTGCTGACAAAATCAAATGTGATATGACAAGTTCTGTAGCACAGCTTGTTATAAAACAACTCCTGGCCATTGATAAGTTTACATTTTCTGTTATATAGTGGAAACTTGCTTTGAAGTGTCTTCTTTTATTAATAAATCTTATACATGCAAAAGCCTTTCCTGCACCTGTGCATCTTTTAGACGCTTTACTTTACCCTGCAGACATATTTTTAGTGTACGTAGATTTTGTAATGAAAGTATTTATGTTCCTCTTGAGGGGGACACAGATTAAAAAAAAACAAAACTGTAGTCCTGTTAATTTAAATATGCAAGTTCCTGCACGTTTGTCAATTTAATAGAAGAGGCGCAGCCAAGCTCTACAGAAGCAAAGTTACTGTGCGTCGAAGGTCACAAGACATGCGGAGTCGCAATGTTATTGGCATAGGGTCAAGGGCCACGGGACACGCGCAGTTTCAATATTGTCCCAGTAATCTCGTGCTTATGGGGACAATAAGCTCAGCCTAACACGAAAGAGAGACATCAAGAGAATCAAAATTTCGAGACGGCAGACTTTTAAGTGCTACAGAAAAAACACAAACGACACATAAACATGATCTGAACTTGTTGAACAGGGAAACAGAAGTAAGGGTACGAACGAATATATACTCACGGAAAAAAGTAAGTGTGCAGTGGTGTCAAGCGCACCAAATACGCTGTCATGAGTGAAATGAAATCAAATTTGGCACAAAGTTTTGTCTGAGTGTTGTCTACTTCCCCGTGCTGTATGAAGTTGATCGCACTATTCATGGGGAGATAACCACAGCTCCAGTGAAATCACGTGCGTGATCCATGATTGGTTACTGACCACGGATAAAATGAGGGTAAGTGTGTAATTCTGTTCTCAGAGATCTCTTCACGTAATCGTTGAAGAAAGGAGTAGTGGAATTCCAACATAAACACCTTTTTTTTCATCATGCCAAGATTGAATGAACATCAGCGAGAAATAGCTGTTGGGATGTTAATTGCTTGATCAGCAGTAGCAGCAGTATCTCAGTATTTTAATGTTCACAGAAACACAATATCACGCGTCAAAGTCGTTTTAACCAAAATGGTTCCGTTGCTGACCGCCATAGAAGCGGTAGACCACGAGTTACCACCCTTGCACAAGACCGCTACATCCCCCTCATGCACCTTCGTAACAGGTTTCTCCAGGCAACATGGACTGCCTGCAACATTCCAGGTGTAAGACGCGTGTCGGGCAGGACAGTGAGGAACAGATTCAAAGAAGTAAATCTCTTACCTCACAGGCCTGCAGTTAGGCAAGTACTGACAGTTCGCCACAGACAACACCGCTGAACTGGGCCAGGCACCCATGTGTCATGGCCTTATCATCAATGGAGACGGATCCTATTCACTGATTAGTCCAGATTCTGTCTGCAAGGCCATGATGGGCGTGCTTTAGTGTACAGGCGAAGAGGAGAACGTTTTGCGAATAACTGTGTGCTAGAGGTGGATAGGAGAAGAGGAGGCAGTCTAATGGTTTGGGGAGGAATTTCCTATGCTGGCCGAACAAACCTAGTCTTCCTCAATGGCAACCTTACAGGTTTACGATATAGGGACGAAATCATTACACGCCACGTAATGCCTTTTCTGGATGGTAATGGACAAGGCGTGATACTGCAGCAGGACAACGCTCGTCCACATGTCGCACGTGTGGTCAGGGACCACTTTCAGCAGCACCAGATTACTGTCTTGCCACGGCCAGCAGTTTCACCGGACCTATCACCTATCGAGCACATTTGGGACGAACTGGACCGCAGGTTGAGAAGACGACACAATAGTCCTGGAAACCGCCAAGAATTAACCCAAGCGTTGCAAGAAGAATGGAATAACATGCCTCAACAATTGATACAACTTGTCATTGGTTCGATGAGAAGGCGGTGTCAAGCAGTGATAACTGCCAGAGGAGGACACACACGATATTTAAACCCTGATTTTCTTTTCTTGGGGTGGTGAGCCACATTAGGTGAGTTTTTTTTTCACTTTTTTGTGACATGTGACTGGCCTGAAAGTAATAATTTTACCTGTTATTGGATAATCAAACATAATGTGTGTCAAATTTTATTTCAGTCATCACCTGAGCACGTTCATTGTGCTTTTTAAAGCATTGCACACTTACTTTTTTCCGTGAGTATACTTTGTTTTTAAATGGTTAAGAATTGGGCACGCAGGCCCGTCTGACAATCTGCTCTTCATCATACAGCTTTCACTCAGTCATAGTCATTCAGCATTTGTTAGCATAATAATTATGAAGACACATTAAATGATTACATAAATAAATAATAAACTTATCTCATGTCCATAAACTCTACACTCTGATTTATGCAATAAAATGAAATAAACTTGCATTCTTACATTCATTCAAAACTAACAAATGTGTAGAAAAGCAGTATTTAAAAAATTACAACATTCAGGCATTTTAAACTACTTTAAACTATGCTTAGGGCGGCATATAATTCATATCAAACAGATGTTGACAAAGTTTAAAGTTATTAGAACGAATATTACTTATTTATAAGTTTTACGTGAATTGGTAGGGCATTCCAAAGGTGGGCAGCTGAGTAAGAGAAGCTTTTTTTAAAACATGTCAAGCCTTGGTTTGAGAGAATACAATTGCTTAAGTGTTGACTGTGTTTTGGGTTGGATTTGAACAATGACCACAAATAGGGTGGAGCATTTTGCGACAGAGTTTTATGAATTAACTTGACCTTGTTGAAAAGAAATCTCTTCTTGAAGGGTAGAATATCAAGATGTTTGTCCTTTTTTGTAATACATGCTGCATGTTTGTCATTTATAAGCTTTACTGCTCGTTTTTTGAAGTGAATAAAGTCTTTTCGTGTTTGACATGGAACTACCACCCCAGACTGTGGAACAGTAGTCCAAGTGTGTTTGTATCTGTGATGTGTAGTATATTTTTCTGGTGTCTATGCCTAGAAAATGTTTAACTTTAGTAAATTGTTAAACCTGTTGTGCAGTGAGTTTGGTTAGATTATCTACATGATGGTTCCTGCTGGTAGACCAAAGGAGACATGGAGAAGAACAACATAGAGGATGTGACGGCTCGCTTGGGCAAGAGTGGGAGAAAAAGGCAAAGGAAAAGGTGTGTGGAAAACCCTTGCGGAAGCCCCATGTGCCTTGAGGTTCAGAGAGAGAGAGAGAGAGAGAGAGAGAGAGAGAGAGAGAAGGAGGGAGGGAGAGAGAGAGATAGTAAGAGAGAGAGAGAGAACTTGATGAAAGACTAAAATCACTGAACGATCCTCGAATTTATTTTCATAACAGTCATATTTTGTGCAATCATGAAAGTACTCTATTATTAACCACACGAGGGTGCAGCAGCCACCACAACAGAGACCTGCAACAGTACGGTGCACCTTGTGCACATATTGACTTTTTTCTGACACGGTTTATTCTCATTTTTTTTTTCTAAGCGGGTAATGAGAGAACGGTGTATTCATGCGCATCTAAGCGTTGTATGCGTTATCAGTCTCCTCCGAGTAAAACAAACACACACATAAACTGTCATTTTATTCCCCCAGCTGATAATCAGTTTTACAAAAAGTGACGTTGTGATCCACGTGTGGTCCGACAAAGACTACTAGAACGTTGCTTGGTTGCTGAAAAGCAGGGTGTAATGAAGGAATATGTAAGCATGTTGGATCTCTAGCTAGTCTGGCTTACTTCCTCTGCATTTATTTCTCTCTCTCCCTCTCTCTCCCTCTCCCTCTCTCTCTCTCAGTGTATTGACAATGTATTTTTGTTTATGTATATGTCTGTGTGTGCGAGTATGAGTGTGTTAGTGCTATTTTTTTAGGTTAATTACTTCATCTCTTTTACTTTGACTGTAATAATAATCTTACACTCTTTTGATATGTTTTGTTTCCTAATTTAATTTGTATACTTGTATTAAATCGAGTGTGTGGGAAGAATGAAAGATGGAGTGATGAAGGGCAGAATGTAAGATGAGTCTGCGTGCCCAATTCTTTACCCTTTAAAAATAAAGATTATTCATTCTCTCTCTCTCTCTCTCTCTCTCTCTCTCTCTCTCGACTCCTGCCGACAGACTTAGGATATCATGTCCTTCCATAACCCCCTATCCCTTGTGCATCTCAACAGGCTTGTCACTGAGCATTTCCCGTGCCAGGATGTCAAACCTTCAAACATCTTTTCTCTCTGTCTACCTCTGTCTCCTCTACCTTCGATCTTCCCTGTTGCCATTAGGTTCTCTAGCCTGGCTCTCCTACAAACATGGCCCACATGTTGTTTTCTGATCTTCGTTATGATTTTCCTTCCCTCTTGTGCATCTTTTAGGACTTCATTGTTCGATTTTCTCGCTGTTCATGGTGCCTTCATTGTTCGATTTTCTCGCTGTTCATGGTGCCTTCATTGTTCGATTTTCTCGCTGTTCATGGTGCCTTCATTGTTCGATTTTCTCGCTGTTCATGGTGCCTTCATTGTTCGATTTTCTCGCTGTCCATGGTGCCTTCATTGTTCGATTTTCTCGCTGTTCATGGTGCCTTCATTGTTCGATTTTCTCGCTGTTCATGGTGCCTTCATTGTTCGATTTTCTCGCTGTTCATGGTGCCTTCATTGTTCGATTTTCTCGCTGTTCATGGTGCCTTCAACATTCTTCCTAAACACAACATTTCAGCTGATTCCAGCCTTCTTTGAATCTCTTTACGAAAAGTCCAGGCTTTGCATCCACAGAACATGATTGTTTCAATGTAACAGTTGTAGCACTCTGTGTCTACACAAAGTTTATAGCGATGGTTTGCAATAAAAAGTGAAACTCTCTTCATGAATGTGATAGATGCAGAAACATTGCGTGATTTATTGCTACATTATGTATGATCTGTGTGTAATGTGAAGAAACAAAAAAAGAGACATCAATTTCAAAATCTTACCTTCAAATGTTGAATATTATTTTGAACTGACCTGCTATAATTGTGAACAATATATTTATCGTCTGAAGTTGAATAGAAAATCTGAATGCCAAATATAACACATATAACACACATACATACATATACAAACAAGTACTTCAAATATATTACGGTCTAACTACATACGGCTGCAACTGCATGTATATCATACTTACACCCAATATTTCCTAACTCTCCAATTCTTCAGTAATATCTAACTGTCCATGTTTAGAGTCTTTGCTATTCTGTTATGTCTGGGTTCCTGTTAATCTTATCCTGAAATAAAATATATGCATTTACCCTTGCGGTGTCTGAAAAAAAAAAGAAAAAAAAATTTCCGACATTTATTTGTCTTTTTCAGAGTATTATACCTGCTTATTACTTGATCACTTTTGTCCACTCCACCCATATATTCATAATCCATGACAAGTTTTGTTTGCCTGACAAATATCTCCCTAAATTTATGTTAGTTCTTCTACTAACTAAACACTGTCCATCAGTTTTGTGAGCTATTGACATCAACGCGTTATCCCTCCACTGCACTGTGAGAACTTCATTATTCCTTAACCACCTCATGTCTCCTCTGGCAGGATTCTTGCTTTCAGAAAACGTAAGCAAATGTCAGAATTTGACATTTAACACTTGTTACTTCTTTTACTGGTCTGATGACAGAGTTTTCATGGGAGCATGGAGTTCCATCATTCTTGTCATAACTGAAAGTTCTGATATCAAATAACATATTCATAATAGATCTAATTTGAATGCAGAGATTACTTAGAGTAAGTAACATAAAGCTATTTCAGTGCAAAGAGCATACAAATACTGCTAGAAATGTAGGTACAAGTTAGAAACAACTTGATACTGCTGAGAGACATTATAGAAGCTCATTCAACTTTCTCACCTTATAACTAAGTAAGATCCTACATTCACTATCATAACAGACTGCTCTTAGCTACTAAACTATTCTCAACCTTAATTTATTATAAATAACACCTTTGTTTATTTGTTTAAACAGCCTACAGTTACTAGTCTTCTTCTTATTCGTTGTTCGCTCATACCTCAACGCCAATCTCTCTCACAAATGCGGCAGTTCATCTCAGGTTTTCAGCATCACTGTAGAGCTTCTCTTATAGAGGGATGGGGTCTGGCTGTGTCCTTTACCTGAGTAGGGTACCTGGCAACTCTGGATGATGTGATGTGGTGTCTGCTGACCTTTGCCGCAGGTGCATAGGTCTGTTATGGCTTCTGGTATAGATTGTGTCTCAGCCTGCAATCTCCTGTTCTTGGGAGATTATGACTTGGTCATTTCTTGAGAGTTTGTAGTATTCGTCATTTGTTTATGCTGTGGGGTGTTGTTTTATCCGTTTGTCTTTATATATGGCTTTTTGTCTGTTTTTTTTGTTTTGTTTGCTCATATGTTGTGCTTTTATCTCTTTGTTGCATTCTTTCTCCCTTTTTTACCAGTATACCTGGCTCTTCATTTCCTTGGTAACACACAATAATTAGTGTATAAATATGTAACTATACACGAAGCACTGCAGTAAAGCTGTGATATCAAAATGTATAAATTAGGAAAAAGTAGGAGCAGCTTTATTACTTAACGATTACAAAATTGTGAAGTTTCCGCGTGAGCATTAGTCATACAAAAACACACAGGACGAATAAATAGAGAGGGGAGATAAAGTATAGATTCACATGAATACTATTAAAAAGAGAAAACCAATTTTTTTAAAGAGTACTTATCTGTAAATTGTAAGGTGTGACTTGTCCGGCTGTGTGTGTCAGGAATGGATTTAGTAGAACGTGGAGACTGTTTAAATAGAGACCTGTGATATGTGGTTGGTGGGTTGTAACTGGGGGTGGAGGATGGGGAACCGGGGAGGGGAGACAGAGTGATACAATGTTGACCTAGTTAGGAGAAGTTGAAACAGATGATTGGGGAAGAGGGGTTGCAAAGTGATGTTGTGAGGAGGTTTGAAAAGTAAGAAGGGGTGGACTTAGTGGAGAGGTACTATAATGGTTGAAGAGAATGTTAAGTGTAGCTAAACAGCGAGTTTAACCCATGTGGCTTCCAGCGTCCCATAATTTTTAATGCAGCGGTTCTCAAGCCCCAGGCGGCTTGTGTCATCTGCATGACATTGTTTAATGGCTGTTACCAGAAAATCAGATTTGCCTCTGTGGTTGGGGCCACTGAAGTGCTTTGGGACTGGTTTCGAAGTATGCTGGGCGATGTCGTACATATGTTTTTGCATGCGGTCCCCTAATTTGAGGCCAGTTTCACCAATATATGTTATCCTGCATCTTTTGCAGGAAATGTAGGTACAAGTTAGAATCCATACCAGCATGCAGTATTAAATTAAACGGAACCATTCTAAAGCAGGTGCAGAAATTCAAATACCTTGGAGCAGTAATAACTTCAGATGGGAAATGCAAAACAGAAATTAGGAACAGAATAGGCCAAGCAAAGACTGCATTTCAGAGAATGAGAAACATATTAGCTAACACATCTTTATCAATGAATGTTAGAAAACGAGTCCTAAAATGCTATATTGAACCTATCTTGTTATATGGAAGTGAATCATGGACAATAGGCAAGTCTGCACAAAAATCATTGGAAGCAGCAGAAATGTGGTTTATTAGAAGAATGTTGCGAATCCCCTGGACAGCAAAAATAACTAATGAAGAATGTATGAGAAGAGCTGGAGAGACAAAAAACCTTGTCAGAAAGATAAGAGAGAGACAATGTACTTTCATAGGACATGCAATGAGAAGAGGGGCATTGAAAATATTATAACAACAGGAAAAATAGAAGGAAGAAGATCAAGAGGAAGACCAAGAGAAATGATACTGGACAGTCTGACGGGATGGTGTGAGAGGAGATCACCAACTGAACTGATGGCCTGTATGAAGGATCGTGTACTCTGGAGAAGCATAATAGCCAACGCCAGTCGGCACGGCACCTGATGATGATGCATCTTTTGCAAACAATGACATATATCACATTATGGGATTCGCACGTGAATCACTCATGAAGAGTGAGGATAGTTTTGGGAAAGGTGATTGATTTCGTTTACCTGACTACCGGGCAGGTAACGCAGCGAGAGCGGTTACATTTTCTGTCTCCTGGCTAGGTCAACATTGTATCACTCTTTCTCCCCTCCCCGGTTCCCCATCCACCACCCCCAGTTACAACCCACCAACCACATATCACAGGTCTCTATTTAAACAGTCTCCACGTCCTATTAAATCCATTCCTGACACACAGCCGGACAAGTCACACCTTACAATTTACAGATAAGTACTCTTAAACAATTTTTTTTCTCTTTTTAATATTATTCATGTGAATCTATACTTTATCTCATCTATCTATTTCTTCGTTCTGTATGTTTTTGTATGATTAAGGCTCACGCCGAACCGTCACAACTTTGTAATCGTTAAGTAATAAAGCTGCTCCTACTTTTTCTTAGTTTATACATTCATTTCCTTGGATGTTACTGTGGATGGGTATTCACTGTATGACTGTTTTATTGAATGTTGCGCTTGCTAGTGATAAGGCTTCTGTCAGGTTGTCCAGGTCTTTACCATTTTGGTGTTTCAGTGCTTGTATTAAAGGTAAAGGTAATTCTGTCACGCCTTAGAAGCACATAGGGATATGGTATTAGTGCTCATATTTTCCTTGACCTGTCAGCACACTAGAGGGTGATATGGTCAGTATCACGCCTGGCTGCCTTTCTTTCCCCCAAACTCTAGAAGAAGTCGAGTACCCATTTCTACAGCTGGGTGACTGGGGTGCCTCCGGCTGGATTCGAACCCCTGACCTTCGCCTTGAGAGACCAGTGCACTAACCACTTCGCCGTCCAGACACCCTTGTTCTTATACACAGCGGAATTTATTTGTCCCTGATGCTAAGCCAGCAGAATTTCACAGTCTATGCCATGCTTTACACGTGACTGTATTATGTGCTTGTATTACGGGCTGTGAATCTGTGAAAAAGACTATATGCTTCTCAGCATAGTTTCCGTGTTCTATTATTTTCATTCTTGCAGTTTTTATTTCTTCTACCTCTGCTATTATGTTACTACAGCAGGCACTTGTCGGTATAGTCATATGTATTGTTTGTTTTAGCTTTATAGATACGCCTCCACTTCCATTTTCTGTGGCATTTGTAGCTGATTTGTCTGTATTTATGTGTGTCCAGTACTTTCTGGGATATTTTTTGTTATGTAATCCATTATTATGGTTAGCGGGGTAGGGGTATCCCCTACCAAAGGAGAAGACGCCTCCTTACCTCCGTCAGTCTACGGGACACCCTTGGGCAAGGTGGAGTACCCGTATAGCCCCCCGATCAGGGTGACGTGAAGCCATGGGAGCAGGTGGTGGATGGAATGGTAGAGCAGCTGACAGATAATGTTGGTTATGATCACCATTCTATGATGGTAGGCAGATGATCTCAATATAGGGACAATGGCTACGATCACTGACTAGTACAGTCACTGCCTTAAAGGAAAGCAATAGTAAACTATCTTCTGGAAATATACCAAGAAACCCAGACAGCAACATGGAAAGTCAAATAGGAAAAAGATCTGGTGGAGAGGCCCCCAGGCCAGATAGATCTAATTTTAACACTAGGAAAGAGTTTGAGACAGAGGTCAGTACTAGTAACTGTGATGACGGACAAAATCCTGACGGTGTTACTAAGGGAAACCCCTGCATCAAACTAAAAAGAAAAATGAGATTAGGAACATGGAATGTAAGAAGTATGTATGAGGGAAAGTATCAAATAATAAGTGACGAGATGAAAAGAATGGGGATACACATTTTGGGAATCTGCGAACATCGATGGAAAGGATCAGGACACTTCAAGAGCGAGAATTATAATATCTTTATATACTCTGGTGAGAATTAGGAAGAAAGAATGGAATGCCTTTTTACTTGGACAAATCAACACCAAAAGCATTACTAGGTTACAATCCAGTAAGTGATATAATCCTCACAATTAGACTTAAGGGCACTCCTAGAAATGTGACAATCATCCAGATATATGCACCTACATCAGCAGCAGAAGAAGATGAAGTAGAAGACTTAAAGCACACTGCAAACGACGATAGACCAGGTAGGGAAAAATGATATTGTATTAATAATGAGGGATTTTAATGCAAAGACTGGTACAGAAAGAACCTGGATTATTGCTGTGTAGTTCTTCCGGTCTCAGCCAGTTGTCTGTTCGTGTTGGATAGCTGTTCCTCGGAGGTCGAATGCCACTGCTTAGCTTATTACCCTAGCAAGCTTGTTACAATTTCAACTACGAACTCGGTTTATTTTCATCTGAACTGAACTGGATTACATAGGACAGATATCTTTCAGTGCTTTAACATTCCTAGCACTTATGGAAACAATTACCTGGATAGTAGAGTTGTCTCTTTTGGTGAATTAACAATAATGAATATATGCTGTATGAAATATCATCGATTTCATTGACTTGTTTTGGACATTAATATATGAACAATTTTGTTGTGGTGTATATCACTAAATTAAAAAAAATATTTTGGCCAAACACAATAAGAAATAACATTTTATTAACAGAAATGCAGATGAAACCACTGACAACAATTACTGAGGAAAGACGCTGGCGATGGTTGGGACATGTGCTCCGAATGACTGACAACTCACTACCAAAAATAGCACTAAGTTGGACACCACAGGGGAGCGGAAGTAAGGGTAGACCAAAAGAGACATGGAGAAGAACAACAGAAAGGATGTTGAGCAATAGAGGGCTCACCTGAGCAAGAGCAGAAAAAAAGGCGAAGGACAGGCATTTGTGGAAAACCCTTGCGGAGCCCCATGTGCCCTGGGCACTTAAGGTTCAGAGAGAGAGAGAGATATCACTAAATTGTATTCTTTTGGCAGTAAACTTTTTTGTTTTTGGACATACAACTAGTGATGGATGCTATTGATTGGGAAAGTTGTTATTTTGAGAATTTCTTACAAGTAATAGACCCGATGTTGACTGAAATGAGATATCCTGTGTTCCAGAAAAGTAAAATGGGTTCCTGTTTGTTTTGCTGTGAGGCATTTGCCTTTCCCAGAGATGTCCTGTTCTGGTGGTTATATTGTTCGGAGTGAAAAGCCCACCAGTTAGTGCTTTACAGGACAGTTGTATAAGTCTTTACCGTTAGAACGAGCTTAATCCTTACTGATGGGTAGTTATAGAATTAGACGTTACATAAATCGGATTAGAGTATGATGGAGGTTTGCCATGTATATATATATATATATATATATATATTTATTTATATATATGTGTGTGTGTGTGTGTGTGTGAGAGTGTGTGTGTGTGTGTTTTCTCTTGACGTTTCCCTCTCCCGACACAGGTGGTCACGGCTATGGTAAGTTTATCGCAGGGGTCTTGAATTAGACCTAGATTATTCCATTTTGGGCCCGTACATTTGGTACGTGGCATACAGTCCTTTGGGAGGACTTATTGTAAGGCGAATTGTCTTTTACTCATTTTCCTGTTATGTCCATGTTGCGGATAGTCTCATGTGACAGATATAGGTTTGATTGTTATGATACCCTTATGCATATACCTTCTTCTGCTCATGTTGCGGATAGTTTCAGTGACAGATATAGGATGGTTTGTTATGGAGATTGCATATGTTATACTCCACTGCTCATGGGGTTAGTTAGACATACGAGAGTAGATATTTATTTGAGAGTACAAAGACAGCGTTAAAGCTAATGGTCTATAAAGAGATTTTGGATAAATGATAGAAAAATGGTGAGAGAAACTTTCTATGATTGAGTCCGCAGTGTGGTTTGTTAATACCCTTGCGGTTGGCTTTGATGAGAGAGTCAGAATATTCCGCATCTCTCTCTCTCTCTCTCTCTCTCTCTCTCTGAACCTTAAGTGCCCAGGGCACATGGGGCTTCCGCAATGGTTTTCCACAAATGCCTGTCCTTTGCCTTTTGCTCTGCTCTTGCCCAGGTGAGCCCTCTATTGCTCAACATCCTTTCTGTTGTTCTTCTCCATGTCTCTTTTGGTCTACCCTTATTTCTGTTCCCCTGTAGTACCCATCTTAGTTATCTGGGCTAGTTTTGTTTTTTCATTGTTTGTGTATTGGTGTCATTACAGCATCCTTCCATATCTGTGGGACTGTACCTGTCTTCCATATCTGTGGGACTGTACCTTTCTTCCATATCTGTGGGACTGTATCTGTCTTCCATATCTGTGGGACTGTACCTGTCTTCCATATCTGTAGGACTGTACCTGTCTTCCATATCTGTAGGACTGTACCTGTCTTCCATATCTGTAGGACTGTACCTGTCTTCCATATCTGTGGGACTGTACCTGTCTTCCATATCTGTAGGACTGTACCTGTCTTCCATATCTGTGGGAGTGTACCTGTCTTCCATATATGTGGGACTGTATCTGTCTTCCATATCTGTGAGACTGTACCCGTCTTCCATATATGTGGGACTGTATCTGTCTTCCATATCTGTGGGACTGTATCTGTCTTCCATATCTGTGGGACTGTATCTGTCGGACTGTACCTGTCTTCCATATCTGTGGGACTGTACCTGTCTTCCATATCTGTAGGACTGTACCTGTCTTCCATATCTGTAGGACTGTATCTGTCTTCCATATCTGTAGGACTGTACCTGTCTTCCATATCTGTAGGACTGTATCTGTCTTCCATATCTGTAGGACTGTACCTGTCTTCCATATCTGTGGGACTGTATCTGTCTTCCATATCTGTAGGACTGTACCTGTCTTCCATATCTGTGGGACTGTATCTGTCTTCCATATCTGTAGGACTGTACCTGTCTTCCATATCTGTAGGACTGTACCTGTCTTCCATATCTGTAGGACTGTACCTGTCTTCCATATATGTGGGACTGTATCTGTCTTCCATATCTGTAGGACTGTACCTGTCTTCCATATCTGTAGGACTGTACCTTTCTTCCATATCTGTGGGACTGTACCCGTCTTCCATATATGTGGGACTGTATCTGTCTTCCATATCTGTAGGACTGTACCTGTCTTCCATATCTGTGGGACTGTATCTGTCTTCCATATCTGTAGGACTGTACCTGTCTTCCATATCTGTAGGACTGTACCTGTCTTCCATATCTGTAGGACTGTACCTGTCTTCCATATATGTGGGACTGTATCTGTCTTCCATATCTGTAGGACTGTACCTGTCTTCCATATCTGTAGGACTGTACCTTTCTTCCATATCTGTGGGACTGTACCCGTCTTCCATATATGTGGGACTGTATCTGTCTTCCAGATCTATGGGAGTGTACCTGTCTTTCAGCTCGTGCTGAATATTTTAAGGATTTTATTTCTGCCTGTGGGCCCCATGTGTCGCAACATTTCATTTGTGATACCATCTTCCCCTGGGGATTTTCTACACTTCAGAGCTTTTAGAGTAAGGTTTACATTCTGGTGTTCTTCCACCGCTGTTGGTTTGTTGTCTTATTCCTTAAGTTCTTTGTCTATTTCTTTGTTCTTTGGAGTGGTGCTTTGACTTGACTTGTAGTTGTTCTTGTAGTTTTCAATGAACCACATGCTACATGTTTTCCTGTTAGGGTTTTCCCATTGCTTTCTATGGTTATTGGCCTGCGCTGTGTGTCTTTACGGTTTAGTGTTTTTGTAAGTTTTCATAGTTTTGCAGCACTTTTATCTAGGTTTAAATTTTCTGTTGTCTCTCTTTAGTCAGTAGTTGTTCCCCCTGGTATCCGTCCCCTGGTTGCACAGCAGCGAGCAGTTGCTTTGGGTGGACCCACTCGAGGCTTTGGGCCCGGCATTCTCCTTGCCTGGCGGGGCTCCACAGGTAGAATACCACGTCTGGAGGAGATTGAATGTAATGTCATTGAGAGTTGCGGTGTACTGTAGTTCTCGGCATGTCTGCGCTACTTTACGCCATGGGCCCAGTACATCCGTCTAATGTACGTATTTCATTCGGGTTTTCTTCCATAGCCTTTGGCTGTTCCCACCCATCCTGCAAGACAGCAGGGTTTGAGTTGTGCTTTGTCTGCCCACAGCCATCCTGCAAGGCAGCAGGGTTTGAGTTGTGCTTTGTCTGTCCACAGCCATCCTGCAAGGCAGCAGGGTTTGAGTTGTGCTTTGTCTGTCCACAGCCATCCTGCAAGATAGCAAGGTTTGAGTTGTATTTTGTCTGGCCCCTACCCTCAGACCTATCTGGCATGGGTGGCCTTGCCAGGAGCTGTTACTCCCGCCAAAATAGCTCTTTGGGTCATGGGGACACACAAGTCTCTCACCACGACAAGGTAACAACTCACGAGAGAGAGAGAGAGAGAGAGAGAGAGAGAGAGAGAGAGAGAGAGTGTGTGAGAAGAGAGGGAGGGAGAGAGAGTGAGAGAAAAAGAGAGTGAGAGAGTTATTATGAACAAAGTTACAATTCCATTCCTTCTCACTAGCCCAGAAGTAAACTTATCTTACCACAAGTGTCATATTTGTTGGTCTAATATTTCCTTCAACAAAGCACTGGCTGTCATCTGATGACTTCTCATGTCTCCACTCCTCTTCATCACTTGAATTTCAGATCAGTTTCTTAATGACATTTACAACAGTGGTTATATGCCCAGTGACCTGATTAAATCCACGTTTATAGCACTACCAAAGAAACCAGGTGCAAAGGAACGTGATGACCACCGGACTATCACCCTCTCATGTCACATAACGAAGCTACTTCTGAGAATAATTATGAGAAGAACAAGGAAAAAGATAAAAATGGAAATAACAGATGAACAGTTTGGATTTTGTGAAGGAAAGGGAACACACAATGCCATTTATGCTTTTCAAACACTAACAGAAAGAGCTTTAGAAGTACAGAAAGATCTCTACTTATGCTTCATTGATTACACCAAGGGATTCGACAAAGTGAAACATAATGAAATTATTAAAATGCTTGAAGACATCAGTATAGACGGCAAAGACCTGAGGATTGTAAAACATCTATACTGGCAGCAAGAAACAGCAATTCGAGTTGAAAATAGAACTGGAAAATATCAACCGATAAAACAAGGGGTGCGACAAGGATGTGTACTATCTCCAGACCTTTTTTCTCTGTATAGCGAGAATATTCTAAGAACAATCATCACAGAACCAGGCATAAAAATTGGAGGATACAATATTAACAACCTTCGGTATGCTGACGACACAGTACTGATTGCTGAGAACCAACAAGACCTGCAAAATCTCTTGGATAAAGTCGCCAAAGAAAGTGAACAGAAAGGCCTTACTTTGAATATCAAAAAGACAAGAGACTACGGTTATATTTAAGAAACAGAATCCACCAGCATGCAGTATAAAATATAACGGAACTATTCTAAAGCAGGTGCAGAAATTCAAATACCTTGGAGCAGTAATAACTTCAGATGGGAAATGCAGAACAGATATTAGGAACAGAATAGACCAAGCAAAGACTGCATTTCAGAGAATGAGAAACTTATTATCCAACCCATTCTTATCAATGAATGTTAGACAACGCTATATAGAAATGCTATATAGAACCTATCTTGTTATATGGACGTGAATAATGGACAATAGGCAAGTCTGCACAAAAATTATTGAAAGCAGCAGAAATGTGGTTTATTAAAAGAATGTTGCGAATCCCCTGGACAGCAAAAATAATTAATGAAGAATGTACAAGAAGAGCTGGAGAGACAAAAAATCTTGTCAAAAAAAAATAAGAGAGAGACAATGTACTTTCATAGGACATGCAATGAGAAGAGGGGGCATTGAAAATATTATAACAACAGGAAAAACAGAAGGAAGAAGATCAAGAGGAAGACCAAGAGAAATGATACTGGATAGTCTGACGGGATGGTGTGAGAGGAGACCACCAACTGAGCTGATGGCCTGCATGAAGGATCGTGTACTCTGGAGAAGCATAATAGCCAACGCCAGTCGGCACGGCACATGATGATGATGATGATGATATTCTTAATCTGAATTTGACTACATATTAATGAAATATAAAGCCCACTCATTCTTTCAAGCGACCGTAACCAATCCAAAAAATATGGCAGCTGCAACTTATTTTGTTTACGGGCCCATACGACATTTAATAGCAAAATCATATTTAAAAAAGTCATTTTTAATGCATGAAAGTGATATTGAGACTTTCTTGGATAAATAAAAGTGTTTAAACTATTTAAAAATGCTAATTTTATACCATCAAAGCCAACTCACGTGAGTGTTTGGAATTTAGTATTCGTGTTTATTCTTTTTTTTTTTTACAGTTAATTCTCGACTTCCACATTCGTGACAGTTTCTCTGATCCACTCCTATTAGCATACAAACGGGAGCCCAGTCCTAAGGACATCGTCGTTCATAGCCACCTGAAGCGAAACATTGCATATGTTGGCACTAGAAAATGTAACCGCCCCCGCTGTGTTCCTGCCCTGTGGTCTGGGAAACGAACAAGATCACCTTTCCCAAAACTACCCTCATTCTCCATGAGGGATTCACATGCGAGTCCCGCACTATGATATATATCATTGTATGCAAAAGATGCAGGATAACTTATATTGGTAAAATTGGTCTCAGATTAGGGGACGGCACGCAGAAACATCTGTACGATACCACCCAGCATGCTTCGAAACCAGCCCCAACCACAGAGGCAAATCTGACTTTCTGGTAACAGCCATTAAACAATGTCATGCAGATTTACAGAAGCCGCCTAGCGCTTGCAGACCGCTATATTCAGGAATATGGGACGCTGGAACCACATGGTTTGAACTCGTTATTCAGCTACACCTAACATTCTCCTCTTTCACAATCCCTACCCACTAAGTTCCATTCCTTTCTCACTTGTTATACATAGTTCAGAACTTCCTCATAACATCACATTACAACCCATCTACCCCAACTATAATCACATGTTTCACCTCATCCCCGCTAGATTATCACTGTATCACTTTATCTCCCCTCCACAGTTTTCCTACCCACCACCATCAGTTACGACCCATCTATCACACATCCCAAGTCTCCATTTAAGTACTCTATACACTCCACCATGCGCATTTCTGCTCTATTCATTTTAAGATGCTCCTACTTTTTTTTTCCTAGTGTATACATTTGTATATCACAGCTTTACTGCAGTGGCTCCGTGTATAGTTATATACTCACACACTAATTAGTGTGTGTATATAATGTGATCTCGATATCTAGGTGTTAAGGTAGGTCATACTGTAGTAAGTCTTTTAGTTCTGGGCATTCTCGGCATTCTGGGAGGTGATGTGTGACTGTTTCTTGTTTATCATCAGTTAGTGGATATTTGGGCGCTTCGTCGGATGTATGTATGCGTTCAGGGGTATGTGCTTTGTTCTTAGTTGGAAGATGATGGTTTGTTCTGGTCAATTTAGTGTGTTTATGGCATCACCGATTTTCACCATGACTGTTGAGTGAATTAACCAGTATCATCTTGGGGCCCACGAGTCAAATATTTTCAGTGTAACTCTTCTTTAAGAACTGTATTCATACCACTGCCAAAAAAGGGTAACTTGAAATTAAACAAAAACTACAGAACTGTTGCCCTGATTAGTCATGCCAGTAAAATTCTGTTAAAAATCATAATGGGTAGATTTCGTAAGAAAATAGAAGAAGACGTCAATATGGTCCAAGCTGGTTTCAGGCAAGGAAGAGGATCAAGAGATCATATAGTCAATATAAGATTAATAATTGAGAAATGCAGAGAATTTAATGTGGATCTATATTTAGACTACTCAAAGGCATTTGATTGTGTACAACACAAGAAACTTTTAGAAACAATGGAGAAAAATGGGATTTCCAACACATTTGATATAGTTACTATCACTACTGTTTCCAGATCAACAGGCAGCAGAAAGAATAAATGGTGAAACAACAACTTCGTTTTTTTTTTACATTAAAGAAGGGGTCCGTCAGGGTTGCATACTGTCACCTTATTTAGTTAACTTGTATACTGAAAATAAGCAATATTTGAGAAGATATAGACAAAGAATATTACGATGCCATAACAACTGGACGTTATGAAATACAAGAGATTAGATATGCTGATGACACAGTATTACTGTCCACAACACAAACAGGAACGGAAAAACTAATTATGTCAGTCCATAAGAATGGTCAAGAGCAAAACCTCTATCATAATGCGAAGACAACCAAACTGAGACAAAACGAAATAGCAGCTGAAGTTTGTATCAGTGAGGAAAAATTGGAAGAAATGGAGAGTTTTGAATATCTTGGATCACCACTAATTAAAGGTTATAAGGACTTTTAATGCCGGAGGTGGGGTGGAGAATTCGCTCTCCGCTCCAATGGCGTGCGTCTCAAATAGGCTCTGGCAGTCAAGTCCAGCTCCTGGCCTTCTCGTGGCAGAACTGTTTAAACTGACAGGCGAAGGGGCGAAGGCGAATATCTGGCGCCTGAAAATCAGACACTTAGGGTAGATGAGAGGCATGTTTGGTAGCTCATCTACCGCTGCTGGCGAGATTCTTCAGTTGCCGTGCGTGGAGCGGTGCTCCTCCCGCCCAATGAAGAAAGGTGCAAATGGAGTTGCCGCGCGGCACCACTGCGGAAATGGTGGTGAAAGGATAAAGCGAAGCAAACAGTCAAATCACGGCACCTTTGGTCTTGAGGTCGGCCATGTCCTAAATGCACTCATATCGGATGAAATGCCTGAAGCGGCTTAACCCAGAGGTTAAGACACTGCTGGCGAGACTCATCGGATGCCGCGCGTGGAGTGAAGCTCCTCCCGGTCAAGGAAGAAACTGCGGAAAAGAAATAAGGGTTACTGTGCGGCGCCGATGTCAAAAGGTGAAAGAAAGGATAAAGTGAAGTATAATAGGTATGTCCAGTAGTATCGCTGCAAGAGCTACACATACCACGGCACCTCTGCTCTAGAGGCCGGCTACGTCCGAAATACACCTACACTGGTGAAATATGCCTAAACCGACTCACATCAGGGGTGAAACTTAACGGCTACGCATGTCACGGTACCTCTGCTCTAGAGGTCGGTCACGTCCCAAACACACCCATACTGGGATAATATGCCTAAACCGGCTCAACCCAGGGATGGAAGTCACTAGTGGCGAGGATTCGTCCTCCTGGACAAAAGCTCCATCCTGGTCACAACTAGGAAGGGTAGCGGCCACAACCACAAAATGCTGAAGTCGGAGACACTGGACCAGGGCAGTCTAGATAGGCAACCACCTCTCACCCGGCGGGGATGTATGCGTATCCTAATCACGCTGAGGTTTTCCGGTGAGAAGGTCCAACTCTGGACTGGATGGGCAACCACCTTTCACCCGGCGGTGATACACGGGTATCTCAAAACACGTCGCCGTTTTCCGGTGAGAAAGTCCAATTCTAGACTAAACTGATGCATCGAAAACCACGGTGTCACGCAATCGCGCTTCTGAGATCCACCAAGAATACAGGCTCAAGCCCTGCGATACTCTGAACTTCTTGTGGTCTTCTCGGGGATCTCGTGTGATCCTTTTGGGGACCACAAGGGGGACACGGGACCTATCGAGGACCACAGGTGTAAATTCAGTAGGATCACAGGGCGGTCTTGGTGGTAGAAGCGAACGAAGAAAAAAGAAGAAGAGACTACTAACTAATAATGGAGATACAATGAGGGAAATTAAAAGGAGGACATCTATCGCTCTTCAAAAAGTAAAACAACTGAAAAGAAACTGTGGAGAGGAACAGACAGAACTACAAAAATAGATTTTTTTCATGCATTTTTCCCATCGCTACATATGCCTGTGAGACCTGGACACTTAACAAAACAGCTGAGAAACACATAAATGCCTTTGAATGTAAATACTACAGAACAGTTCTTCCAATATCATAACAACTGATAATATAGAACAAAAAAGATAATAATATTGAAGAAGGCTGGCTAGTAAAGAGGATTAAATAAAGAAAGCTAAAATATTTTGGACTCATTAAATGTTATGATAATCTAGAGAAGATCGTCTTGGAAAGGTACATAATGGGGAAAAGAAAGAGAACGAACGAACCTACTTTATTCTCAAAGGGTTAAGAATTGGGCACGCAGGCCCGTCTAACATTCTGCCCTTCATCATACAGCTTTCACTCAGTCACAGTTATTCAGTATTTATTAATGAGCATTAATAATCATGAAGACACAATTAAATGATTACATAAATAAATAATAAACTTATCTCTTGTTCATACACTCCACATTCTGATTTATGCCGAGATGAAGACCAAGGCGAAGATGGCTGCAAGACATCGTTGATAATCTGCAAATGGATGCATCAGCAGCAAAGCATCTTGCTTACAACCGGGAGGCCTACAGGAGAGCTGTTAGGGATGCAAAGGATATACAAATGACTGACTGACTGATCAGAATGCATAAAATAGGAAAAGGTTAGGAAAAAATTCAGTTAGTACTGCCTTTCCACCCCTACAGTCAGATGGTTAATAAAATTCTTTATCGTCATCTTCCGATAATCCAACTCGACTCCGACACTCACAACATTTTCTCTAATCCACCCCTGTTGGCATACAAACGTGAACCAAACCTTAAGGACATCCTCGTCCACAGCCACTTGAAGCAGAGCCTTACATATGTTGGCACCAGAAAATGTAACCGCCCCCGCTGCGTTACCTGCCCGGTAGTCTGGGAAACGGAAACAATCACCTTTCCCAAAACTATCCTCACTCTTCATGAGGGATTCACGTGCGAGTCCCGTAATTTGATATATGTCATCGTTTGCAAAAGATGCAGGATAACATATATTGGTGAGACTGGCCTCAGATTAGGGGACCTCATGCAAAAACATCTGTACGACATCGCCCAGCATACTTCGAAACCAGTCCCACATCATTTCAATAGCCCCAACCACAGAGGCAAATCTGATTTTCTGGTAACAGCCATCAAACAATGTCACGCAGATGACACACGCCGCCTGGGACTTGAGAACCGCTGCATTCACAATTATGGGACGCTAGAGCCACATTACCCTGTGGTACCCGGGATCTGCAAAGAATAGGACCACTGTACCCTACCACGCATGATCGTAAAAGGCGACTAAGGTTCGCCATAGGGCCAGCAACCCTATCTGGTAAAAAAAAAAAACCAAAAAACTATCAGACTGCTACAGAAACAGAAGCAAGGGAAAAAACAAATGCAGGTGGAAGGAGAAATGCTTGTCAGGAACAGAAAAAAAGGCAAAGGACAGGCATTTATGGAAAACCCTTGCGGAAGCCCTATGTGCCACGGACACTTAAGGTTGAGAGAGAGAGAGAGAGAGAGAGAGAGAGAGAGAGAGAGCCACATGGGTTAAACTCGCTGTTTAGCTACACTTAACATTCTCTTCAATCATTATAGTACCTCTTCACTAAGTCCACCCTTTCTTACTTTTCAAACTTCCTCACAGCATCACTCTGCAACCCCTCTTCTCCAATCATCTGTTTCAACTTCTCCCAGCTAGGTCAGTATTGTATCACTCTCTCTCCCCTCCCTGGTTCCCCATCCACCACCCCCAGTTACAACCCACCAACCACATATCACAGGTCTCTATTTAAACAGTCTCCACGTTCTACTAAATCCATTCCTGACACACACAGCCGGACAAGTCACATCTTACAATTTACAGATAAGTACGCTTTTTAAAAACATTAAAACAAAATAGTATTCATGTGAATCTATACTTTATCTCCTCTCTCTATTTCTTCGTCCTGTATGTTTTTGTATGATTAAGGCTCACGCCGAAACGTCACAACTTTATAATCGTTAAGTAATAAAGCTGCTCCTACTTTTTCCTATTGTATGCATTCTTGTATCACAGCTTTACTGCCGTGCTTCGTGTATAGTTATATACTTATACACTAATTATTGTGTGTGACCGACTGATCAGGGATACCAGCTCAGAGAAGTCCAGATAACAACTAAAAGAACACGTTCATTGGCCACAAATATATGACAAAAATCGGATTCTGGAATGTACGAACAATGTCCGCACAATCAAAAACTGCTGAGGTAATGCAAGAAGTGGATAGATATCACTTAGACGTCCTGGACATCAGTGAAATGCGATGGCCAGAAGCATTGAAAAGATCGGCGGAAAACCATAAGTTAATCGTACATTCAGGCAAAGGCGATGGGAAATATCAAGGACTGAGTGTAATTATGTCAACTGCACCAGCAAAGAGCCTTACAAAATAGGAATCAGTGAAAAGTCGTATATTAAGAGAACGATTCCAAGTAAGGCACGGAAGAATGACAATCATACAAAGCTATGCACCCACGAACGAAGCAGATAATAAAATAAAAGACAGTCTCTATTACCAACTACAACAACTCATTAACGAAGCAGATAATAAAATAAAAGACAGTTTCTATTACCAACTACAACAACTCATTAACAAAGTCCCTAAACACGACATCTTAGTTTTCATGGGAGACTTCAACGCCAAGGTAGGAAAAGATAACACTGACGTCGAAAATGTAATGGAGAAAGAAGGGTAAATCAGATAGGTAAATCAGAATTGAGAAAGATTAATTGAATTATATCTAACAGAGGGCATGGTCATTGGAGGAGTAATATTTCCACACAAAGAGATACATTAAACAACATGGATATCTCCAGATGATAGAAACAGAAATCAGATAGATCATTTTTGTTTTAGAAAGCAATGCAGAAAATCTGATAGATGTAAGAGCATAAAGGGGTGCAGACGACAACAGTGATCACAATTTGTGTATAGGAAAAGAAAGACTAAAACTGAAAAGCCAACACAAGAAAGCAGAAAGATAAACAGTCAAAGTATACAGGACGAAAATACTAACAATAATTTTAATCTGGAACTTACCAAACAGTTCACTGCATTCAGTGAGGTAGAGGAGACAAATATAGATGAATTATGGCGTTCTTACAGCACAGTCATAATTACAGCAGCTAAAACAAATGCTGGATTGCAAGAAACAAGTAGAAAAGCATGAATATCAGATAACACATGGAAATCCATACATGAAAGACAAGCAGCCAAATTAGTCATGTTGAATGTAAAGACAGATCTTGGAAGAGATTTGGCAAAAGCAACATACACAGAACTAGACAATACAGTAAAAAGTTCAACTAGAAGGGATAAAAGAATATGTGGACAATATGGTGAAAAAAGCAGAGAAGGCAGCAAAGTCAGGAGACACCAAAACTTTGTATAACATGCAAAAGAGGGTAACAGGTACTCTTGCGTCCAAAGAAAGACCAATCTTTAGCAAAACTAGCATACTATTAACATCAAGTAGAGACCAAAAGCAAAGATGGGCTGAACATTTTCAAGAAATACTTAACTGACCACACCAAAAGAACTGATAGACTTTGAAACTGACTTACCAGTCCCACAACTAAATGTTAGCCTAGTTGGAATTACATTGCATGAAAATGAAACAACAGTGAATCTAATGGCTAACACCAAAGCTGCAGGTGAAGATGAAATAACAATCAAAATGTTAACAGTTATTAACAGTGACAATATGAATGTATAATAAATGTATAATAAAGTTTGGAAAGAAGAAAAGATTCCCTCTAAATGGAAAAAAAGAAATCATTGTTAAAATACCTTAGTGATCGCAATAACTGAACAGGAGTAACCTTACTATCATTTGTGTCAAAAGTATTTTGCAAAGTTATTCTGAATATAGTGGATGCTGCAATAAGAGAAGAACAAGGAAGATTTCGAAAAGGGAGAAGATGTCTCGACTAGATCTTTAATAATAATACTTGAAGAACATATTGAAAAGCAGAAACCATTAATTCTGAACTTCATAGACTTTAAAAAGGCATTTGATAGCATACACACAGAGATTCACTGTGGAGAATTTTAAGAATATATGGAATACCATCTAAGATTGTCAGTATCATTAAAGACATCTACAACAGATATGTTTGTGCAGTCAACACAGAAGAATGGTTCCAGATTGAAACAGGCATGAAACAATTATGTATATTATCTCCCTTGATTTTTGTAACTGCCATAAGACTTCATAATGAAAAAATACAACACTGGTAAAATGGGCTTTGATTGGGTACATGGAACCCAACTGGAAGATCTTGATTTTGCAGATGACATAACTCTTATCAGTGACAATGTGAAATCAATTCAAGAAAAAACAGATACCCTGTCTTCAATGGCTAGTAAAACAGGACTTGAAATTAACAACGATAAAACAAAAATAATGAAAATTCTTATTAACCACAAAGAAACAACTGTTGAAGAAGTAAACCAATTGCATATCTTGGCAGTTACATAGACCAGGATGGTGACACTAGAAAGGTAATTAGAATTCAAATTGCAAAAGCAGCATTGACTTTCAAGAATCTTGAGAACATATGGCATTCAAAAGTTATAAGCACAAAAACCAAGTTTAGATTATTCAATTCAATGTAATATTCACCCTCATTTATGCATGTGAAGGCTGGAAAACAATTAAATAAATAGACAAGAAACTGAACTCTTTTGAAAACAAATGCCTAAGGAAAATACTTAGTATAAAGTGGAACGAATTCAAGAACAATGCAGAGATAAGACAGATTAGCAAACAACAACCTGTCTCATGAGTGATCAGAAAAAGAAGATGGACATATGTTGGTCATATGATGAGAAGAAACAATCAGAGAATCCCCAAACAAGTTATCAAACTGAACACAACAGGCAGAAGAAAAAGAGGTTGACTACGTGAAACTCTAAAGCAAACTACCATGCAGGCCCTATGTGACGATTAGCTGCACATGAAGGATGTAAGATGCAAGATATCAACATTCTTTGCTATCAAAGCAGTTGTTTTGGGTTCGCAGTTAAGTTGTTTGTGTGGTTTCTCCATGGTTGCTATGAGTCTCCAGCTCCTGTATCTTGCTTTCACGGCACATCTGGCAAAAATGTGTCATGTCCATCTCATAATATTGCACACCTGTCTCCTTGGTCAACAGCTTGCTGTTAAGTACATTAGTATATTGTTATGCCTCATAATCAGTACTTGCAAGCAATAATAGAAGGACTCTACTGGACCAATGGCATGACTGGAAAAATCCCAATATATACGTTTATTAAAACTTAATCCTAGAACAACATACGGATCAAAGACCAGTGAACAGCCTTCACGTAGGAGACAGGACACAGTATTTTCAGCAACATTCACAAAGTAGTGAACTCAGACCACACACACACAAGAAAAGAGGGTGTTTAAATAGATTAGCTGTAGAAGAAAGGGTGTTTAACTGCAAAGTCATCTTCCTCATTAACAACAGTTTTTATCTTAGAATCCTTCTTTGAATTTATAAACTGAAATGATTTCTTGCTCTGTAATGAGTGCAGGCTGTTGTAGTATACTTGTCACACAGTTCCACCGTGTCATCTATAGGCTTTTTTTATGCAGTATTAACATCTTCATCATCACCACTATCACGCTCACCTTGATTCAGGAGCACTTCCTCTCTTTCACCATTGATCAACATGTGAACAACTGCAGCCTCATTATCCATAATAAAAACTTCTACTATTATCCACTTCTTTCTCTTACTGTTTGACTCTGACTCTTATGTTTTTTTTTGTTTTTTTTTGCAAAGATGAGGAGGTCAAAGACCAGTGAATAGTGTTCAGGCAGCACAAATGACACATTACTGTCAACAACATTTACACAGTAGTGAACTCGGACCACACACGCACCAAACTGCTTGCACTACAGCAGACAGTTTAAAATAAAACTGTGTAACACCATCTTTTGGGCTCTTCTGCACTGAAAGTTCCCCAGAAGGATGTGCTGCCACCAGACTCTTCCATCACTGACAAACATAGCAGAGATACAGGCAGTGCTGGATTTAGACTTGGTGATGCCATAAGCTGTATAAAGCTTGGAGTCAGTCAGTCATTTGCATGTCCCTTGCGGAACTTTGCCTCACTAACAGCTCTCCTGTAGGCCTTTCAGCTGTAAGCAAGATGCCTGCTGCTGATGCATCCATTTGCAGATTATCAATGGTGTCTTGCAGCCATCTTTGCCTTGGACTTCCATTCTTTCTTTTTCATATTATGTACTCTTCCAAGATGGTCTTCTCTAAATTCTCATGACGTTTAATGTGTTAAAAATATTTAAGTTTTCTCTCTTTAATCCTCTTTACTAGCCAGCCTTCTTCAGTATTAAGTTCTTGTAGTATGGATATATTTGTTCTTTTTTTTGTGTCCATGATATTTAAAGAACTTTTCTGTAGCATTTACATTCAAAGGCATTTATGTGTTTCTCAGCTGTTTTGTTAAATGTCCAGGTCTCATAGGTATTTGTAGCGATGGGAAAGATGCATGCCCTTACAAATATTATTTTTGTAGTTCTGTTTGTTCCTTTCCACAGATTCTTTAGTTGTTTTACTTTCTAACGAGTGACAGATGTCCTCATTGTATCTCCATTATTAGTTATAGTGATCCAAGATATTCAAAACTCTCCATCTCTTCCAATTTTTCCTCATTGATATTTATTTCAGCTGCCTTATTTGTTTTGTCCGTTGTCATCAATTTAGTTTTCTTTGCATTGAGATAGTGGTTTTGCTCTTCACTCTTCTTATAGATGGACATAATTAGTTTTTCCATTCCTTTTTCTGCTGTGGACAGTAAATCTGTGTCATCAGCATATCTAATCTCTGGTATTTCCTAACCTTCAATCTTTATAATTATTTGTCTACATCTTCTCTAACATTCCTCATTATATTTTCAGTATACAAGTTAAATAAGTATGATGACAATAAGCACCCCTGACTGACCAAGTTATTGTTTCACCATTTATTCTCACTGCTGCCTGTTGCTCTAGATACAAATTGTATCACATGTCAAATGTTAGAGATATTTTTATTGGATATAAAGTCCAAGGACAAAACTATAGGTTTTTTACATCCAAAGGAATGGCTTAAATAATACCAAATTCATATGACAAGGCATGCTAGTTATTATAAGAATCTGTGTCACTAGACGTAAAGATTATTTAAATATATACTGAAAGAATTTAGAAGAATAAAATTGTTTGTAACTTGGTGTTTTCACCCTGGTGGCTGTATGGTAATACCAGTATCTTGGTGTTTTCATCCTGGCAGCTGTATGGTAATACCAGTATCTTGGTGTTTTCATCCTGGCAGCTGTATGGTAATACCAGTATCTTGGTGTTTTCACTCTGGTGGCTGTATGGTAATACCAGTGTCTGTCTTACCCCCTTTACTTATCAAGACAGCAAAATATGCATTAGGAAGATATTCTTCTAAAGCTGGTTAGATTGTAGGCAGAGAACAAACATGTAGGGAAGACTGAAAATAATAAATGCTAGAAGGGAGTGGATAAACCTACAATAATATTTTTGTGAAATTTAATACCTGAATAAAAGGTCCTACAAATTAGAATGGTCTTCATCGTCATATGATGTGTCCTTTCCAGAATGTCCTATCAATGCCTCCCTGAATACAGTGCAGTCTTGTGTAAGCTGACCAGCATCTTACAATGACATATTCAGACTTTCCGTGATGTCCTGAATCCACCTGCGTCTCTTTCTTCTTTTGCTGGGCATTGTAGCTTCTAGTATCAACCTCTCCAAACTGATGTGTTTCTTGATGTGGTCTGAGTATCTTGGATTTCTAATTTTGATAGCATTTACAAGCCAGTTTACTGTGATATCTAATCCCATCACTATATTTGATTTTCTTTCTATCCATGAAATTCTAAGTATAACATTTCATTTCATACGCTGTTATTCTCTTTTCTAGTGATTTTTTTTGCATCCATACATTGCCACTGTAGACTAATAGTAAACATAACTTTGTTTTCTTGTTGGTACCTTGCCACATACTTTTCATTTGCACTAGTTTCTGTGATGCAACTGCTAGTCTTCTTTTGATTTCCACTGTGAAGTCACTATTGGTGGTGATTATTGAACCTAGAAGAGCACATTTCGTTTAATGAAGACATCAATTTCTTTAAAATTTTAAGTTTTAATAATTTTATAACAGTCAGAAGATCTATTTAATAAGTGTTGTTTCTTTACTTCTGCTTTATTTCTCAGGTAGCTGCCCTGACACTGGTAATCTTGCTAGATCTGTTGTCAAAACTGATGTAATTGTAAACCAACAGTTCTAAAATTGAAGAAGAAAGAAAATGGGATCAAAAAGAGTTGCTGTCATCGGGGTAGGGGCAAGTGGTCTTCCTGCCATCAGAGCATGTCTGGATGAAGGCCTGACACCTGTGTGCTATGAGAGGACAGATGGACTTGGTGGCTTGTGGCGGTACACTGATGACCCAACAGAGGGTCAAGGTTGTGTCATGAAATCCACTGTGGTTAACACCAGTAAAGAGATGATGTCTTACAGTGACTTCCCCGATCCTGAGAAGTACCCTGTTTTCATGCACAACACACAGGTAAGGCTGAGTCAGTTTAGTCTGGGTGTTATAGTATCTCTTTTCAACTATGAACTTTCAAGCAGTTTTGTAAGGTAGCTGCACATGTGGACCTGACATCTTTGAGGCTTTTGCTTATGAGGAATCTGTAATTGTGGAGCTGACATATTTTGAGCCATGCTATGAGGAATCTGTTATTGTAGAGCTGACATATTTTGAACCATGCTATGAGGAATCTGTAATTGTGGACCTGGCATATTTTGAGGCATGCAGTGAGGAATCTGTAAATGTGGAGCTGACATATTTTGACCCATGGAATGAGGAATCTGTAAATGTAGGCCTTACTTATTTCATGTCAGCTCTATGAGGAATCTGCAACTGTGGACTTGACTTCTTTGAAACCAGTGTTATGAGCATGCAGTAATTTTAAACCTGGCATCCTTAAAGCTAATGTCATGAGGAAACATTTGCGCAGCTGTCCACCTGACATCTCTGAAGACAAATTTATAAGAAAGCTCACCTGAGGTCTTTAAAGCCAACATTGTGAAGATGCAGTTCTGGACCCGAGATCTTTAAGACAGTGCTGCTCAGAAGATCTTGAAATTCAGGCATCAGGTCATTTGAAGAGTGGTTTATAATACTGTTTTTTTAAAATCTCACAATGGACCTGAAAAAACAGCTTCTGTTCAACTCCACAGCCTTGAATAAACACATTTCTTTCTACTAGGCTCAAATAAAACATATTTTTTGTTGGAACATCGTGGAGTCTTGGCCAGCATAATTTACCAGCCATGCTAAACATGCCATCTATTCAACTTATTTCTACCTCATATTTTGTCACATAGAAAATGATAATAGTGTTTGGTTAAGGACAAATGTTTATATATTTTTTTTCAACCTCTTCTTTTTTAAATTGCATCAGTTAATTTATTATTGGTTTCTTAGTAAATTAAATATTAGGACTCATCATCATTCTGTTGCCTATCCCCATGGAGAGTTAGCTACAGTGATCCTCCAACTTTCTGTATCATTCGTTTTCATAGCACACACAGCCAAACTCAATCTTAGACTTCAAACCTAAAAATCTAGAGACCACACAAAACACTTTATAATAAACACACTCATGTTTTTATTGGGAATTAATGCAATAGCTATATTTAGCTTATATAGTAGCTTATAATTTGAATCTTCAGAAACTGGAACACATTTTATATTACTGTTACATTTTAAATAAGAAAAGACAAAAAGCAGTACATACAAGATTGTTGTGAAAAAATAGAAGAACATCAGAAGTGTGGAAGAGATCATGAAATATTTAAAGAAATGAAGACACTGATGAGAAGTGTCACACCTAAGCTAAATGTAATTTGTGATGAGATGAGGAATACCTTGACAGAGACAGAGGAAATTTTAGAAAGATTGAAGGAATATTGCAGAGGAATGTATGAAACAACTGACTGTGAAAGCAGAAATCTACAGTGTGAATTATTATTGGAGGAGAAAGAACCCGAACCGACAATAGAAGAAGTTTTATGGGCAATAAAAAATCTGAAAAATGGTAAATCACCAGGATGTGATGAGATAACAGCTGAACTTATTAAGGCAGGAGGAAAGGAGTGTGCAACAATCTATCATTCACTATGTAGAAAGATATGGCATTCTGGTATTTGGCCAAAAGAATGGAAAAGAACTGTATTCATACCATTGCCAAAAAGGGTAACCTGAAATTATGCACAAACTACAGAACTGTTGCCTGATTAGTCATGCCAGTAAAATTCTATTAAAAATCATAATGGGTAGACTTCGAAAGAAAATAGAAGAAGAATTCAATATGGTCCAAGCTGGTTTCAGGCAAGGAAGAGGATCATATATTCAATATAAGAACAGCGAAGAACAAAACCTCTATCTTAATGCAAAGAAAACTAAATTGATGACAACTGACAAAACAAACAAGGTAGCTGAAATAAGTATCAATGAGGAAAAACTGGAAGAAGTGAAGAGTTTTGAATATCTTGGATCACCACTAACTAGTAGTGGAGATTCAATGAGGGAAATTAAAAGGAGAACATCTATTGTTCTTCAGAAAGTAAAACAACTAAAGAATCTGTGGAGAGGAATGGACAGAACCACAAAAATAAGATTTTTAAGGGCATGCATCTTTCCCATTGCAACATATGCTTGTGAGACCTGGACACTTAACAAAACAGCTGAGAAACACATAAATGCCTTTGAATGTAAATGCTACAGAAGCGTTCTTCAAATATCATGGACACAAAAAAGAACAAATGTATCTATACTACAAGAACTTAATATTGAAGAAGGCTAGCTAGTGACATTCTGGACAGTCTGACGGGATGGTGTGAGAGGAGATCATCAACTGAACTGATGGCCTGCATGAGGGATCGGGTACTCTGGAGAAGCATAATAGCCAACGCCAGTCGGCACGGCACCTGATGATGATGATGATAGCTAGTGAAGAGGATTAAAGAGAGAAAACTTAAATATTTTGGACACATTAAATATCATGATAATCTAGAGAAGACCATCTTGGAAGGGTACATAATGGGAAAAATAAAGAGAGGAAGACCAAGGCGAAGATGGCTGCAAGACATCGTTGATAATCTGCAAATGGATGCATCAGCAGCAGGCCATCTTGCTCACAACCGAGAGGCCTACAGAAGTGCTGTTAGGGAGGCAAAGTTCTTCAAGGGACAAGCAAATGAGTGAATGAATGAGTGAATGTTACATTTTAAATAATAGCAGGAATATATATTCCTTGAATCTCTTTTCCTACATATCTTTATGCAAAGCTGTTTTTATGTGATTTTGTTGCTTTTTTGCAAAATGAACTGTTTATTACTGTCATGGTTTTTTGGACAGACAGATAAGATAAAGTTGAGTACATGTTTGTGAGTGCTTCCATCAGTATGTGATCTTATGAATATTCTCCCTTGGTTTATGAGTGCTTCCTTCAGTATGTGATCTTATGAATACTCTCCCTTGGTTTATGAGTGCTTCCTTCAGTATGTGATCTTATGAATATTCTCCCTTGGTTTATGAGTGCTTCCTTCAGTATGTGATCTTATGAATACTCTCCCTTGGTTTATGAGTGGTTCCTTCAGTATGTAATTTTATCTTATAAAAAACATATCATGATGTTTACGTTACGACTGATCACTGTCTCAACCAGTGAGTGTTGATGACAGTCTGTGAAAATGTTATTACAAGATTAAAGTATCTCAGCTACTATGATTAATGACTAATCTGTATATGTATATGTGTGTACAGATATAAAAGCAAGTTAATATATCAGCTAGTATGGATGACACAACAAAAAAAACTTCCAACAAGGAGAAACTGGCTGTGGCATCATCTCACAGGAACTGTAGATCTGGTTTTATAAAGTCCCATTATTCTTCTTGAAAAATTCATCTTCTTCATCTCCCCTCTTCCTCCTCTTCTTTTTCTTTTGAAATGTTCTACCTATATTTATATCTAACTATATGTGATCTTATGAATATTCTCCACAGGTTTATGAGTGCATCTACATATATGTAATTTTATGAATGTTTTTCCTAGGTTTATGAGTGCATTTACTTGTATGTAATTTTATGAATATTTTCCCTACATTTATGAGCAGTTCCACTAACATGCGATTTTCTGACTGTTCTACCTAGGTTTATGAGTACTTTCATCAATATGCCTCCAAGTTTGGCCTGCACAAGTACATTCATTACCATGAGGAGGTCCAGTCTGTGAAGAAAGCTGAAGACTTCCCCACAAGTGGGAACTGGGAGATTAAACATAGAAATAAAAAGACAGGAGAAGAAGCAGTAGAGATTTTTGATGGAGTTCTCGTGTGCACTGGTCACCATGCAGACAAATATGTTCCAACATTCCCTGGTTTGAATGAGTTTAAGGGAGAGGTAAATTTAACAACATTTCAGAGTTTTTGTTCACACTTTTCTTCTTCTTCTTCTTCCGTGGTGCTTGCCATCGAAAGGACATTAGTTGCATTGTATTGCTGCTGTGCACCATGCAGCCCCTCACATTTGACTTAGGCATGGCATATTTTTTAACTGAGTTAATCTTCCCATTGTATTCCCCATTCGCTAGCCCAGACTACTCTCTGTTTCCAGGGGAAGGAAAGAAGGTAGAATAGGGTCTTGATTGGCTAGGTTCATAAACCCTGATGCAAACACACAAATGTTAATGCTGACCACTGTCTCATTCAGGTTTCTGACCACTGTCTCATTCAGCTTGCTGACCACTGTCTCATTCAGGTTGCTGACCACTGTCTCATTCAGCTTGCTGACCACTGTCTCATTCAGCTTGCTGACCACTGTCTCAATCAGCTTGCTGACCACTGTCTCATTCAGCTTGCTGACCACTGTCTCATTCAGCTTGAGAACTGTGTTTTCATACCCTCTTTTTTTTTCTTATTCAGACTATAAAAATATGTTAGAAGAATCATCACTGAAGTTATGTCATCATTGAAGTTATGTCATCATTGAAGTTATGTCATCATTTAAGTTATGTCATCACTGAAGTTATGTCATCATTGAAGATATGTCATCACTGAAGTTATGTCATCACTGAAGTTATGTCATCATTGAAGTTATGTCATCATTGAAGTTATGTGTTGGGGAGTGGAGTTTTTAACAATTACCATGACAGTATGAAACAGCAGAAATAAGAGAATTGTCACATCAGACTTGAAGAAGCTTCATTTGAATGGAGGTCATGTATCAGGCCAAGTCTGCCACAGGTTCCATTCTCTGGGGTTCTCAAAGGGCAGAATGTAGACGGGCCTGCACGCCCAGTTCTTCACCATTTTAAAATAAAGATTATTCATTCATTCACTCAATCATTTTGATGACTGGGGATGAAATGTTTGTGGGTGTAAAATGTGCTGGATTTGTCCATGTGTTGAACTCATTTGCCTTGTTGATTGATGGTCTTCCTGTAACCAGAGCTTTAAATCCTGTGCATTCAGTGTGATAGTGGACATCTGTAGACAAAGATGGTGGTGGACTATGAATGGAGGTCGACTGTGGATGGACATGGACAGTGAATGGAGGTGGACTAAGAATGGTGATGGATTAGGCATGGAGGTGGACTATGAATGGAGGTGGACTGTGGATTGACATGGACAGTGAATGGATGTGGACTATGCATGATGATGAATTAGGCATGGAGGTGGACTATGGATGAAAGTAGAATATGCATGGAGGTGGAAAATGGACAGAAGTAGAATATTCATGGAGGTGGAATTGGTACGGAGCTGGACTAGGCATGGAGGTGGACTAGACACAGAAGTGGACTAGGCATGGAGGTGGACTAGGCATGGAGGTGGACTAGGCATGGAGGTGGACTAGGCATGGAGGTGGACTAGACATGGAGGTGGACTAGACACAGAAGTGGACTAGGCATGGAGGTGGACTAGGCATGGAGGTGGACTAGACATGGAGGTGGACTAGACACAGAAGTGGACTAGGCATGGAGGTGGACTAGGCATGGAGGTGGACTAGGCATGGAGGTGGACTAGACACAGAAGTGGACTAGGCATGGAGGTGGACTAGACACAGAAGTGGACTAGGCATGGAGGTGGACTAGACATGGAGGTGGACTAGACACAGAAGTGGACTAGGCATGGAGGTGGACTAGGCATGGAGGTGGACTAGGCATGGAGGTGGACTAGGCATGGAGGTGGACTAGGCATGGAGGTGGACTAGACACAGAAGTGGACTAGGCATGGAGGTGGACTAGGCATGGAGGTGGACTAGGCATGGAGGTGGACTAGGCATGGAGGTGGACTAGGCATGGAGGTGGACTAGACACAGAAGTGGACTAGGCATGGAGGTGGACTAGACATGGAGGTGGACTAGACATGGAGGTGGACAAGGCATGGAGGTGGACTAGGCAAGGAAGTAGACAAGGCATGGAAAAAGAAATGCATGAAAGCAGAGTAGGCGTGGAGGTGGACTATTGATGAAAGTAGAATATGTATGGAGGTGGACTAGGCATGGAGATGGAATATGAACAGAACTTTACTATGGATGAAACTGTATTATAAAAGGGGGTGGACTATGAATGGAGGGTGGACTATGGATGGAAGTAGAATATGCATGAAGGTGGACTATAAATGGAGGTGGACTAGGCATGTAGGTGGACTATGAATGTGAATGAAATATGGATGGATCTGGACTATAGATGGAGGGTGGACTATGGATGGAAGTGGACTATGGATATATCTTATCTTATATCTTATATCCTTCCCGTGCCGTTAAACGTCACATAGGGCTCGCAAAGTAGTTCGCCAATTTTTACTGTCTTCGGCGAGTCTTTCAACCTTATCAAAGGATTTTATGCCTGTTAACTTGGCCTCTCTTAATAATGTCCTCTTCAGAGTTTCACGCAGTCTGCCTCTTTTTCTTTGGCCTGTTGTGTTCCACTTGATAGCTTGTTTTGGGATTCTCTGATCATTTCTTCTCATCAAGTGACCAACATATGTCCATCTCCTTTTCCTGATCACCCATGAGACTGGTTGTTGTTCAGTCATCTGTCTTATCTCTGCATTGTTCTTGAATTCGTTCCACTTGATGCCAAGTATTTTCCTTAGGGATTTGTTTTCAAAAGAGTCTAATTTCTTTTCTATTTCTTTAGTTGTTTTCCAGCTTTTGCATGCATAAATGAAGGTGGGTATTAAATTTGAATTGAATAGTCTTAACTTAGTTTTTGTGCTTATAACTTTTGAATTCTATATGTTCTCAAGATTCTTGAAGATTGATGCTGCTTTTGCAATTCTGATCCTAACTTCCTTTCTAGTGTCACCATCCTGGTCTATGTAGCTGCCAAGGTATGCAAATTGATTGACTTTTTCAATATCTGTCCCTTCTATGTGTATTTTTCCATTTTGATTGAGAGGAATTTTCATTATTTTTGTTTTGTCCTTGTTAATTTCAAGTCCTATTTTGCTATCCAGTGAAGACAGGCTATCTGTTTTTTCTTGCATGGAATTCACATTATTACTGATAAGAATTATGTCATCAGCAAAATCAAGGTCTTCTAGTTGGGTCCTATGTACCCAGTCAATACCTGTGTTACCTGTGCAGCATTTTTTCATTATGAAGTCTATTGTAATTCCAAAAAGTAAAGGAGACAGTATACATCCTTGTTTCATGCCTGTTTCAATCTGGAACCATTCACTCATCCCTTCTTCTGTCTTGACTGCACAAACATATCCATTGTATAAGTCCTTAATGATGTCGACAATTTAAGATGGTATTCCATATAGACATAAAATTCTCCATAATGAATCTCTGTGTATGCTATCAAATGCCTATTTAAAATTTATGAAGTTCAGTATTAATGGTTTCTGCTTTTCAATATGTTCTTCAAGTATTATTCTGAGAGTAAAGATCTGGTCGAGACAGCTTCTCCCTTTTCGAAATCCTGCTTGTTCTTCTCTCATTGTAGTATCCGCTATATCTTTGAGTCTATTCAAAATGACCTTGCAAAATACTTTTGACACAACTGATATTAAGGTTACTCCTCTCCATTGTTACAGTCACTAAGGTTGCCTTTTTTTTGATATTTTAACAATGATTCCTTTCTTCCAATTAGAAGGGACCTTTTCTTCTTTCCAAATCTTGTTAAACATTCTCTAAAGTTGTTTCATGTTGTCACTATTGATAGCTTTTAGCATTTCGGCTGTTACTTCATCTTCACCTGCAGCTTTGTTGTTAGCCATTAAATTTATTGCTGTTTCAATTTCATGCAATTTAATTTCATCTAGGTTGACATTTAGTTGTGGGGCTGGTAAGTCAGTTTCAAGGTTTAACAATTCTTTTGGATGTGGTCGATTAAGTATTTCTTGGAATTGTTCAGCCCATCTTTGCTTTTGGTCTTTATTTGATGTTAGTAGGGTTCCAGTTTTGCTAAGGATTGGTCTTTCTTTAGATGTAATAGTACCTGTTATCCTCTTTTGTATGTTATATAAAGTTTTGCTGTCTCTTGTTTTTGCTGCTTTTTCTGCCTCTTTCGCCATATTGTCTATGTATTCTCTTTCATCCCCTCTAGCTGAACTTTTTACTTTCTTATCTATTTCTTTGTATGTTGCTTTTGACAGATCTTTTCCAAGATCTGTTTTTGCATTCAACATGTCTAATTTGACTGCTCATTTTTCATGTATATACTTCCATGTTTTATCTGATATCCATGCTTTTCTATTTGGTTTTTTCAGTCCAGTGCTTGCTTTTGCTGCTGTGATTATGGGTGTGCTGTAAGAATTCCATAATTCATCTATACTTATCTCCTCAACTTCACTGGGTGTTTTGAAATGATTGGCAAGTTCCTGATTGAAATTAATGTTAGTATTTTCTTATTGTAGGCTGTGACTGTTTATCTTTCTGTGTACTGATTTCTTGTATTGGCTTTTCAATTTTAGTTTTATTTTTCCTTTGCACAGGTTGTGATCACTGTTGACATCTGCACCCCTATAAGCCCTTACATCTATCAGAGATGTTCTGTATTGCTTTCTAATACAAGAATGATCTATCTGGTTTCTAGTTCTATCATCTGGAGATATCCATGTTGTTTTATGCATCTCTTTGTGTGGGAATATTGTGCCTCCAATGACCATGCCCTCTGTTAGACGTATTTCAATTAATCTTTCTCCGTTCTGATTAACCATGTCAATGCCTTCTTTCCCCATCACTTTTTCAATGTCGGTATTATCCTTCCCTACCTTAGCATTGAAGTCTCCCATAGCAATTAGGATGTCGTGTTTAGGGACTTTGTTGATGATTTGTTGTAGTTTGTGACAGAAATCGTCTTTCACATCATCATCTGCATCATTCGTGGGTGCACAACACTGCATTATTGTCATTCTTCCATGTCGTAGGTTGTATCGTGCTCTTATTATATGACTGTTCACCGGTTCCCATTCTACAAGGCTCTTTGCAGCTACATTTGACATAATAATGCCTACCCCATTCCAGATTTTACCATCATTTCTGCCTGAGTGTATTATTAACTTACCGTTTTCCGCCGATCTTTTACCTGCTTCTGGCCATCGCATTTTGCTGATGGCCAGTATGTCTAGATGGATATATATATTTCTTTAATCCATGTTTGGACTCCCACTAAGGCAATCATGTTGATATGGAACCCATTGATCAGGCTTATGTAATACAGCAGTATGCTTCTTATAGCATGGCTGAATGGTGTGACTGTGAGAGGGTCTTGGCCAGCCCTGACTCACAGGCTGTGAACCCCCTTACACAGAGCAGTCTCCACCGTCAGTCTATGTTGAGATCCATTCACCAGGAAGTTCTAAGCCACGTTGAGTGACATAAGAAAGTTGGTAGTAGAATTCAGTTTAAAATTTGTTACAGTTATAAATTATTTGGTTGAAGCAGAGGTCTTGACTAGCTTTTCCCATCATTTTTTGAAAGGGTTACATCTATTACTGTTTATGTTAGAATCTAACGTGAGCTAATTTATTTTGAAGTTTGTTACTTACTGGCCTACAATTTGTTTTTTTTTCTTTTTCTTTTTTTTATCTATAGGTATTGCATTCTCATGACTATCGCAAACCAGACGGCTATGAGGACAAAAGAGTTCTGATTATTGGTATAGGCAATTCTGGAGGTGATGCTGCTGTAGAGCTGAGTAGAAGAGCATCACAAGTGAGTTTGCTGGCAGCTGTCATGCTCACATGAGCAATACCAGTATCCCCTCATGTGACGTGTCCTTTCAAGAATGTTGTTCCTCTCACTGTCTGAATGGAGTGCGGTCTTGTGCAAGTTGACCAACTTCTCATGATGACATATTCAGACTTTCTGTGATGTCTTAAGTCCACCTGCGGCAAAGTCATTCCTTTTTCCTCTTTTGCCAGGAACTATGCCTTCTAGTATCAACCTCTTCAAACTATTGTGTCTGTTGATGTGGCTGAAGTATCTCAGCTTTATAATTTTCATAGTGTTTAGGAGCAAGTTTTCTTCATACCTAATCCCATCAATATCTCTTTATTTGATTTTCATTCTGCCTGTATCAGTTTTCAATAAATTTTCACAATTAATGTAAAAATCTTCTATAAATATTTTCCTATTTTAAATTTCAGGCTTTTAATTTCATTGTTTGATCATCTCATTATTGATATCATTTATCAGCCTTACTTGACAACCAGTATCAATCATTGTTGACTTACATGTAATTTGAATGTCAGTAGTATTGTATTGTTAACTTGAATGTTAATATTATTGTGTGTTGTCCAGTAAACAATGGAGAGAAGGGCATGGAATAAAGAAACACTGACAGAACATACAGGATAGTCTTATCTTATACCTTATGGTCAGAGCAGAAAAAAGTGAATTACTTATATACTTGTTGTTTTAGTTCTTTGGGTCTCAGAATAGGATGTTCTTGGTGGCCAATGCAGTGAGGACTAAGAAGTGTAGATGTTGTATTGAACTGAGTGTGGGCTGTTGTGGCTGATTGTGGCTGATTTTAAGTGTGGGTTGTAGTGGCTGATTTTAAGTGTGAGTTGTAGTGGCTGATTTTAAGTGTGGATTGTAGTGGCTGATTTTAAGAGTGGGTTGTAGTGGCTGATTTTAAGATCCATAGTGGACCCAAAAAAAGAGCAAGCTTCTTGTATACACCACTGTTTGATCCATGGAGGTTCTAGCTGAACCTGTTATTGGAAGCACCAGTGGAGAGGTATTACAGGGTCTTGACCAGCTGTAGTTCGCTGGCCCTGTAACTGTAATATCAGCATATTCATTTTTGCTCCCCCCACCCCCACCATAAATTTCATAATTTCTCAATTGTTTATTTTTCTGAATGTCTCCCTATATCACCCCAAGTGACACAATTCTGTGATATGTATGCCTATTTTTAGTTACAATAGATGTTAAATTCCTTCTATTTTACTTTCTTGGGCTAATTTTCTTGATCTGTCTTTATGTTATTCAGTACTGTCCATTCAGTTCCACACTCTCATCACTCAGAACTTTGCTGTACTTTTTTGATTCTTCAGGTGTTTCTTAGTACTAGAAGAGGTACCTGGATCCTGAACCGTGTCTCAGACCATGGCTACCCCATGGATATGTTATTCTTGAGACGACCTTTGATGTTTATCTTTAAATAACTACCAACTTCGGCAGATATCTATCAGAGAAATATGCTGAACAAAAGGATAGATCATGATTTGTACAGGTTAGTAGCTGATTTTTAAAATATTGTTTATCTGTGTATATCTTCTAGAGTAAAGCTGGGGTGACCATCCCCAACCCAACACATCACAGGCGGCGGATGGTGAAAGTCCTGCAGAAGTGGAGGATCCCTGTGAATAAGGGTTTACCCAAATAAGCAGGCGCGGACCAACTAGTGGTAGTCTCAGAGAGCAAGGTGGGGTGGTAAGTGGCTCTACCACTCCTATAAAGTGCCTCATGTGTTCATTGAAGGGAATAGCAGGTGGGTAAGAGGCGCCTTAAAACCTCTTGTTCCTGCTGCCTTGCGGGTAGGACAGGGAGTCCAAAGGCTAGCGGAGTATCTGTATACAAACCAACAGAAGGCAGTTGGAAACCACTGTTGTAGCTCCCAAAAACAATTATGCGTATTCAGAGTAATAGATTTGTCATGAACGACGTTAATGGATGTTCCTCTGGAACAGCCTCATCTGTTAGGGCAGCTCATGAGCCACAGGTGAGGTCACATCGTCATCAAGCTACTGGTGGCAAAACTAACAAATTCAAAATAGCAACATGGAATGTTAGAACTTTATTCCAGGCTGGAAAATTAGAAGATGTAAAGATGGAAATGGAAAGGATGAAGATCAACATATTAGGAATGAGTGAAGTTAGATGGACAGGTGCAGGGAAGATAAACTCTGACAAATATACAATAATGTATTCAGGAAGTGAGAAACATTAATGAGGAGTAGGAATAATTTTTGATGAACAGCAAGGACAATTGTAGGATATTTGAACATCTGGGACTGAGTCCTGCTAGCCCAACTGAAAGGACAACCAATAAACATAAATAGTATACAAGTGTACGCTCCAACAGCTGATAGTTCAGCTAATTTATAATGACATAGAGACAGCCCTGAAACACACAAAGTCACATAAAGTGACTATAGTGATTAGAGATTTTAATGCCAAAGTTGGTAAAGGAAGAACTTCAGACATCGTTGGTGACTATGGACTGGTGGAGAGGAGTGACAGAGGTTGTAAATTAATTAAATGGGCAAGAATACACAGCATGATTGTAGGAAACACCTGGTTTAAACAACATCCTCGAAGACTGGCAACGTGGTGCAGCCCAGACAAAAAGAACTTTAACCAGATAGACTACGTATTAATATATACATGATTCCAGAATGCATTACTGACAACAAAAACCATGCCAGGAGTTGACTGCAATAGTGACCATGACCCACTCTGTGGAAAAATTAGAATAAAGCTAAAGAAAGCATGCAGAAAAGTGAGAAACATCAAACTGAATACAGAACTCCTTAAAAATGACCAAGAACTGTGAGAACAATACAGAGTTATTATAACAAATAGATACAATGCAATAGCAAAGATAAATAGTGTAGATGAACAATGGGCAAAGTTAAGAGATTCTATGCCAAACTGTTAAGGAGATAATACCACCGAAAACACAAGCCCCCAAGAATAAATGGATGACAAATGACATCTTGGGACTGATGGACAAGAGAAGGAGTAGTAAAAATAACCAAGAAAAATATAGCAAGATAAATAAAGAAATAAGGTGCAAATGCAGAGAAGCAAAGAAAGTGTGGTTAAATGAACAGTGTAGACAGATAGAGGGCTTCCATAATAAAGACAGGAAAAACATGCACAAACGAATTAGTGAAATCACAGACAGGAAGACAAAATATACCACAGGATGCCTGAAATCAAAAGAAGGTAAAATGTTAATGGGAAAAGAAGACATTGTGGACAGGTGGACAGAGTATGTAGGTGAGCTATATGGTGGAGGAAGACCAGAATTAACACCAGATACTGAAAACTGTGATGGACCACCAATACTTGAAGATGAAATCATAGATGCCATCAAACACATGAAGGGAGGAAAAGTGACTGACCCTGATAATACAACAATAGAAAAAATAGAGGTGCTAGAGGAGATGAGAATAAAAATAATAATCAAGTTACTGAATGACATTTATAACAGTGGCTATATGCCCAGTGACTTGCTTAAATCCACATTTATAGCACTATCAAAGAAAACAGATTGCAAAGAAATGTGATGACCAGCGAACTATCAGTCTCTCATGTCACATAACAAAGCTACTTCTGAGAATCATTATGAGAAGAACAAAGAGAAAGATAAAAATGGAAATAGCAGATGAAAAGTTTGGATTTGTTGAAGGAAAGGGAACACACAATACCATTTATGCTTTTCGAACACTAACAGAAAGAGCTTTAGAATTATAGAAATATCTCTACTTATGCTTCATTGAATGCACCAAGGCATTCGACAAGGTGAAACATGATGAAATTATTTAAATGCTTGAAGACATTGGTATAGATGGCAAAAATCTGAGGATTGTAAAACATCTATACTGGCAGCAGGAAGCAGCAATTCGAGTTGAAAATAGAAGTGGAAAATATCAACCTATAAAACAGGGAGTGCGACAAAGATGTGTACTATCTCCAGACCTTTTTTCTCTGTACAGCGAGAATATTCTAAGAACAATCATTGGAGAACTAGATATAAAAGTAGGAGGATACAAAATTAACAACCTTCGGTATGCTGACAACACAGTACTGATAGCTGAGAACCACCAACAAGACCTGCAAAATCTCTTGGATAAAGTTGCCAAAGAAAGTGAACAGAAAGGCCTTACTTTGAACATCAAAAAGACAGAGATTATGGTTATATCTAAGAAACAGAATCCACCAGAATGCAGTATAAAATTAAACGGAACTAATCTAAAGCAGGTGCAGAAATTTAAATACCTTGGAGCAGTAATAACTTCAGATGGGAAAAGCAAAATAGAAGTTAAGAACAGAATAGGCCAAGCAAAGACTGCATTTCAGAGAACGAGAAACATATTATCCAACACATTCTTATCAATGAATGTTAGAAAATGAGACCTAAAATTGCTATATAGAACCTATCTTGTTATATGGAAGTGAATCATGGACAATAGATAGGTCTGCACAAAAGTAATTGGAAGCAGCAGAAATGTGGTTTATTAAAAGAATGGTGTGAATTCCCTGGACAGCAAAAATAACTAATGAAGAATGTTTGAGAAGAGTTGAAGATAGAACAAATCTTGTCAAAAAGATAAGAGAGAGACAATGTACTTTCATAGGACACGCAGTGAGAAGAGGGGGCATTGAAAATATTATAACAACAGGAAAAATAGAGAGAAGAAGAGCAAGTGGAAGACTAAGAGAAATGATACTGGACAGTCTGACGGGACGGTGTGAGAGGAGATCACCAACTGAACTAATAGCCTGCATGAAGGATTGTGTACTCTGGAGAAGCATAATAGCCAATGCCAGTCGACATGGCACCTGATGATGATGATTATGATACCTTATGTGTGAGATGTTTTTCTTTCTTTCTTTTTTTCTTTCTTTCTTTCTTTCTTTCTTTTTTTTAAACTGATGTTTCTTTGTTAAGTTTTAAGTCATTTTGGTTTAAAGCTAATTCTAGTTGATCATCAGAATTTGTGAAAAAGCTGTCACAGGTATAATGGAAAAATTGATTGACATGTCTTTATAGTCTGCGACCGGACCATGGCCCAATGAGTCAGAGCTTTCTGTTAAATGATGACATGCCAAACCGAATCATTTGTGGCTCCATCAAGATCAAGACAGATGTGAAATGTTTCACTACCACAGGTGTGGAGTTTGTGGATGGGACATTTGAAGACAATATTGATCTTGTTATCATGGCTACAGGCTACTCTTTTGGTTTTCCATTCATTGACAAAGAGGTGAATGTTATGTTAGCTTCATTATTATGCCTGCTATGGGATAAGTTCCTTTGGAATAGCTTTATTATCCTTGTTTCCCTCATAACACTGTATTATCCTTGTCTCCTTCACAACAGTTTTTTATCCTTGTTTCTCTCACAACAATGTATTATCCTTGTCTCCTTCACAACAGCATGTTTGTCCTTGTTTCTCTCACAACACTATATTATCCTTTCTCCTTCACAACAGCTTTATTATCCTTATCTCCTTCATGACAGGTTTATTATCCTTGTTTCCCTCACAACTATGTATTATACTTCTCTCCTTCATGACAGCTTTATTAACCTTGTATCATTACAACAGCTTTATTATCCTTATCTCCTTCACAACACATTTATTATCCTCATCTTCTTCACAACAGCTTTGTTATCTTTATCTCCTTTACAACATCTGTATTATCCTTGTTTCACTTACAACACTGTATTATCCTTGTCTCCTCCACAATATCTTTATCATGGTGGATAAAACTTTCCTAAAACTATCCTCACTCTTCATGAGGGATTTACGTGTGAGTCACATAATGTAATATATGTCATCATGTGCAAAAGATGCAGGATAACTTATATAGGTGAAACTGGCCTCAGACTAGGGTACTGCAAGGAGAAACATCTGTACGATATCACCCAACATATTTCAAAACCAGTCCCAATCATTTCAATGGTCCCAACCACAGAGGCAAATCTGATTTTCTGGTAACAGCCATCAAACAATATCACGTAAATAACACAAGCCCCCTGGCGCTTGAGAACCGCTACATTCAGGATTGTGGGATGCTGGAACCACATGGTTTAAACTCATTATTCAGCTACACATAACTCTATTCCACCATCATAACCCTTCTCCACTAAGCTCCATTCTCACCCTTTGCACATAATTCAGAACCTACATACATCATTATTTTACAACCTCTCTACTACAACCATGATCATTTATTTCACCCTCTCCTAGCTAGGTTACATTTTTTTCTCTTTTTCTCATTCTTTCTCTTTCTCTCTCTCTCCTCTTTCCCTATCCACTGCCATCATCTAAAATCTCATCTCTACACTCCACCATGCACATTTCAGAATGAACGCATTTTGAACGTAACAACTGCCGCATTCCCAATATTTTATTGGCAACGCTTACTTGTGTTTTTCCAAGACTGAGCTAACTGTTAATTAATTTCATTTATTTATTGTTTCTGTAACATAGGATTAATGTGATTCTATACTTTATCTCGTCTCTCTATTTCTTCGTCCTGTGTTTGTATGATTAAGGCTAATACCGAAACGCCACAGCTTTGTGTTCGTTAAGTAATAAAGCTTTTTCGTAGTTTATACATTTTGGTATCACAGCTTTACTGCATTGCTTCATGTATAGGTGTATATTTATACAATAATTATTGTGTGTTATCATGCTTGCATCCTTTGCAACAGCTTTATTATCATTGTTTCCTTCACAGCAGCTTTATTATCTTTGCTTCCTTTGGGATAGCTTTATTATTCATGTCTTCTTTGTGATACAATTTTTTTTTTTTGACGTATGAAGTCTTTTTGATTAAAAACAAGTTTTCTTATTATTTAACATTACATTATGTGCTGTGCCTTGCTGGATAATGCTGGTGATAATTCTTCTCCATCCTGTGTGATTGCTGGTGTTTTGCTATAAATTTCCTATGCATGTCTTTTCCTATATCTCTTTATCATCCACAGAGATATATCTTCCTTGATCTCATCCACAGAGGTACATCTTCCTTGATCTCATCCACAGAGATACATCTTCCTTGATCTCACTCTTTTTATTTTGTTCAGGGGGTATAATTCATTCCAACCATAACTGCTTCGTGGCTGTCAGTCAGCAGGCCTGGTGTGGACCAGTGTTCTAGTTCAGTAAATAGAATATGTAATCTTCAGCTGCAACATGATACAGTTTGTTAATCTTAAGGGAACAAACTGCTGCTGTTTATCAGAATTCAGGATTCCAATCTCTGATCTAGTGAAGTGCTTAACATTTTGTAGGCCAGAATTTGGTCCACTTTTTAAATGTAACATGTTCTTTTAAACTTCCTATCTTGAGTAAACAGAGCTATTGCCCTGATTAGTCATGCCAGTAAAACTCTGTTAAAAATCATAATGGGTAGACTTCGAAAAAAAATAGAAGAAGAAGTCAATATGGTTCAAGCTGGTTTCAGGCAAGGAAGAGGATCAAGGGATCATATATTCAATATAAGATTAATAATAGAGAAATGCAGAGAGTTTAATGTGAATCTATATTTATCCTTTATAGACTACTCAAAGGCATTTGATTGTGTACACCACCAGAAACTTTGGGAAATAATGGAAAAAATGGGATTTCCAACACATTTGATACAATTAACATCACTGTTGTATCTAGACCAACAAGCAGCAGTAAGAATAAATGGTGAAACAACAACTTGGTTTGACATAAAACAAGGGGTCCATCAGGGGTGCATATTGTCATCCTACTTATTTAATTTGTGTACTGAAAATATAATGAGGAATGTTAGAAAAGATGTAGACAAAGAATATTACGATGCCATAACAATTGGAGGTTATGAAATACCAGAGATTAGATATGCTGATGACACAGTATTACTGTCCACAACACAAAAAGGAATGGAAAAACTAATTATGTCAGTCCGTAAGAACAGTGAAGAACAAAACTTCTATCTTAATGCAAAGAAAACTAAATTGATGACAACTGACAAAACAAACAAGGCAGCTGAAATATGTATCAATGAGGAAAAACTGGAAGAAGTGGAGAGCTTTGAATATCTTGGATCACTGCTAAGTAATAATGGAGATACAATGAGGGAAATTAAAAGGAGGACATCTATCGCTCTTCAGAAAGTAAAACAACTAAAGAATCTGTGGAGATTAGCAGACAGAACTACAAAAATAAGATTTTTAAGGGCATACATCTTTCCCATCGCAACATATGCCTGTGAGACCTGAACATTTAACAAAACAGCTGAGAAACTCATAAATGCCTTTGAACATAAATGTTACAGAAATATCATGGACACAAAAAAGAACAAATATATCTATACTACAAGAGCTTAATATTGAAGAAGGCTGGCTAGTAAAGAGGATTAAAGAGAGAAAACTTAAATATTTTGAACCCATTAAACAACATGATAATCTAGAGAAGACCATCTTGGAAGGGTACATAATGGGAAAAAGAAAGAGAGGCAGACCAAGGCGAAGATGGCTGCAAGACATCGTTGATGATCTGCAAATGGATGCATCAGCAGCAGGCCATCTTGCTTACAACCGAGAGGCCTACAGGAGTGCTGTTTGGGACACAAAGTTCCGCAGGGGACATGCAAATGAATGAATGAGTGAATTAAGGCTCTAGATATGAGTTTAATGTTTTCATCTGTCTGATTCTAACGCTTTTCAGTATATTTCTTTTCAGTTTTAATTGATTTAGTACTTCCTTATTTTCTTTTATGTCCATGAAACTTGCACTATTATTCACTACACACACATGTCAAAGGCCTAAATTTTAATTGAATTTGATGACCACCACAATATCAGAATTCAGACACTCAAGGATATGGCTTTCATAACTGCAAAAACTCATCTTTTACTATATAATCCTGGTTTTATAATGGCCTGAATCTCATTGAAGCATAGTGTTTATTGTAGGTAATACTATTTGCTTTTGTATGGCTCCTCAGATAATAGATGTCCAGGAGAACCGGGTTCAGCTATACAAGTACATGTATCCACCAAATCTGGAACATAACACTCTGGCTGTGATTGGCTGTTTCCAGCCTCTTGGAGCGTTTATGCCTATCTCCGAGTTACAGTGCAGGCTGGCTACACGTGTTATCAAAGTATGGGATACTTTTGCTTGTTAGTTCTTCAGTTCATAATTTTGAAAAAAACAAGCTACAAAAATTCCAGATATGTGGTAGTATAATTAGGAAAGGAAATCTGTCATATTTTTCTGTCATAAACAGCATTTTACCTGCGGCCTGGTAACACTTGGGGATGCTTGAAGTGTTAAGCCCACATGCCACGAAGTCTGCAGGCTGAGTTTTATTTTTTTCCACGTTTCATCTCCAACAAAAGAAACTCAGACCTTATTGTATTTTGAACCTAGTATTCAAGTGCACAGCTGCAGCTCCCAAGGGAAAACACTTAGTTAATTTAGTCCAACATTTAGTGAAAACAGATCCTTGGGCATTTATAAGAAGGGATTGAAGTGTATTAGGAAAGGCTGTCTAAATGTTCCTGGGAAGTAGTGGGGTGGGGGGGGGGGTGGGAGGGGGAGTGAAGACAGTCTCATGTAACAGTCATCAACCTATAGGAGAGAATAGCTGAAATTCACTTCTACATTGGCATGCCCAGAGTGACAGGTCCATTATGGCTAACAAGGCAGAGAAAGCTATAGTTCCCCCATTGTGGTGGAGTCTGTTAGAGAAACAGTGCACCCTTTTTTGCTTTGTAGCTTCACATGGAGTCTGTTAGAGAAACAGTGCACCTTTTCTTGCTTTGTAGCTTCACATGGAGTCTGTTAGAGAAACAGTGCACCCTTTCTTGCTTTGTAGCTTCACATGAAGTCTGTTAGAGAAACAGTGCACCGTTTTTTGCTTTGTAGCTTCACATGGAGTCTGAAATAATATATACTGTTACCCAATCCCCAATGGACAAAGTGCTGTGCCTTACACCTTCACTGCATTGGCTGCAGAGAATATTCAACATGCAGCTTTAGGGTGATAGAACAAGAACAAAAAATGAGAAGTGATCCTGGAAATATCAGGAAGAAGTGACAGGTTACTTGTAGAAATATTATAGCATTGTGAATGTGAAGGCATAGATGATGACAATGTTCAGTGCTAATAGTCCAAGTACTAATATATTTGGTTGAAAAGTCCAGTTTGAATAACACAAACTCACACTTTATTAATGGGAAAAAAATGAATGATGATAAGTGAGGGTGACAGGCAACTGATAACGTTATACAAAGTTTCTGGCTAATCCACTTTCTGGCAAGAACTAGTTTGCCAAATGGAAAGGGAGAAAACCCAACACTCACACTATATAAAAGCAACAAGTGTACAAAAAAATGTAGTTCAACATAGTAGTACACACTTACTGCATCAAAATGAATCACAGAATTCTCTCACTCATCACAGAAAATCTGTAGACCAAAGGTCTATAAAAAAATCCCAAAAAGGAGCTAATTTCACATTCTTTAGTTCAGCAAAGTTATGACAGGAATATAAATGCTTGACATTATGACACTAACAACTACCTGACTTTTTACTGAAATCATAATGAAAAATAATCTCATGATGTCTAAAAAAGAAGCATTCTATGCACAAGTTAGCTACATGACAAAAATCACTAACGCAGTGCACTATATACTAGGAAAATCACATTCTCAACTAATCATGCCTATCAACGATCCTAATACATTCTCAGCTGAGACTTAATTCAAACTCATTCTAATCTCATAATCATAATCCAAAAAAATCTCCTCCTCTCACTCCTTAAATATGTCCTAACTATTTCCCTAAATTTTCCCAAAGTTTCTATCACTCAACCCGTGATTCTACCTGTTTACGACCTTCAGACGAAAACTCACTGGACATTCCAAAAATAACTTTTCTGTTACAAATATGTCAAGGCTAAGTTCATAATAGTAATCAAAAATCTTGTGGAGTTTAGCATCTGAAGCCTGACCTTTCAATACAACAAAAATACCAAGGGCTTTAAATCAAATGGTCAAAATATTAAACTATCACACATTATATCCCTTTTACGAGAATCCAACCATCGTAACAGTAAATTTCCCAATATACTGTTATACACCATATTTCCTTGATTAGACAGATGTAGGGTCAGAAATAGTAGCCTGGTTCATTTAAATCTCAGGGGCGGGGGAGGGGGGTGGGGGTGGGGTAACAGAGTCATGTTTCGAATAAACGCATGCTAAATGTCGAGTCTGAAATAAACATTGGATCAGTACATCATCTCTGACTTTCTATGAAAAGTCCTGGTGTATGGGCTAATACCGATACTGCAGAGTTGTAATTGGCATTTTGTGAATAAACACGCACCTTCAGTAGATACTGACCTCAAATAAACATGGAATCATGATGATGGTTTTGCAACTAACTGCCTCCGATATATATATATATATATATATATTTTTGTTGTTGTTGTTGTTGTTGCAAACAGAGAGTTGCATCGTTACCTTCCAAAAATGAGATGTGGAACGACATCAGAGCCAAAGAGGCTGCAATGGCTAAGAGATATACAAAGTCATGCTGGCACACAATCCAAGTGGACTATATCTCTTTTATGGATGAGCTGGCTGAGTTAGTTGGATGCTCAGTAAATTTCAGTATGTAATGTATGTGCGTTTTTAAATCAGCACGTGTTGGTACACTTAGAAATGGAGTGAGTGAGTTATATATAGGTTACAGGTATTTGTTGTTCTGTTTTATAATTCATAAATTTTTATTACAGTTTTTTAAACTGCATTTAGTTTTTATATTTGTCACTGGTGCCTTTCTTAAAATAATAGTTATCTGCAGGAGAGAAATAATTAGTTTTTCAGATTTAATGAAAATATTTTTTTTGTTTTTGGACAAAATTTCTTCACTCACTGCTGCTCAGATAAAGTCTCGATGTTTGTGGCAATGAGCTGTCGTATGGGATACTCTGTTTTTTATATTCATACAATGATAACCCATGTGTTTTGTATAATACAGTGTGCCTTACTGTGCAGGCAGGTATTCTCCATTGCAGTAGGCAGAATTCCTAAACACAGGGATGTGGAGTATCAAAATTTTTTTATAGCTAGATTGACTGGAGGGTCATGGTACTGTGATAGAAGCCATTGCCTTTAGAGTGAGAAGCTGCTTTTGCTGTATATTCTACCACTCAAAACTATGAGAAGTGTAAATGTCATGATGGACACAGGAATATTATCTTATCATAATGTATGCAGGAATATTATCATGATGGACACAGGAATATTATCTTATCATGATGGACGCAGGAATATTATCTTACTACTTGAAGGAAATTTTAGAAGACAGTATATCTCAGTAGTGTCCTTTAGTGCTGAAAATTTAGTTTCCTTTCTTTTGCAGACTGAAAGTTATCTACTCAACTCTTTTCTGTTTTTTCAGTGCCTGTGACACACTCTGGCAGCAAGAGATTTCAACTTTTGCCAGTCTTTTGCTCTTTTCTTGGCTGTCTCTTACATAAGTCCTTTCTTTACCAGCATTTTCTCTGCTGCATGTCTCCATGTCTATTTGGGTCATTCCATGCAGATCTAGCCAGCTAGTTCAGTTTACTGAAAGTGAAAGCTTAGTTGATGCTACTGTTTGTGAAACCGTGTTTTTCCACACAGTCTTGGTTTACTGATTTTAGAAGTTTATTCTAGTTTTCCTAGTTCAGTTTACTAAATTTATATTTACTGATGAAGTAGAGTTAAGAATTAAAGTTAACAGCTCGGAGTTTCAAGAAAATGCTAACAACTTAGAGCTTCAAGAAAAAGCTAACAGCTTGGAGCTTCAAGAAAATTTGTTGAATGATTTTGCTCCATATAGAGCTGAAAATAAAATTATAATTTTATCTCTTACTGTATAATCAAGAAACAGTCACACACTGCCTCCTAGAATGCCCAACATTTAGAGACTTTCATAAGGAATACTGCCTGAACGTCCAGATATCAAGAACACTTTATCTACAGACTCGATACGGTAAAAAAAGATGTTGCAATATAAACTGAAGTTTGCTGATCAGACAAGGGCAAATTGCTGAAACGTTCACTTAGAAATCAACTTCACGTGCTGACCTGAATTGTACTCAGCAGATGATTCATGAGCAGAAAAAAGTGACACTAGTTAAAACAGCATTTTTGACAATAACTCATGACAGGTTGACAAGAATCCTGTGAAGTTTTACAGACTGGACAGTCACAAAGTGTAGTCGCCAGACAATTTAATGTAGTTAGAAGCAACATTAGTCACCTTTCAAGAAACTGGCTCAGTTGCAGACAGGCCACTCAGTGGAAGACAGATAGTCACAACCCTTGCTGAAGACCGCTGTGTCACCTCAGGAATCGATTTGCATCTGCATCCTCGACAGTCCAGTCAATGACAGCAGCTCATCGAATTTCAGATCAGTCAGGAACCAGCCGCACGACGCTGGTCTTTGGGCTAGAAGACCCTACAGGGATCCTGTTCTTATGGACTGGCATCACCAGAACCGACTGCAGTGGGTGAACCAGCAGTATCAAATGATCATTGTGAATGATTGGAGAAGGGTTTGGTTTAGTGATGAATCATTCTTTCTGATCCAGTGACATGGTAGATAGAGAAGAGTTTAGCGCAGAGTCCATGAGCACTATGCCCAGAACTGAGTGGATGAGGCTTTTCCACATGGTGGTGGAGGCATACTGGTATGGGGATGATAAACTTCATGGGAAGAAGTGACCTGGTGCGAATTGAAGGACGTCTGAATGCCCAACGATACGTCACTGAAATTCTTCATCCTCACGTCCTTCCACTTCTGGCTGCACCAGGGTTGATTTTTCAGCAGGATAACGCTCGAACTCATGTGGCACAACTCACTACCCAGTTCCTCACTGACAACAATGCCCAGACCATTCCATGGCCATCTATCCATCCATGTCATCAGACATGAACCCAATAGAACACTTATGGGATGTACTCAACAGACAAGTCCACCACCGAGACGTGGAGCCAACCAATCTCTGACAGTTGTCTCTTGCACTGCAGAAAGAGTGGGCAGCCATCCTACAACAACAGATCCAATGGTTAATCAGATCCATGTCAAGGAGATGTTGATCTCTGATACAGACCAGAGGAGGCCTTACACCTTAAAGAAATGGAGGCCTAAGTCGCAAAGAATAAAAATCCAAACCAATGAATATCATTTCATTGTTAAAGTCTTAAAGTTTCTTCATGTCAAGATTGAAACATTAATTTAGTAAAACAAAATTTTGATACAATTTGAAATTTTGGTGACCATTACCACCACAGTAGTGTTGCATTTCTTTTTTTTTTAACACTATAGTTCAGTTTTTAATTCATTTTCCAAATGTACTGGTATAGTAGACTTTATGTATCATGTAATTTCTGTAAATGATGTAGTTTAGTAAAATATATTAACACTGGTAGAATCTGTGATCTTTATGCTGTTTCAGCTGACCTTCTCAAGAAAGATCCTGTGCTAGCCTTCAAGGTCATGTTTGGTCCAGTCACACCCTACACTTATCGGTTATACGGCCCAGGCAAGTGGGCAGGAGCAAGGGATGCAATCATGACACAGTGGCAGCGGACAGAAGCACCACTCCAGACAAGACCTTTACCCGGAGGGAAGCCTGGAGGTTTGAGAGATAACTACTTGAAGATTTTTGCTTGTCTTTTGATTGTGTTCTTTTTGTTCCTTTTCCTGTTTGGTTTCTAAATTGCTGACGGCTTTGTAGTGAAGAGAGAGAGGGAAAGACTATTAAGTTATGGTTTTTCTTGTTGGTCATATGCCAGAGTTGTTAGTTATAATGATTCATTTAAGCCATAGATGTTTACTGTTGTTGATTGTATTTCAGCATAAAATTGAAGTTTTTATTGCTATAGGTTATACTGCTGCAAAAAAATTGTAGCCATTTTACTGCTGTAGATTATACTTCTATAAAAAAAAATTTTGTTTTTTTTTATTTTTGAATATCTTGGATCACAACTAACTAGTAATGGAGACACAATGAGGGAAATTAAATGGAGGACATCTATCGCTCTTCAAAAGTAAAACAACTAAAGAAGCTGTGGAGGGAACAGACAGAACTACAAAAATAAGATTTTTAAGGACATGCATCTTTCTCATCGCAACATATGTCTGTGAGACTCGGACACTTAACAAAACAGCTGAGAAACATATAAATGCCATTGAATATAAATGCTACAGAAGAGTTCTTTAGACATCATGGACACAAAAAAGAACAAATATAACAAATACTACAAGAACTTAATACTGAAGAAGGTTGGCTAGCAAAGAGGATTAAACAGAGAGATCTTAAATATTTTGGACACATTAAATGTCATGATAATCTGGAGAAGACCATCTTGGAAGGATACATAATGGGAAAAAAAAAGAGAGGAAGACCAAAGCGAAGACGGTCACAAGACATCGTTGGTGATCTGAAAATGGATCCATCAGCAGCAGGGCATCTTGCTTACAACCGAGAGGCCTACAGGAGTGCTGTTAGGGAGGCAAAGTTCCGCAAGGGACATGCAAATGACTGAATGACTAAGATTATACTTCCATCAAAAATTTTGTTGATTTTTTTTGTTGTTGATTATACTTTGAACAGTTTGGATTTGTTGAAGGAAAGGGAACACATTATGCCATTTATGCTTTACGAACACTAACAGAAAGAGCTTTAGAAGTACAGAAAGATCTCTACTTATGCTTCAATGATTGCACCAAGGCATTTGATAACGTGAAATATAATGAAGTTATTAAAATGCTTGAAGACATCAGTATGGACAGCAAAGACCTGAGGATTGTAAAACATCTATACTGGCAGAAAGAAGCAGCAATTCGAGTTGAAAATAATCAACCTATAAAACAAATGGTGTGACAAGGATGTGTACTATCTCCAGACCTTTTTTCTCTGTACAGCAAGAATATTCTAAGAACGATCATCACAGAACTAGGCATAAAAATGGAGGATACAATATTAACAACCTTCGGTATGCTGACAACACAGTACTAATAGCTGAGAACCAACAAGACCTGCAAAATCTCTTGGATAAAGTTGCCAAAGAAAATGAACAGAAAGGTCTTACTTTAAACATAAAAAAAGACAGAGACTATGGTTATATCTAAGAAACAGAATCCACCAACATGCAGTATAAAATTAAACAGAACTATTCTGAAGCAGGTGCAGAAATTCAAATATATTGGAGCAGTACTTACTTCAGACGGGAAATGCAGAACAGAAATTAGGAACAGAATAGGCCAAGCAAAGACTGCATTTCAGAGAATGAGAAACATATTATCCAACACATCCTTATCAATGAATGTCAGAAAACGAGTCGTAAAATGCTATATTGAACCTATCTTGTTATATGGAAGTGAATCATGGACAATATACAGGTCTGCACAAAAATCATTGGAAGCAGCAGAAATGTGGTTATTGAAAGAATGGTGTGAATTCCCTGGACAGCAAAAATAACTAATGAAGAATGTAAGAGAAGAGCTGGAGAGACAAAAAAAAATCTTGTCAGAAAGATAAGAGAGAGACAATGTACTTTCATAGGACATGCAATGAGAAGAGGGCCATTGAAAATATTATAACAACAGGAAAAATAGAGGAAAGAAGATCAAGAGGAAGACCAAGAGAAATGATACTGGACAGTCTGACGGGATGGTGTGAGAGGAGATCACCAACTGAGCTGATGACCTGCATGAAGGATCGTGTACTCTGGAGAAGCATAATAGCCATTGCCAGTTGGCACGGCACCTGATGATGATGATGATGATGATGATGATGATGATTATGCTTTGGTAAAAAACAAATTGCACATTTTTACTATTGTAGATTATACTTCCATCAAAAACTTGTAGCTTTTTGCTGAAGTAGCTTATACTTCTATAAAAACAATGTGTAGCTTTTTACTGTTGTAGATTATATTTCCATCAAATATTTTGTAGAATTTTTTATTGTTGTAAAATAACAGCATTGGTAATTTCGTATAAGCAAATAAGTTACACATCTTTACTGTTACTGATTATAATGGAGCATGTAAATTGATGATCATATTTAAGCAGTAAGTTTTGATTACTGTATTTGTTGATAATACCAGATACAGTAAGTTGGAGGTAGTTGACTGTTATTTTATACTGAGGGAGATTTATTGATTAATGCTGTTGTAGATTATACCTAGACAGGTTTACATAAATAGGTTACTGTCTGTGACTGTAATGAAGGAAATAAATTATTGATTACTTTCTGTAGCCCATCACTCTGTGACCAAGTGAAAGGAAAATGAAAAAAAAAAGTAAGATTTTACTTAAAAATCTGCAAGTTTTATTGAACTAAAAAAAAAAAATCACTTCTAACAATCTGTATAAAGAAACATAACTTGAAATATTCCATCACTACCAGAGTAATTTGCATGTAAAATTCTATTAACGATCATAATTGGTAGACTTCGTAAGAAAATAGGAGGAGAAATCAACATGGCCCAAGCTGGTTTTAGACAAAGAAGAGGAACAAGAGATCATATATTCAGTATAAGATTAAATAGAGAAATCCAGAGAATATAATGTGATTCTATATTTATCTTTTGTAGACTATTCAAAGGCATTTGATTGTGTACACCACCAGAAACTTTGGGAAATAATGGAACAAAATGGGATTTCTAATACATGTGATACCATTAATGTCACTGCTATATCTAGACCAACAGTGTGCAGTAAGAATAAATGGTGAACAACAACTTGGTTTGACATAAAAAAAGGGGTCCATCAGGGGTGCATATTGTTGCCTTATTTAACTTGTATATTGAAAAATTAATGAGGAATGTGAGAGAAGATGTAGACAAAGAAATTTATAATGCCATAAAAATTGGAGGTTATGAAATACCAGAGATTAGATATGCTGATAACACAATGTTACTGTCCACAACACAAAAATGAATGGAAAAACTAATCATGTCAGTCCGTAAGAATAGTGCAGAGCAAAACCTTTCTCTTAATGAAAAGAAAACTAAATTGATGACAACTGATAAAACAAATAAGGCAGCTGACTTTTGACTTCAACTTTTCCAATCCCTGGGTTTACAAGTTTTCACTCTTTTTTCTCTTGTGTCAGGTAATGAAATATATCGATCCTCTTCAGCTGTTCTACATCTCTATACAGAAGGTTCGTGATTGAGGAGTTTGGTGGTATCAGATTCTTTTGAAGGTCCTTCAGTGCACTGCAGTGAAGAAAATGGTGTTTAACAGTTTCTTCTTCTTGTCTGTTGCAGTGCATGCAGTATGGTGTGTGGTCAGCGGTCACTCTGTGTAAGTGCTTACTGAGGGTGATGTATCCTGTTCTCAACCTGAAAATTGTGCATTGGTCTCTATGACATAAGCTGTCGATGTGGTCTCTGGGGTTAGGCTTTTGGCAGGTGTGCATACAGGAATCTTCCAGTTGGATGACTGGCCCAGCTGTCCATCCACTGCTGCTTGCAGTTGTTGTGTATAATGTGTTAGCTGTTCTCATGTTGGTGGAGATGTGAGACTGTGAGATGGTGGGTCCACTCTTTGGCAGTCTGTCAGCACATTCATTTCCTCTGATATCTATGTACCTTTGTATCCACTGTAGGGTGGTCTTGATGTCATAGGAGGCGAGTTGGTTTATTGCACTGAGTATGTCAGTTGTAATGTGATCAGCTGATGGTATCCAGTTTTCAAGGGCCTGTAGAGCAGACTAGGAGTCTGAGAAAATAACAAGGTTTTTTTTTTGGTTGGGAGGCACTGTTTTTGTATTTGGTGGTGGTGGCTGCCAGGGCTGCTAATATTGCCTGCATCTCTGCATCATAATTGGAGCAGCAAGATCCACAAGGTGCTGAAATGTGCACAAGGAGCAGAAATGTGCCTTGTTGTCTTGTCTGGAAACATTATGAGTACCCCATATCCTGCATTTAAGGCCAAAGAAAAAGATGCAGACTGTGTGAAACTCTGAAGAGGTCATTGTTAAGAGAGGCCAAATTAACAGGCATAAAATCCCTTGATGAGATTGAAAGACTCGCCGAAGAAAGGAAAAATTGGCAAACTACTTTGCGAGCCCTATGTGACGTTTAACGGCACGGGAAGGATATAAGATATATAAGATATCCTGCATTGTCTGTTTCCTTGAATGCTGACCCAGCAGTGTATGCATGGATTCAGTCCTTGGGGTAGGATTCTATGGTCTCCAGTGCACACAGCTTTAGGGTGTTTGGATCTGATGATTTGTTCACTAATTTGCTCTTGAGTCTGGTATTAGTTTGAGGAAGTGTGTAGTTTGTGTTTGGTGAGATGTCTGGTACTTTTGTAAGTTCTTCTCTGTCTACAGGGAGTTTGTGTCTTGTGATCAACTGTTCTGCTATGTGTACAGCAGTTTTCAGTTTCAGTCTATTATTATGCTTCCATTTATTAACCACTGTTCTGTTAGGATCGTCTGGGGGCATGTGTTTATATCTTTCTACTGCCTCAATGGTTGACTTTTCATGTCTATGTTTGCATCAATTTCACATGCAGCTGTGGGTGTTGATCATATTGCCCCACAAATGAAATGAACAGCTTGGTTCTGGATTCTGTCTACTTGTGTACGAGACTCTTTGATGCTGTGACCTGTAGGGGGACGTTGTAATCTATTATCTAACATATCCTATGTACAATTGTCTGAGTGTTGCTTTGTCAGCACCCCAGGATGTACTTGCAAGCTGCTTGAGTAAGTTTAATCTCTTGGATGCTTTTTCTGCTAGTCCATCCATGAACTCTTTAAAATTCAATTTTCTGTCAAGTTTCACACCACGGTATGTTGGATTTTTTTCTTTCATGATTTGAGCACCATCAAATGCTATTTTCAGTTCAGTCTTTGCTAGTTTGTTGCTAAGAGTGAAGACTGTATATGTAGTTTTACTAACACTGATCTTCAACTTCCAGAAATTGCAATAGGCTGATATGGTGAGGAGGGCTTTATTAAGTCTCCTCACAGTATCCAGCTGCAGGTCTGTTCCACTAGTCCATATGACAAGGTCATTGGCACACATGGCTTTGTGGGTGTTCAACAAGTCAGGTAGGTCATTTATAAAGATTAGGAACAAGGTGCAGCTAAGAGCAGAACCTTGTGGCAGACCTTCCTCCAGGGTGCAATTGTTCGACAGCCTGTTATTGACCTGAGTTTGTATGGTCCTATTACTCAGGTAGTTTTTAACCCATTGATACATTTTTCCATATATGCCCATGTTTTGCATCTTTAACAGCAGGCCTTTTCACCACACCCTGTCATACACCTGCTGGAAGTCTGCAAAGACAGCTACAGAGTTTCTCTTGTGTTTCACACTTTGAGTGAGGAGAAATAGCTGACCTTTGATTCTTGATCCTTTGCGGAAACTGCCTGAAAGTTATTGAGGGACTCCAAGGATTCCAACCACCAGTACAGCCTATTGTTAAGCGTTCTTTATGCTAGCTTTCCAATGTTGGAAGTCGGTGAGATTGGTCTAAAGCTTTTTAGGTCATCTTCTGGCCTTCCTTTTTTCAGGATAAGTCTAACTGTGGCTGACTTCCAAGATTTTGGTAGTACTCTACTTTGCCAGGTCATGTTAAAGAAGTTGAGCAATGTGAACTTTCCTACAGGCCCCAGATGAAGGATCATTTCATTTCATATTTTGTCTTGTCCTGTTGCTTTTCTTAGCTATAGCTTACCCATAGCACTCTGGAGGTCATGGATGGTAAAGTTTTCCTCAAAAAGTGGAAGCTAGATTTCTCTTTATTTCTCAGAACTTTTCCCAGCGCCTTGTCTAGTACTTTCCTGTTGGAGGATTTGTTGGTGGCAGCAAAGAATTTGTTAAAAGTACTGGCTTTGTCTGAGTCACTTGAGAGGACTCGACCAAAGATTCGCATTGGTTTAGGGTTAGTTTGTTTGTTTTTTCCTGACATGTTATCTAAGAGTTTCCAAGCCTTCTTTCCTTCAGTTCTGAGGTTGAGAATGCTGCATGTTCTTAACTACTTCTCTTTCTTTGCTTTTTAGTTTCGAGTCTTACTTTAGCTGTTAGTTTATTGTACTCTATTCTGTTTTCTTGAGTAGGTTTTTTCTCTGCATTCTTCCTGGCTGTTCTTCTTTTTTTGACTAAGTCTTTCAAAGATTTTGTTCAGAAGGGGCTATATTTCTTTCTGCATCCTCAGGGAATTGATTTGTAGGCTACTCCAAGTATGGCCTTAGAGTGTGTCAGTGTTTGTGTTGTTGTTTAATTTTGATAGGTTTTCATCTATTTGTGTTCTGTATTTTTCCCAATCTGCTTTTCTATAATTCCAGTGATGGGGTTTGTGTGGTCTTTGGTTTTGTGTGAGAGAAATTTGTAGAAGGATGGGGCAATGGTCACTTCCTATGTCATCAAGCACTCTCAGAGTACAATTGCTGTGGATGTCTGCTGAGACAATAGTGAGGTCAGGTCTGTATGTGCATCCAGTGGCTGAGTGGAGGAGTGTTGGTGGGGAACTCTTCTGTAGCATTGACATTCAAAGGCATTTATGTGTTTTCATCTGTTTTGTTAAGTGTCCAGGTCTCACAGGCATATGTTGCAATGGAAAAGATGTATGCCCTTAAAAATCTTATTTTTGTTGTTCTGTCTGTTCCTCTCCACAGATTCTTTAGCTGTTTTACTTTCTGAAGAGGGATAGATGTCCTCCTTTTAATTTCCCTCATTGTATCTCCATTATTAGTTGTGATCCAAGATATTCAAAACTATCCACTTCTTCTAGTTTTTCCTCATTGATACATATATCAGCTACATTGTTTTTTTTTGTCAGTTGTCATCACTTAGTATGGCATGTTACTAACACAAAATTGTCATATTTAAAAAAAATATATTCAGTTATCTTTAATCTGATATATGATATATTTATGTTTAATTTATTAGGTACATAAAATATTGCACACAAAGCTGACTCACTCTGTGCTGAAAAATTCAGAAAAAAATTTAATTCAGCACAGAGTGGAGAATAATTCTGGAAGTTAGAGTTGAAGACACGAAGAATGTTTAAACTGTTTCAACTTGATTGTGCCTTTTTTACAACAATAACAACAAAAATTATTAAAATGGCTTTTGCAGTCATGTAGAAAATCCTGTAAGCTATTGTGAATTGTTGCTGATACTGAAGCAAGTGAATTATTAATTATTGTTGTTGATTATGACAAAGCAGGTAAATTGTTTAATAATTCCTGTTGTTGACTCTGATGTAATTAAGTCATTATTTCTGTCATTATATTTACTAGAACACTAAACAGACCAGCTCAGTGACATTTATACAGACCAACTCAGTGACAGATGTATAGATCAACACAGTGACAAATGTACTGTGATAATTTTTAGTATATATACATTATTCCATTATTTTCAGTTATTTTGCAACATAAGCAGACACTCTTTTTTTTCAGTGCAGAATTTATAATGTGTTGGTTCTGCTATCAGTCTGTGGTCTTAGATTCAACTTGTGATCTCTTTGTACTAGTTTTTTAGAAATGAAGATGCTTTGTTCATTTTCAAATTTTCTTATATTTCAACACTATTTTATCATCGTTGTACTCTAAATGCAAAGTAAATTGGTATAAGGCCAATATAGTACATGTAACGATAACCGTTAGAATCAGTTGTTTTTTTTTCCTTCATAATCTTAACATTAAAAGTTCTTTTTTCTTTTTCAAACTTAGTCAGTTGTCTAAAAAATATCGAGTTAATATAATGTAGTTCCAAAACTGCTCTGTATAATAAATGTTCGACATAGGATACGAAGTAGCTAAATATACGAATTGCATTTTATATTAACTGCTTTATTATTGGTATTTACTGTTATTAGCAAAAATAGAGTCAATATTTTATAGATTATCTGTGAATAATATCTGATCTTATCATACTGACAAGAAGATTATGAGAAACGAATCTACAATGTTCAAGTGTATTCTTTCCCTTACTGTCAGTTCCATTTGAGCATGAGCATACATATTTTTTTTCCATTTCAGTTCATGTTAAAGCAGGGGTAATAAACCCATGGCAGAGGTGACAGATCCATGACAGGGGGTGATAAACAAATGACAGGGTAATAAACACATGGCAGAGGTGACAGATCTATAACAGGGGGTGATAAAGCAATGACAGGGGTAATAAACACATGGCAGAGGTGACAGATCCATGACAGGGGGTGATAAACCAATGACGGGATAATAAACCCATGGTAAAGGTGACAGATCTATAACAGGGGGTGATAAACCAATGACGGGGTAATAAACACATGGCAGAGGTGACAGATCTATAACAGGGAGTGATAAATCAATGATGGGGTAATAAACACATGGCAGAGGTGACAGATCCATGACAGGGGGTGATAAACCAATGACAGAGTAATAAACACAAGGCAGAGGTGACAGATCTATGACAGGGGGTAATAAACCAATGACAGGGTAATAAACACATGGCAGAGGTGAAAGATCAATAACAGGGGGTGATAAAGCAATGACAGGGTAATAAAAACATGGCAGAGGTGACAGATAAATAACAGGGGGTGATAAAGCAATGACAGGGTAATAAAAACATGGCAGAGGTGACAGATAAATAACAGGGGGTGATAAAGCAATGACAGGGTAATAAACACATGGCAGAGGTGACAGATATGTGAGAGAGGTAATAAACCCACGGCAGAGGTGACAGATCCTTGACAGTGAGTGATAAACCCTTGACACATGTTCCAAAAGTACATTGCAGGCAAATATGACATTTCAAAATGCACAGTGAAATTCTTAGTGGCAAGTGAGGAAGAATGTTTTTGGCATTCAAATTCTAAAAATTTCACGACTCCCACACACTAGAGCTTATTACCACCTCTACCCATTCAGAAGAGTTCTCCAAATATCGTGGACACAAAAAAGAACAAATATATCTATACTACAAGAGCTTAATATTGAAGAAGGCTGGCTAGTGAAGAGGATTAAAGAGAGAAAACTGAAATATTTTGGACACATTAAACGTCATGATAATTTAGAGAAGACCGTATTGGAAGGATACATAATGGGAAAAAAGAAAAAGAGGAAGACCAAGACGAAGATGGCTGCAAGACATCGTTGACGATCTGGAAATGGATGCAACAGCAGCAGGCCATCTTGCTCACAACCGAGAGGCCTACAGGAGTGCTGTTTGGGAGGCAAAGTTCCGCAAGGGACATGCAAATGAATGAATGAATGAATGAACCCATTCATGTTTTAATTTCTCCTGATCTCACTCACTTGGAGAGTTCCATGTTGTGGTAGGTAAGAATTATCTCCTCTCTAGCCATATTTATGTTCCTAGTTTGGTCACTGATGTCATTAATCCTGGATATCTGTAATCTCTAGAACTGTGAATCCCTGTTCTCACTTGATTCAGAAGATTCTACTTTGGGTATCAATCCAAAGAAATACTGTTAATATTAGATCCTTTACCTTGTAAAAGCTAAGCTTTCTGAGATGAGATGTCCACCTTAAGGTTTTAAACACAATTGGCAGATCACACAAATACATCAGGATTTGTTGTAGTGCATTAGGAACTGGGCTTGTCATCTTGAGAATTCATCCCATTAATTACTCTCTACTTCTGTTCTTACGTATGCATAATGTTTGAAAATCTCGAAAGTGATTAACACTGTTAGACATTCATCTTAAAATCTGATAATACATGCACTGAGGATGAATGAAACATGTTTTATTTGTATTTATACATAAAACTGCTTCTCTTATAAGAACATAAAAGCCTACATAAATGCTGTTTTACTTGGAACAATGGCAGTATAAAATTATTTACTAGTATGTTATCTTATTAGTTCTGATAATTATTGCTTTATTTATTTGAAATGTTGGTGCTGTGATTGGCCAGTAGTGATCACATGACATAGGTTGTGACGTGATTGGCCAGTACTGGTCGCATGATGTGGGTGTGATGAGGTCTGTGAAACTAGTGTCATAACTGTTGTTGAAGTAACATTATTGCTGCGGAGATTGGCTAAATATTTGTTATAAGCTGATAACAGAGGTGTTCATTTGCTGCCAGTGATACAATTTATAGATCTGAGATATTGTTATTGATTTGTAAAATGACATTTTTTAAACTACTTGACTGTGATCTTACAAAATGTGAATAAGGTATGGAATAAAATTGTAACAAAAATATTGACAGTACACTTTCACATAGAAAGGAGGGGGGGAATTAATGCAATTTAGGAGAACACATTGATTGTTTTATTCAGAAGTAACTATTTGTACATAACATTCTCAGATATGAGATCAATCAATATGAGATCAATCTTGTCATTTCATTATTATTAATGAATGACAAGGTTTCTACATTGTCAACACTCAGAATAAAATTGTTAGAAAAAAAAGCAAGAAAATTGTCCAATTCAGAAACTTGACTGCAAAACATAAAAACATTTCAGTTTGACATAAATGACATTATAAAACTGAATAAAACACAACAAATCATTTATATACTGAGTTCTATACTGAATATTCTGAGAAATTTATTATATGATATGTCAGATGACATACTATCAGGTAAACTTCAAAATGTAGTAGCGTTATGGTTTATGTTAGAGAAGTAAAGAATTTGTCCATTTCTGAAAGCATAGTTGTCACATTTTTTACATCTTATACTTGTTTTTACTTCTCTTTTATTAATCTGATAAAAGTTTCCATTTTTACTGATTATCTGTGATTTCAGGATCTATTTGCATGGGAAGAAAAAAACAAACCCATAAGCTTTATTGTGACAGGCACACAGGCTTTATTGTGACAGGCACATTATCATATAATCATCCCTATATTTCTTAACTTAACCAAGTTAAGATTATTCAATTCAATTGTAATATCCACCCTTATTTATGCATGTAAACTCTGGAAAACAACTAAAGAAATAGACAAGAAGTTAGATTTTTTTGAAAACAAATGCCTCAGGAAAATACTTGGTATAAAGTGGAATGAATTCAAGAACAGCGCAGAGATAAGACAGATGAGCAAACAACAACCTGTCTCATGGGTGATCAGAAAAAGAAGATGGACATATGTCAGTTATGTGCTGAGAAGAAACAACCAAAGAATTGCAAAACAAGCTATTGAGTGGAACACAACAGGCTGAAGAAAAAAGGTCGACCACATGAAACTCTAAAGAGGTCATTGTTAAGAGAGGCCAGTTTAGTGGTGAGATTGAAAAGCTAGCCAAAAACAGGAAATCTGGCAAACTACCATGCGAGCGCTATGTGACATTTAATGGCATGGGAAAGATGTAAGATATAAGATATTTCCTAACTTTCCAAGAAGTTCTTCAGTAAAATCTCAATGTCCATGTTTAGATAGTCATTGCTATTCTATTATGTATGGGTTCTTGATCATCTTATCCTGAAATAAAATATATGCATTTAGCCTTGCATGTCTGAAAAAAAAAATGAAAATAAAAAAAATTCTCGAACATTTATTTGTCTTTCTCAAAGCATTATAGCTGTTTATCACTTGATCACTTTTGTCCCACCCCAACCATAATCCCAGATAATCCCTAAATTTATGTTAGTTCTTCTACTAAGTAAACACTGTCCATTAATTTTGTGAATCATTGATGTCAACGGTACAGTCTTGTTATCTTTTCACTGTACTGTGAGCACTTCATTTTTCATTGCCAATCTCATGTCTCCTATGGCAGAATTTTTCCTTTCAGAAAACATAAGAAAATGTCATATTTTTGACATTTAACACTTGTTACTTCTTTTACTGGTCTGATGATAGAGTTTTCATGGGAGCATGGCATTCCATAATCCTTGTCATAACCAAAAGTTCTGAAATCAAATAAAATATTCATAATAAGTGTAATTTGAAGACAGAGATTACTTAGAGAATAAATAACATACAGCTATTTCAGTGCAAAGAGCATACAAATACTGCCAGAAATGTAGGTACAAGTTAGTAACAACACTTGACACTGCTGAGAGACATTATAGAAGCTCATTCAACTTTCTCACCTTATAACTAAGTAAGATCCTACATTCACTATCATAACAGACTGCTCATAGCTACCAAACTATTCTCAACCTTAATTTATTATAAATAACACCTTTGTTTATTTGTTTAAACAGCCTACAGTTATTAGTCTTCTTCTTATTCGTTGTTCGCTCATACCTCAACGCCAATCTCTCTTACAAATGCAGCAGTTCATCTCAGGTTTTCAGCATCACTGTAGAGCTTCTCTTGTAGGGGGAATGGGGTCTGGCCAGGTCCTTTGCCTGAGTTGTGTAGCTGGCAGCTCTGGATGATATGATGTGGTGTCTGCTGTTCTTTGACGCAGGAGCATAGGTCTGTTATGGCAATTATCAGCTTCTGGTATAGATGGTGTCTCAGCCAGCAATCTCCAGATCTTGAAAGATTATCACTCAGTCATTTCTTGACAGTTTGTAGTATTTGTCATTTGTTTATGCTGTGAGGTGTTTTGTCCGTTTGTCTTTACATGGCTTTTAGTCTATTTTTTATTTGTATGTTATGTTGTTATCTCTTTGTTGCATTCTTCCTCCCTCTTTTGCCAGTATACCTGCCTCTTCATTTCCTTGGATGTTACTGTGGACGGGTATCCACTGTATGACTGTTCTACTGAATGTTGCACTGGCTAGTGATAGGGCTTCTGTCAGGTTGTCAAGGTCTTAACTATTTTGGTGTTTCAGTGTTGTCAATCTGTAAAAAAGACTATTTGCTTCTCAAAATGTATAAACTAGGAGAAAAGTAGGAACAGATTTATTACATAATGAATACACAGTTAAACTGTGTATTCATTATGTAATAAATCTGTTCCTACTTTTTTCCTACAAGTAATTAGATTGATTTTATTATGGCCAAGACAAACATGTCATCTATGAAGCAATGCATGTAATCCAAAGAGTTTTTCATCTATGCTCTGGCAATTTTTCATCCCCCCCCCCCCCCCCCCGATAAAGCAGACATCAAACAAGCCGCCATTTTGTTGACCTAGTCAGAGGTGCATTGCTACGTAATCATTATGGAGCAAAAAAGCAAACATTAAATTCTGTTTAAAACTCAGAAAAAGTGCCTTTGAGACAGTTGTATTGATGCGACAAGTTTATGGGGATAATTGTTTATCTCGTGCACAGATATTCAAGTGATATTCACGATTCAAAAGTGGTGTAGAAACGATTACAAATACAACTAACATGGACGCCCAATTTCTGTTCGTAATGAGGAACTCATTGCAAAAATCAGGGAACGGAAACAAGAAGATCGTTGTTTGACTGTAAGAATGATGGCAGATGAATTTGGTTTTAACCGAGACCATTCGTAAAATTTTAATGGAAGATTTGGGCAAGAAAAAAGGTGTTTGCCGGTTTGTACCACATTCGTTGTCTGATGACCATAAACATCAACGTGTTGTGTACGCAAAAGACATCATCAAAACGTGTCACAGAAATAAACATTTCTTAAATTTGATTGTTGTAGGGGATGAAACATGGATTTTCCGTTATGATCTGACAACTAAACGCCAAAGTGCTCAGTGGAATTCATCATCATCACCAAAAGGCAAAAACATCCGTCTTCAAAAGTCAAAAGTGAAGACAATGTTGGTGTGCTTCAACGACAGCAAAAGATTTATTGACAAAGAATTTATTCCAGAGGGACAGACAGTCGCTGCCAAAGTTTATTTAAGTATTTTGAAACACCTATTGAAAAGGATTCTCCGAGTCTGACCCGAGTATTCATCACATGGTAGTTTTTTTCCTTCTTCATGATAATACACCGGCTCACCGGGTGGTAGTTGTACAGGAATTTTTGGCCCCAAAACAAATGTGTGTTCTCAACCATCTACCTTATTCCCCAGATTTGTCTCCCTGCGATTATTTTCTATTATCAATATATATATATATATATATATATATATATATATATATTTGCTGTGTTTTCCTTATAGTTGGACTCCTACATGTCTGTTGTTCAGGTAATTTTTTGGTATCCTTCCATGTATATTATTCTTACTGAGTTTTACCAGCAGGCCCTTTCTCCAGACTTTGTCAAATGCTTTCTCCATGTCGATCCACGTTGCTATTGTGTTTTTTTCCCTTGGAATGAGTCTTCAATCTCTTGTACTCTGTTGACCGATGTTGTCTGAAGTCTTCTTGCTGTCTTTTTATCAGATGTTTATCTTTCTTTGTGCCATACAAGTTTGTATTTATGATTCTTTCCATTAGTTTTCCTACAGTGCTTAGCAAGCTAATAGATCTGTAGGTGTCTAGGGTCTCTCTCTCTCTCTCTCTCTCTCTCTCTCTTAACCTTAAGTGCCCAGGGTACATGGGGCATCCGCAAATGCCAGTCCTTTTGGCTGTTTTTCCGCTCTTGCCCGGTGAGCCGTCTATTGCTCAGCATCCTTTCTGTTGTTCTTCTCAATGTCTCTTTGGTTTACCCTTATTTCTGTTTCCATGCAGTGTCCATCTTAGTTGTCTGGGCTCATCATCATCATCATGTGCCATGCCGACTGGCGTTGGCTATTATGCTTCTCCAGAGTATCCGATCCTTCATGCGGGCCATCAGCTCAGTTGGTGATCTCCTCTCACACCATCCCGTCAGACTGTCCAGTATCATTTCTCTTGGTCTTCCTATTGATCTTCTTCCTTCTATTTTTCCTGTTGTTATAATATTTTCAATGCCCCCTCTTCTCATTGCATGTCCTATGAAAGTACATTGTCTCTCTCTTATCTTTTTGACAAGGTTTTTTGTCTCTCCAGCTCTTCTCCTACATTCTTCGTTAGTTATTTTTGCTGTCCAGGGGATTCGCAACATTCTTCTAATAAACCACATTTCTGCTGCTTCCAATGATTTTTGTGCAGACTTGCCTATTGTCCATGATTCACTTCCATATAACAAGATAGGTTCAATATAGCATTTTACCACTCGTTTTCTAACATTCATTGATAAGGATGTGTTGGTTAATATGTTTCTCATTCTCTGAAATGCAATCTTTGCTTGGCCTACTCTGTTCCTAATTTCTGTTCTGCATTTCCCATCTGAAGTTATTACTGCTCCAAGGTATTTGAATTTCTACACCTGCTTTAGAATAGTTCCGTTTAATTTAATACTGCATGCTGGTGGATTCTGTTTCTTAGATATAACCATAGTCTCTGTCTTTTTGATGTTCAAAGTAAGGCCTTTCTGTTCACTTTCTTTGGCGACTTTATCCAAGAGATTTTGCAAGTCTTGTTGGTTCTCAGCTATCAGTACTGTGTCGTCAGCATACCGAAGGTTAATATTGTATCCTCCAATTTTTATGCCTAGTTCTGTGATGACTGTTCTTTGAATATTCTCACTGTACAGAGAAAAAAGGTCTGGAGATAGTACACATCCTTGTCACACCCCTTGTTTTATAGGCTGATATTTTCCAGTTCTATTTTCAACTCAAACTGCTGCTTCTTGCTGCCAGCATAGATGTTTTACAATCCTCAGGTCTTTGCCGTCTATATTGATATCTTCAAGCATTTTAATAATTTCATTATGTTTCACCTTGTCAAATGCCTTGGTGTAATCAATGAAGTATAAGTAGAGATCTTTCTGTACTTCTAAAGCTCTTTCTGTTAGTGTTCGTAAAGCATAAATGACATTGTGTGTTCCCTTTCCTTCAACAAATCCAAACTGTTCATCTGCTATTTCCAGTTTTATCTTTTTCCTTGTTCTTCTAATAATTATTCTCAGAAGTAGCTTCGTTATGTGACATGAGAGGCTGATAGTCCGGTTGTCGTCACATTCCTTTGCACCTGGTTTCTTTGGTAGTGCTATAAACGTTGATTTAATTAGGTCACTGGGAATATAACCACTGTTGTAAATGTCATTCAGTAACCTGGTTATTATTTTTATTCCTGTCTCCTCTAATGCCTCTATTTCTTCTATTGTTATATTATCAGGCCCAGTCGCTTTTCCTTTCTTCATGCGTTTGATGGCATCTATGATTTCATCTTCAAGTATTGGTGGTCCCTCACAGTTTTCAGTATCTGGTGTTAATTCTGTTCTTTCTCCTCCATATAGCTCACCGATATACTCTGTCCACCTGTCCGCAATGTCTTCTTTTCCCATTAACATTTTACCTTCTTTCGATTTCAGGCATCCTGTGGTATATTTTGTTTTCCTGCCTGTGAGTTCATTAATTCGTTTGTGCATGTTTTTACTGTCTTTAATATGAGAGTCCTCTATCTGTCTGCACTGCTCATTAAGGAAATAAAGTATAAATTCACATGAGTACTGCGTTAAAAAAAACAAAACAAAATGAATAGAACACTTAGCTGTAACTTGTAAGAAGCTGAGGCTTGTCTGACGCTGTGTGTCAGAAATGCGCATAACGGAGTGTAGAGAGTATTTAAATGGATACTTGGGATGTGTGATAGACGGATCGTAAATGAGGGTGGTGGGTGAGGAAACCGTAGAGGGGAGAGAGAGAGAGTGTGTGAGAGAGAGAGAGAGAGAGAGAGAGAGAGAGAGATAATGGTAATCTAGTCGAGAGAAGCTGAAATATGTGATTATAGTTAGAGTAGATTAAAACAAATGTATAAGGAAAATGGTTGGTATAAAGTGGAACGAATTCAAGACAACGCAGAGATAAGACAAATGAGTAAACAGCAACCTGTCTCATGGGTGATCAGAAAAAAGAAGATGGACATATGTAGGCCATGTGATGAGAAGAAACAATCAGAGTATACCAAAACAAGCTATCAAGTGGAGGACAACAGGCCGAAGAAAAAGAGGTTGACCACGTAAAACTCTAAAGAGGACATTGTGAAGAAAAGCCAGTTTAGTGGGCATAACATCCCTTGATAAGGTTGAAAGACTCGCCGACAACAGGAAAACTTGGCAAACAACTATGCAAGCCTTATGTGACGTTTAACTGCACGGGAAGGATGTAAGATGCAAGAGGGGTTTATTATGTGATGCTGTGAGGAGATTCTGAACTATGTGTAACAAGCGAGAAGAGAGTGGAATTTATTGGAAGAGGAGAATGTTAGGTGTTGCTGAATAACGAATATAAACAATGTGGCTCCAGCGTCCCATATTCCTGAATGTAGCGGTTCTCAAGCGCTAGGCGGCTTCTGTAAATCTGCGTGACATTGTTTGATGGCTGTTACCAGAAATCCAGATTTGCCTCTGAGGTTGGAGCCATTGAAGTGATTCGGGACTGGTTTCGAAGCATGCTGGGAGATATCGTACAGGTGTTTTTTGCATGCGGTCCCTTATCTGAGGCCAGTTTCCCCAATATGAGTTATCCTACATCTTTTGCATACAATGACATATATCACACTACGGGACTCGCATGTGAGCTCCTTATGGAGAGTGAGCTCTTTGTCTCGTGCTCCTTCTCCATACGAAGGAATTAACCATGTCCTGTCTCACTAGGGAAAAGTAGCTGCCATGACCAATCAACTGAACTCCGCCCTCTTTATGAAGGGACGTTAATCTAATAATTTTACTTGCAAACGATCAGAGTATAAAGTCCAGCGGTGAGATCGAGGAAGGTAGTGTAACATGTGAACGCTTTATCATAGAATAAATTAAATTTCCCATGAAATTATATTTATTGCAAGATAACAGATTAATAAATAACACAGCGGTACACTTTTGTCTAGCGCATATCAACATTCTTTGCTGTCTAACCTCACAGAAAGCAGTTGTTTTGTGTTCGCTGTTAAGTTGTTCGTATGGATTCTCGGTGGTTTCTATGGGTCTCCAGAGTCTGTATCTTGCTTTCACGGCACATCTGGCAAAGCTGTATCATGTTCGTCTCATAATATTGCACACCTGTCTCCTTGGTCAACAGCTTGTTGCTGTTTTCTCTCAAACTTGCTGTTAAGTACATTAGTATATTGTTACGCCTCATAATCAGTACTTGCAAGCAATAATAGAAGAACTCTACCGGACCAATGGCGTGACTGGAAAAATCCCAATTTATACGTTTATCGGATCAAAGACCAGTGAACAGCCTTCACGCAGGAGACAGGACACAGTATTTTCAGTAACATTTACACAGTAATGAACTCAGACCACACACACGCACCAGACTGCTTGCACTACAGCAGACAGTTTAAAATAAAACTGTGTAACACCATCTTTTGGGCTCTTCTGCGCTGAAAGTTCCTCAGAAGGACGTGCTGCCACCAGACCCTTCCATCACTGACAAACATAGCAGAGATACAAACAGTGACTTGGTGATGTCATAAGTTATATAAAGCTTGGAGGTATCTAGAAAGTTACCCCAGAAGGCTCTGTGGATTGTGAGGCATTAGATGTAGCTTCCTCCTCCTCCTCCTCCCTCCTATTCATCCTTCTTCTTCTTCTCCTCTTCTTCTTCTTGAAAGCTGATGTTTTTTTGCAGCTGATGCAGTGAAGATGATGTATTGGTCTTGGAGCAGGTTATGGCAGCTATTGAATGAATGAAGTTAAAATACGAATGAATGAAGCTAAAATATGAATGAATGAAGCTGAAATATGACAATCCCTGCCCCATTAGCGAACTGATCCTGATAGGCAGGAGAGGGTGTGCCAAAAAAGGTGTGACATGGTCGTGATCAGCTATGGTTTGTCAACCCTAATGCTGATGTGTCAGATATGGGTTGCTGATTGCCAGACAGTGTCTTCACTCTATGTAGATTGTTTAACTTGAGCTAAAATCCAGCACAGAATAGAGAAAAAACTTTAAAAAGGAAAAAAGCCTGCACTTTCCATTACTTGACACAAAAGAAAGACAGAAAAGCATGTAAAATTGGGCATGGGAAAAGTCTAAATAATTCCCTTAATATGAGCAACCAAACTTCTTTAATTGACTGGTACTAATATTTTCCATCACTTTACCTTTTTTTTTTGTTTTCTTCAGTTCTTTTTTGTCTTGTACTTCTTTATTTGTTTTCTGGTCCCATTGCTTGAGCCATAAAAGACACTGTCAGGCTAGTATTCAGGCACTTGGGTGGTGGGGGAGGGGGGTCTTGGAGAGATAATTTCAATTTATAATCATATGGCAAGGTAAAAGGGAATAATTTTAGAGTGGAGAAACAAAAAAGAAAAAAAACAAACACACAGAAAAAGGAAATACAGCAGCAACAAGAACTTGACCATTTGACATGCTTTCTGTGTGTTATACTGAGTGTATTTTTGTTCATGTTTACTGTAGTTGTTGTGTTTTCCTGTATATATTAACTTTATTAAATGATCTACATTACAATATCAGCATTTTCTGCCATCAACACTCCACACTGACAGTAATCCATACTGAAAAAATTCTTTACATCTGTCACCTTACACTGGCACCAATCCACACTGAAAATATTTTTCACAGCTAGTACCCCACAATGCCTGTATTCCTCACAGCTCCCCACACCACTTACATTTCTCACAGTTAACACTCCACGCTATCTACATTCCTCACTGCTAGCACACCACACTGCTTACATTCCTCACAGCTAGCACTCCACACTTTCTACATTCCTCACTGCTAGCACCCCACACTGCTTACATTCCTCACAGCTAGCACTCCACACTTTCTAAATTCCTCACAGCTAGCATCCCATACCACTTACATTCCTCACAGCTAGCACCCCACACTACCTGCAGTTTTCATTACTTATATGACATGCTGTCAGTCAATGTTCAACACTACCAATATTTCACATTACCAGCTGTCCACACTATCAGTGTTTCACTCATTATACATAACTGCCTGCTTATTATACTGATTTATTATTCCACAATCATAGTTTTTTCCATTCTTTGCCAATCCATTTGCATAAATTTGTGTTTATTAGCATTTAAAACATAATTCAAAGCATTCAGTATGTTAAAACAAGTAAATACCTTTAATTACAAAATCTACAATTCAGTAAGTAAAAAAAAAACTAAAAATAAGATGCAGTAACACAGCTACTGTATATTAATACTGTATATTAGTAAAGCATCTTATATCTTATATCCTTCCTGTGCTGTTAAACATCACATAGGGCTCGCAAGGTAGTTCGCCAATTTTTCCTTGCCTGTAAGCCTTTCAACCTCATCAAGGGATTTCATGCCTATTAATTTGGCCTCTCTTAACAATGTCCTGTTTAGAGTTTCATGTGGTCTGCCTCTTTTTCTTTGGCCTGTTGTGTTCCACTTGATACCTTGTTTAGGGATTCTCTGACTGTTTCTTCTCATCACATGACCAACATATGCCTATCTCCTTTTCCTGATTACCCATGAGACTGGTTGGTATTCAGTCATCTGTCTTATCTCTGCATTGTTCTTGAATTCATTCCACTTGATGCCGAATATTTTCCTTAGGTATTTGTTTTCAAAAGAGTCTAATTTCTTGTCCATTTCTTTAGTTGTTTTCTAGCTTTCGCATGCATAAATGAGGGTGGATATTACATTTGATTGTCTTAACTTGCTTTTTGTGCTTATAACTTTTGAATTCCATATGTTCTCAAGATTCTTGAAGATTGATGCTGCTTTTGTAATTCTAAATCTAACTTCCTTTCCGATGTCACCATCCTGGTCTATGTAGCTGCTAAGTAAAGCTAATAACAAGAAAAAAAAAAGTAATCATTTATGTCTGCTGGCTTCAATTTGCTATACCATCTGTGCATTTCGGCTCATAGTTATGCTTGAAGTTTAATTCAACAATGTTGATGAAGACTGCAGTATAAAGTTGTCTGAAACTTAAAATTTGATGTGTTTCATCAAGTTGGGACAGAAGAACAATAGTCTGCTTCAGTCATATCTGATGACAATATTAGGAGATGCAAGCACAATGAGATTATGCCTTGTTCATTGTATGTTGCTGTATTTAGATCTTCATCTCACTGTATGTTACTCTGTCCAGTGTTTTTGTTCACTTTGTGTTACCATATCTCTTGTTCTTCTGCTCACAGTCTGTTACACTGTCTAGTTTTCAGTCTGTTACTGTATCTAGGTCTTCTGCTCATAGTATGTTTCTCTGACCAGTTTTTTTGTTCACTGTATATTACTATATCCAGTTATTTTGTTCACTGTATATTACTATATCCAGTTATTTTTATTCACTGTATGTTTCAGTGTCTATTTCATTTGTTTATGGTTTGTTACTGTATACATAAATAGTTAGAATGCTTTAAACAAACTGCAGAAGCAAGAATGATTTCCTAATAACAGCCATTAAACAATGTCACTCTGATGACAGAAACTGCATTGTGCTCAGAAACTGCTACACAGGAATATAAGACTCTGGTACCACATGGACTGAACTGTAAATTCATCTATACATAACCTTTTCTTTCTCCACAATCATATTCCCTCCCTGCTAAGTTCTCATCTACTCTTTCCTCATCTGCAACGGATATTCTAGGACCTTCATTGCACTAATATACAAACACTACCCCAACTAATTTTATCTGTTCCACTCATCCTCTACAATGGATATATTTGTGCTGTCAACACAGAAGAAGGAATGAGTGAATGGTTCCAGATTGAAACGGGCATGAAACAAGGATATATACTTTCTCCTTTGCTTTTTGGAATTGCCATAGACTTCATGATTGAAAAATGCTGCACAGGTAACACAGGTATTGATTGGGTACATGGCAACTAGAAAGATCTTGATTTTGCTGATGACATAACTCTTTTCAGTAACAATGTGAATTCGATGCAAGAAAAAACAGATACCTTGTTTTCAGTGGCTAGCAAAATAGGACTTGAAATTAACAAAAATAATGAAACTTCCCATTAATCAAAATAGAAAAATACATGTAGAAGGGACTGCTGTTGAAGAAGTCAACCAATTTGCCTACCTTGGCAACTACATAGACCAGGATGGTGATACCAGAAAGGAAGTTAGAAATAGAATTGCAAAAGCAGCATCAACCTTCAAGAATCTTGAGAACATATGGCACTATAAAGTTAAAAGCACAAAAATCAAGTTAAGGCTATTCAGTTCAAACGTAATATCCACCCTTGTTCATACATGCGAAAGCTCTCCTTATTTTTATTCATTTTTTTTCCATTCTTATTTGTTATATGTCTTTCATTGTGAGTTTATATTTTTGTTTTCTTTTCCTATTTCTTCATCATGTTTGCTGTTGTGTGATTAAAGTGTAAACTGAAACATTACAACTGTGTGCTTATTAATTAATAAAATTGTTTCTACTTCTTGTTTAAAATAGAATAATATATTGTTACTGCATCCAGCTATTTTGTTCTAGTTATGTTACTATATCCAGCCTCCCCCCCCTTTTTTTTGTGTGCTAATCCTACTACATTACTGAGTTACTATATTACTTTTTTTTTCATGAATTCATAATTTTTACAATTTGAGACCAAGTTTCAGTTAGATTTTGTAAGGCCAAAAAAAAAAAAGATTTTGTAAGGCCAAAAAAACAAAAATTTGGCTTATCTTCACGTTGTATTACACTTTGTGACCTCTATGTTATCCATTTTGCTTTTTTTTTTTTAAAATAGACTCGACGTTCAACCGATAACCATAAGAGTTATCATCCCTTACGAGGTTAATCAGTTTGGTACTTTATAAAAGGATGTTAGTTTTGAGTGGTTATATAAGCTCAGTCATTACTGTGTTTAACTGCAGTGTTAGTTCAGTTAAGAAGCACATGTAAGTATTTGACTGCAAGTGAATATTTAGAATAGACCCAGCATCCAGAGGAATATCCAATGTAAGATATCTTTATCGTGGAAAGAAAGACCAAAAACACAAGTAGGAGTCAGTGCTAGGTATGAAACTAAGATATAGCAAAGAAATGTAAAATGTTAGAGGTATTTATCATAAATAGAAAGGCCAAAAACACAAGTAGGAGTCAGTGCTAAGTAAGATACAACAAAGAAATGTCAGTCAGTCAGTCATTTGTATGTACCTTGTGGAACTTTGCCTACCTAGCAGCTCTCCTGTAGGCATCTTGGTTGTAAGCAAGATGCCTTGCTGGTGTTGAATCTATTTGCAGATTGTCAATGATGTCTTGCAGCCATCTTTGCCTTGGTCTTCCTTTCTTTCTTTTTCCTTTTATGTATCTTTCCAAGACAGTCTTCTCTAATTTCTCATGACGTTTAATATATCCAAAATATTTAAGATCTCTCTGTTTAATCCTCTTTACTAGCCAACCTGCTTCAGTATTAAGTTCTTGTAGTATTTGTTATATTTGTTCTTTTTTGTGCCCATGATATTTGAAGAACTCTTTTGTAGCATTTACATTCAAAGGCATTAATGTATTTCTCAGCTGTTTTGTTAAGTGTCCACGTCTCACAGGCATATGTTGCAATGGGAAAGATGCATGTTCTTAAAAATCTTATTTTTGTAGTTCTGTCTGTTCCTCTCCACAGCTTCTTTAGTTGTTTTACTTTTAGAAGTGCAATAGATGTCCTCTTTTTAATTTCCCTCATTGTATCTCCATTATTAGTTAGTAATGATCCAAAATATTCAAAACTCTCCACCTCTTCCAATTTTTCCTCATTGATATATATTTCAGCTGCCTTATTTGCTTTATCATTTGTTATCAGTTTAGTTTTCTTTGCATTAAGACAGAGGTTTTGCTCTTCACTATTTCTATGGACTGACATAATTAGTTTTTCCATTCCTTTTTGTGTTGTGGACAGTAATACTGTGTCATCAGCATATCTAATCTCTGGTATTTCATAACCTCCAATTTTTATGGCATTGTGATATTCTTTATCTACATCTTCTCTAACATTGCTCATTATATTTTCAGTACACAAATTAAATAAGTAAGGTGACAGCATGTACCCCTGACTGACCCCTTGTTTCATGTCAAATCAAGTTGTTGTTTCATCATTTATTCTCACTGCTGCCTGTTGGTCTAGATACAGCAGTGATATTAATTGTATCACATGTCAAATGTTAGAGATATTTTTATTGGATATAAAGTCCAGGGACAAAAGTACAGGTGTTTTTCATGCGAAAGAATGGCTTGAAATTTTAAATAATACCAAATGCATATGATAAGTCACTAGACATGAAGCTAGTCTATTATAGGAATCTATGCACCTAGCCCTAAGATTATTTAAATATATACTGAGAGAATTTAGAAGAAAAAAAAACAGTGTTTGTAACTTGGTGTTTTCACCCTGGTGGCTGTATGGTAATACCAGTATCTTGATGTTTTCACCCCAGGTAGCTGTATAGTAGTACCAATATCTTGATGTTTTCATCCTGGCAGCTGTATGGTAATACCAGTATCTTAGTGTTTTCATCCTGGCAGCTGTATGGTAATACCAGTATCTTAGTGTTTTCATCCTGGCAGCTGTATGATAATACCAGTATCTTAGTGTTTTCACTCTGGTGGCTGTATGATAATACCAGTATCTTAGTGTTTTCACTCTGGTGACTGTATGATAATACCAGTATCTTAGTGTTTTCACTCTGACGGCTGTATGATAATACCAGTATCTTAATGTTTTCACTCTGACGGCTGTATGATAATACCAGTATCTTAGTGTTTTCACTCTTACGGCTGTATGATAATACCAGTATCTTAGTGTTTTCACTCTGACGGCTGTATGATAATACCAGTATCTTAGTGTTTTCACTCTGACGGCTGTATGATAATACCAGTATCTTGATGTTTTCGCTCTGACGGCTGTATGATAATACCAGTATCTTAGTGTTTTCACTCTGACGGCTGTATGATAATACCAGTATCTTAGTGTTTTCACTCTGATGGCTGTATGATAATACCAGTATCTTGGTGTTTTCACTCTGACGGCTGTATGATAATACCAGTATCTTAGTGTTTTCACTCTGACGGCTGTATGATAATACCAGTATCTTAGTGTTTTCACTCTGACGGCTGTATGATAATACCAGTGTCTTGATGTTTTCACCCTGGCAGCTGTATGATAATACCAGTATCTTAGTGTTTTCACTCTGACGGCTGTATGATAATACCAGTGTCTTGATGTTTTCACCCTGGCAGCTGTATGATAATACCAGTGTCTTGATGTTTTCACCCTGGCAGCTGTATGATAATACCAGTGTCTTGATGTTTTCACCCTGGCAGCTGTATGATAATACCAGTGTCTTTGTGTTTTCACTCTGACGGCTGTATGATAATACCAGTGTCTTTGTGTTTTCACTCTGACGGCTGTATGATAATACCAGTATCTTAGTGTTTTCACTCTGACGGCTGTATGATAATACCAGTATCTTGATGTTTTCATTCTGACGGCTGTATGATAATACCAGTGTCTTTGTGTTTTCACTCTGACGGCTGTATGATAATACCAGTGTCTTAGTGTTTTCACTCTGACGGCTGTATGATAATACCAGTATCTTAGTGTTTTCACTCTGACGGCTGTATGATAATACCAGTATCTTAGTGTTTTCACTCTGACGGCTGTATGATAATACCAGTATCTTAGTGTTTTCACTCTGACGGCTGTATGATAATACCAGTATCTTGGTGTTTTCACTCTGACGGCTGTATGATAATACCAGTATCTTAGTGTTTTCACTCTGACGGCTGTATGATAATACCAGTATCTTAGTGTTTTCACTCTGACGGCTGTATGATAATACCAGTATCTTAGTGTTTTCACTCTGACGGCTGTATGATAATACCAGTATCTTAGTGTTTTCACTCTGACGGCTGTATGATAATACCAGTATCTTAGTGTTTTCACTCTGACGGCTGTATGATAATACCAGTGTCTTAGTGTTTTCACTCTGACGGCTGTATGATAATACCAGTGTCTTAGTGTTTTCACTCTGACGGCTGTATGATAATACCAGTATCTTAGTGTTTTCACTCTGACGGCTGTATGATAATACCAGTATCTTAGTGTTTTCACTCTGACGGCTGTATGATAATACCAGTGTCTTAGTGTTTTCACTCTGACGGCTGTATGATAATACCAGTATCTTGATGTTTTCACTCTGACGGCTGTATGATAATACCAGTATCTTAGTGTTTTTACTCTGACGGCTGTATGATAATACCAGTATCTTAGTGTTTTCACTCTGACGGCTGTATGATAATACCAGTATCTTAGTGTTTTCACTCTGACGGCTGTATGATAATACCAGTATCTTGATGTTTTCACTCTGACGGCTGTATGATAATACCAGTATCTTAGTGTTTTCACTCTGACGGCTGTATGATAATACCAGTATCTTAGTGTTTTCACTCTGACGGCTGTATGATAATACCAGTATCTTAGTGTTTTCACTCTGACGGCTGTATGATAATACCAGTATCTTAGTGTTTTCACCCTGGCAGCTGTATGATAATACCAGTGTCTTGATGTTTTCATCCTGACGGCTGTATGATAATACCAGTGTCTTGATGTTTTCATCCTGGCAGCTGTATGATAATACCAGTGTCTTGATGTTTTCATCCTGGCAGCTGTATGATAATACCAGTGTCTTGATGTTTTCATCCTGGCAGCTGTATGATAATACCAGTGTCTTGATGTTTTCATCCTGGCAGCTGTATGATAATACCAGTGTCTGTCCTACCCCCTTTACTTATCAAGACAGCAAAATATTCTTCTAAAGCTGGTTAGATTGTAGGCAGAGAACAAACATGTAGGGAAGACTGAAAATAATAAATGCTAGAAGGGAGTGGATAATCCTACAATAATATTTTTGTGAAATTTAATACCTGAATCAAAGGTCCTACAAATGAGAACGGTCTTCATTGTCTTGTGATGTGTCCATTCCAGAACGTTGCCCTCTCATTGCTTCCCAGAATACAGTGCTGTCTTGCACAAGGTGTAGAATCTCGCAATGATATATTGAGACTTTCCATGATGTCCCAAGTCCACCTGCGTCTCTTTCCTCTTTTGCTGGGCACTGTAGCATCTAGTATTGACCTCTCCAAACCAATGTGTTTCTTGACGTGGTTTGAGTATCTCGGCTTTCTAATTTTTATAGCATTTACAAGCCAGTTTACTGTGATATCTAATCCTGTCACTATCTCTTTCTTTGATTTTTTTTTCTGTCCATGATATTCTACTTCTGAGTCATTATAAGAAGAACAAGGAAAAAGATAAAAATGGAAATAGCAGATGAACAATTTGGATTTGTTGAAGGAAAGGTAACACACAATGCCATTTATGCTTTACGAACACTAACAGAAAGAGCTTTAGAAGTACAGAAAGATCTCTACTTATGCTTCATTGATTACACCAATGCATTCGACAAGGTGAAACATAATGAAATTATTAAAATGCTTGAAGACACCAATATAGACGGCAACAACCTGAGGATTGTAAAACTATACTGGCAGCAAGAAGCAGCAATTCGAGTTGAAAATATAACTGGAAAATATCAACCTATAAAACAAGGGGTGCGACAAGGATGTGTATTATCTCTAGATCTTTTTTCTCTGCACAGTTAGAATATTCTGAGAATGATCATCACAGAACTAGGCATAAAAATTGGAGGATACGCTATTAACAACCTTCGGTATGCTGACAACACAGTACTGATAGCTGAGAACCAACAAGACCTGCAAAATCTCGTAGATAAAGTCACCAAAGAAAGTGAACAGAAAAGCCTTACTTTGAACATCAAAAAGACAGAGACTATGGTTATATCTAAGAAACAGAATCCACCAACATGCAATATAAAATTAAACAGAACTATTCTAAAGCAGGTGCAGAAATTCAAATACCTTGGAGCAGTAGTAACTTCAGATTGGAAATGCAGAACAGAAATTAGGAACAGAATAGGCCAAGCAAAGACTGCATTTCAGAGAATGAAAAACATATTATCCAACACATCCTTATCAAGAATGTTAGAAAACAAGTCCTTAAATGCTATATTGAACCTATCTTGTTATATGGAAGTGAATCATGGATAATAGGCAAGTCTGCACAAAAATCATTGGAAGCAGCAGAAATGTGGTTTATTAGAAGAATGTTGCGAATCCCCTGGACAGCAAAAATAACTAATGAAGAATGTATGAGAAGAGCTGGAGAGACCAAAAAATCTTGTCTAAAAAATAAGAGAGAGACAATGTACTTTCATAGGACATGCAATGAGAAGAGGGGACATTGAAAATATTATAACAACAGGAAAAATAGAAGGAAGAAGATCAAGAGGAAGACTGGACAGTCTGACAGGATGGTTTGAGAGGAGATCACCAACTGAGCTGATGGCCTGCATGAAGGTTAGTGTACTCTGGAGAAGCATAATAGCCAACGCCAGTCAGCACGGCACATGATGATGATGATATTCTAAGTATAACATTTCATTTCACATGCTGTTATTCTCTTTTCTAGTGATTTCTTTTGCATCCGTACATTGCCACTGTAGCATCTAGTATTGACCTCTCCAAACCAATGTGTTTCTTGACGTGGTTTGAGTATCTCGGCTTTCTAATTTTTATAGCATTTACAAGCCAGTTTACTGTGATATCTAATCCTGTCACTATCTCTTTCTTTGATTTTTTTTTCTGTCCATGATATTCTACTTCTGAGTCATTATAAGAAGAACAAGGAAAAAGATAAAAATGGAAATAGCAGATGAACAATTTGGATTTGTTGAAGGAAAGGTAACACACAATGCCATTTATGCTTTACGAACACTAACAGAAAGAGCTTTAGAAGTACAGAAAGATCTCTACTTATGCTTCATTGATTACACCAATGCATTCGACAAGGTGAAACATAATGAAATTATTAAAATGCTTGAAGACACCAATATAGACGGCAACAACCTGAGGATTGTAAAACTATACTGGCAGCAAGAAGCAGCAATTCGAGTTGAAAATATAACTGGAAAATATCAACCTATAAAACAAGGGGTGCGACAAGGATGTGTATTATCTCTAGATCTTTTTTCTCTGCACAGTTAGAATATTCTGAGAATGATCATCACAGAACTAGGCATAAAAATTGGAGGATACGCTATTAACAACCTTCGGTATGCTGACAACACAGTACTGATAGCTGAGAACCAACAAGACCTGCAAAATCTCGTAGATAAAGTCACCAAAGAAAGTGAACAGAAAAGCCTTACTTTGAACATCAAAAAGACAGAGACTATGGTTATATCTAAGAAACAGAATCCACCAACATGCAATATAAAATTAAACAGAACTATTCTAAAGCAGGTGCAGAAATTCAAATACCTTGGAGCAGTAGTAACTTCAGATTGGAAATGCAGAACAGAAATTAGGAACAGAATAGGCCAAGCAAAGACTGCATTTCAGAGAATGAAAAACATATTATCCAACACATCCTTATCAAGAATGTTAGAAAACAAGTCCTTAAATGCTATATTGAACCTATCTTGTTATATGGAAGTGAATCATGGATAATAGGCAAGTCTGCACAAAAATCATTGGAAGCAGCAGAAATGTGGTTTATTAGAAGAATGTTGCGAATCCCCTGGACAGCAAAAATAACTAATGAAGAATGTATGAGAAGAGCTGGAGAGACCAAAAAATCTTGTCTAAAAAATAAGAGAGAGACAATGTACTTTCATAGGACATGCAATGAGAAGAGGGGACATTGAAAATATTATAACAACAGGAAAAATAGAAGGAAGAAGATCAAGAGGAAGACTGGACAGTCTGACAGGATGGTTTGAGAGGAGATCACCAACTGAGCTGATGGCCTGCATGAAGGTTAGTGTACTCTGGAGAAGCATAATAGCCAACGCCAGTCAGCACGGCACATGATGATGATGATATTCTAAGTATAACATTTCATTTCACATGCTGTTATTCTCTTTTCTAGTGATTTCTTTTGCATCCGTACATTGCCACTGTAGGCTAGTAGTAAACTTAGATTTATTTTCTTGTTGGTACCTTGCCATATATTTTTCATTTGCACTAGTTTCTGTGATGCAACTGCAAGTCTTCTTTTGATTTCCACTGTGCAGTCACCATTGGTGGATGTGTATTGAACCTAGAAGAGTACAGCTCGTTTAATTAAGACATCAATTTCTTTTAAATTTTAAGTTTTAATAATTTTATAACAGTCAGAAGATCTATTTAATAAGTGTTGTTTCTTTACCTCTGCTTTATTTCTCAGTTAGCTGCCCTGACAGTGGTAATCTTGCTAGATCTGTTGTCAAAACTGATGTGATTGTAAACCAACAGTTCTAACCTTCTTCAATATTAAGTTCTTGTAGTATGGATATATTTGTTCTTTTTTGTGTCCATGATATCTGAAGAACTCTTCTGTAGCATTTACATTCAAAGGCATTTATGTATTTCTCAGCTATTTTGTTGTGTCAGGTCTCACAGGCATATGTTGTGATGGGAAAGATGCATGCCCTTAAAAAATGTTGTTTGTTGGAAGAAAGAATTGTACATCCATGAGGCCATGGGCCAGATGAGCAACACTGATTTCTATGCCTCTCACCCTCAAGATCCGACTCTGGCTAACAATCACCATGTTCGTGACATGATCAACAAATTCATCCACAAGATTGGTCTTTCTTCCTCTGCTACTTATCTATAAACACATAACAGCTGCTTAGGGAAGCAACACATAACAGCTGCTTAGGGAAGCCATCCTTTTATCTATTCCCTAAGATATACAAACCAGGCAACCCAGGAAGGCCCATAGTATCTGCTTGTTCCTGCCCTACAAAACAAATCTCTGACTTTCTGGACAGTATCTTTTAACCTCTCGTCACTAGTCTGCCCACTTATCTTAAGGACATGAATCACGCTCTCACTGCTTTTGAGACCCTTACACTCCTGCCTGGTCACACCTACTGTATCTTCACTCTTGATGTAGTGTTGTTATACACAACCATCCCGCATGATCAGGGACTTCAGGCCGTCAAGTTCTTTCTGAACAAAAGATGCCATCCCTCTGTTCTTATGTCTACTATTCTGCGGCTTACACGACTTGTCCCCCAACTCAATTCGTTTGAATTCATTGGCCTGTACTTTGATCAGATTAGTGATTTGGCCATGGGTACCAAAATGGGAACCAGCTATGCATGTCTCTTCATGGGCCACTTCAAACACAAGGTTCTGAGAGCCTGTAGAGGCCATTTTCCACAATGCTATAGACACTACATAGATGACGGCATTGAGATCACATCAATACCTGAGGAAGACCTTGACAGCTTTATCAGTTTTGTTAAGCAGTACAGTCCTGTCATTTCATTCACCTCCCATGTCTCTACTACTTCTGCTAACTTTCTTGACATTGCCGTTACTATCGGTCTTTCTGGGCTTACTACTTCTGTCCACTATAAACATACAGACTCCCACAGCTATCTCTTGTACTCTTCCTCCCATCCCGGATCATGTAAGGATTCTAAACCTTTTTCTCAGCTTCTTAGTTTGCGATGTTTGTGTACTGAGGATGTTGATCAAGCACACAAAATGCTAGATTTCTTCTGCTAATGTGGCTATCCAGAACAAGTTCTCTTGTCATCTTGGAATCACATCAGCCATATATCGTGGTAACAAGCCCTCGCTCTTAAACCGCACTGTAGGTCTGACAGTTAAACTGGTACTCACACACCAACCTCATAGTTTGGCAGTTAAGAAAATACTGTTTTAAACTAAAAGGTCCCTGAGATTCTTATCCTGTCTGAGCATCTTCTCCAGACTGAGCCTGATACATGTGATCTCTTTGGGGAACCCCCATTGGTGGCCTACAGACAGGACAAGAATGTCAGGGACTTTTTAGTTCAAAGTCACCTTAAGACAGATGACACTTTTTATGGTACCAGACATTACAGATGTTGTAGATGCAACACTTCCCCATTTGTTGTTAAGGCTAGCCAGATCTCCTTCCTTAAGTCCACATTATCAGTTCAGGAGGGCTTCACCTGCACTTCATGCAATGTTATTTATGCTATTATGTGCAAACGAGGTGATATGAAGTATATAGGGGAGACTGGTTTATGCTTAGGAGATCATTTTCGTCAACATCTTAACAACATTTCTAAGAGGGCTTGGACATCTGTAGCTAAAGATTTTCGCCTTAGCAACCATAGGGGAAAACAGGACATTTCTGTGTGATCCACTCTTGTTCTGCTGATGTACAATCTCAGAGAGTCCTAAAACAGCACCTTATTTTCCAGGCTGGCTGTCTCCACCCAGCTGCTCTTCACCTTCCTTTAACTTCTTTAGTTTTCCACTTTTTTCTGCATTTTATGCTCTGCTTTCTTGTTTCTTTCTCCTAGCTTCCTTCCCCATCCCAACCCCACCTTCTCTTCTTCTCTGGTGGCCTATAGGCATTTATATCTGGGTCTTGTCCTTCATTCACCAGTTTCATATTATCTCCCTGCCTCCCTCACCCCTCTCCACCACAATTTGCGTCCCTAGGGGGATACAGGTGTTTATGGCCCCTTCTGTTCGTTCCTGCTGTTCTTCATTATCTCTCTGTTTCCCCTTTCCCCCCTCCCTTGACTACTGCTTCTCTAGCAGCCTACAGGTGTTTTTGCCCTTCTCTTCCCCCCACCCTACCTGATTTTCTCCCTTTCTCCACCTCTTATTTCTGATTGGCATCATCTGCTATATCCCCCCCCCCCCCCTCGTGGTCTCTATGCCTTGTCAATGGGACATGCATTCTTGTGTTTCCTACTTAGGAGGATGCCACTAAGATAATTTTTTCATTTTCTGTTAGTTATATGTCGTGTTTTGTTTGTGTATGTAATCCTTGAAGAAGGCTCACACCAAAATATTGGATATTGTATGTTTTTTCATTTATACATTCTTATCTTACTCTCATGCTTTCTGTTTGTTTTTTCTCACTTACTCACTCCCTCTGCTGTCTTGTGAAACTGTACCATAGACCTCTATCTACCTTTATTATTTGAACCAGTTTTATTTCAGTCGCCATCTCTTTTATCTGTAAACTTGAAGAGGAAGGAACATGGGATCAAAAAGAGTTGCCGTTATCGGGGCAGGAGCAAGTGGTCTTACAGCAATCAAAGCATGTCTGGATGAAGGCCTGACACCTGTGTGCTATGAGAGGACAGATGGACTTGGTGGCTTGTGGCGGTACATTGATGAGCCAATAGAGGGTCAAGGTTGTGTCATGAAATCCACTGTGATTAACACCAGTAAAGAGATGATGTCTTACAGTGATTTCCCCATTCCAGAGAAGTACCCTGTTTTCATGCACAACACACAGGTAAGGCTGAGTCAGTTTAGTCTGGGTGTTATAGTATCTCTCTTCAACTTTGAACTTAAGAGCAGTTTTGTAAGGTAGCTGCACATATGAACTTGACATCTTTGAGGCCTTCTCTATGAGGAATGTGTAATTGTGGAGCTAACATATAGAGCCATGCTATGAGGAATCTGTAATTGTGGAGATGACATGTTTTGAGCCATGCTATGAGGAATCTGTAATTGTGGAGCTGACACATTTTGAGCCATGCTATGAGGAATCTGTAATTGTGGAGCTGACACATTTTGAGCTATGCTATGAGGAATCTGTAATTGTGGAGCTGACATATTTTGAGCCATGCTATGAGGAATCTGTAATTGTGGAGCTGACATATTTTGAGTCATGCTGTGAGGAATCTGTAATTGTGGAGCTGACATGTATTGAGCCATGCTATGAGGAATCTGTAATTGTGGAGCTAACATATTTTGAGCCATGCAGTGGGGAATCTGTAAATATAGGTCTTACATATTTCATGTCAGTTCTATGAGGAATCTGCAACTGTGGACCTGACTTCTTTGAAACCAGTGTTATGAGCAAGCTGTAATTTTAAACCTGGCATCCTTAAAGCTAACGTCATGAAAACATTTGCGCAGCTGTCCACCTGACATCTCTGAAGACAAATTTATAAGGAAGTTCACCTGAGGTCTTTAAAGCCAACATTGTGAAGATGCAGTTCTGGACCCGAGATCTTTAAGATGGTGCTGCTCAGAAGATCTTGAAATTCAGGCATCAGGTCATTTGAAGAGTGGTTTATAATACTGTTTTTTTTAAATCTCACAATGGACCTGAAAAAACAGCTTCTGTTCAGGCTCCACAGCCTTGAAGAAAAATATTTCTTTCTACTAGGCTGAAATAAAACATCATATTTTTTGTTGGAACATCGTGGAGTCTTGGCCAGCATAATTTACCAGCCATGCTAAACATACCATCTATTCAGCTTATCTCTACCTTGTATTTTGTCACGGAGAAAATGATAATAGTGTTTGGTTAAGGACAGATGTTTATACTTTTTTCAACTTCTTCGTATTTAAATTGCATCAGATAATTTATTATTGGTTTCTTAGTAAATTACATATTAGGACTCATCATCACCAATTTGCTGGTCCCCATGGAGGGTTGGCTACAGTGATCCTCCAACTTTCTGTATCATTCATTTTCACAGTACACACAGCCAGACTCAATCTTAGACTTCAAACCTAAAAATCTAGAGACCACACAAAACACTTTATAATAAACACACTCATGTTTTTATTGGGAATTAATGCAGTAGCTATATTTAGCTTATATAGTAGTTTATAATTTGAATCTTTGCATCTACATATATCTGATTTTATGAGTGTTTTTCATAGGTTTATGCATACATTTACATGTATGTAATCTTATGAATATTTTCCCTACATTTATGAGCAGTTCCACTAATATGCGATTTTCTGACTGTTCTACCTAGGTTTATGAGTACTTCCATCAATATGCCTCCAAGTTTGGCCTGGATAAGTACATTCATTACCATGAAGAAGTCCAGTATGTGAAGAAAGCTGAAGAGTTCCCCACAAGTGGGAACTGGGAGATTAAACATAGAAATAAAAAGACAGGAGAAGAAGCAGTAGAGATTTTTGATGGAGTTCTCGTGTGCACTGGTCACCATGCAGACAAATATGTTCCAACATTCCCTGGTTTGAATGAGTTTAAGGGAGAGGTAAATTTAACAACATTTCAGAGCTTTTCTTCTTCTTCTTTCTTGGTGCTTGCCATCGAAAGGACATTAGTTGCATTGTATTGCTGCTGTGCACCATGTGGCCCCACACATTTGACTTAGGCATGGCATATTTTTTAACTGAGTTAATCTTCCCATTGCATTCCCCATTCACTAGCCCAGACTACTCTCTGTTTCCAAAGGCACTAAAGAAGGTAGAATAGGGTCTTGATTGGCTAGGGTCACCATCCCTGATGCAAGCACACAACTATGAATGCTGACCACTGTATCACTAAGCTTGCTGACCAGTGTCTCATTCAGGTTGCTTATCACTGTCTCATTCAGGTTGCTGACCAGTGTCTCATCCAGATTGCTGACCACTGTCTCACTGAGCTTGCTGACCACTGTCTTGTTCAGGTTGCTGACCACTGTATCACTAAGCTGGCATCCTTAAAGCTAACGTCATGAAAACATTTGTGCAGCTGTCCACCTGACACCTCTGAAGACAAATCTATAATTAAGCTCACTTGAGGTCTTTAAAGCCAACATTGTAAAGATGCAGTTCTGGACCCGAGATCTTTAAGATGGTGCTGCTCAGAAGATCTTGAAATTCAGGCATCAGGTCATTTGAAGAGTGGTTTATAATACTGTTTTTTTTTAAATCTCACAATGGACCTGAAAAAAACAGCTTCTGTTCAAGCTCCACAGCCTAACACATTTCTTTTTACTAGGCTCAAATAAAACATCATATTTTTTGCTGGAACATCGTGGAGTCTTGTCCAGCATAATTTACCAGTCATGCTAAACACGTTATCTATTCAACTTATCTCTACCTTGTATTTTATCACATAGAAAATGATAATAGTGTTTGGTTAAGGACAGATGTTTATACTTTTTTCAACTTCTTCGTATTTAAATTGCATCAGATAATTTATTATTGGTTTCTTAGTAAATTACATATTAGGACTCATCATCACCAATTTGCTGGTCCCCATGGAGGGTTGGCTACAGTGATCCTCCAACTTTCTGTATCATTCATTTTCACAGTACACACAGCCAGACTCAATCTTAGACTTCAAACCTAAAAATCTAGAGACCACACAAAACACTTTATAATAAACACACTCATGTTTTTATTGGGAATTAATGCAGTAGCTATATTTAGCTTATATAGTAGTTTATAATTTGAATCTTTGCATCTACATATATCTGATTTTATGAGTGTTTTTCATAGGTTTATGCATACATTTACATGTATGTAATCTTATGAATATTTTCCCTACATTTATGAGCAGTTCCACTAATATGCGATTTTCTGACTGTTCTACCTAGGTTTATGAGTACTTCCATCAATATGCCTCCAAGTTTGGCCTGGATAAGTACATTCATTACCATGAAGAAGTCCAGTATGTGAAGAAAGCTGAAGAGTTCCCCACAAGTGGGAACTGGGAGATTAAACATAGAAATAAAAAGACAGGAGAAGAAGCAGTAGAGATTTTTGATGGAGTTCTCGTGTGCACTGGTCACCATGCAGACAAATATGTTCCAACATTCCCTGGTTTGAATGAGTTTAAGGGAGAGGTAAATTTAACAACATTTCAGAGCTTTTCTTCTTCTTCTTTCTTGGTGCTTGCCATCGAAAGGACATTAGTTGCATTGTATTGCTGCTGTGCACCATGTGGCCCCACACATTTGACTTAGGCATGGCATATTTTTTAACTGAGTTAATCTTCCCATTGCATTCCCCATTCACTAGCCCAGACTACTCTCTGTTTCCAAAGGCACTAAAGAAGGTAGAATAGGGTCTTGATTGGCTAGGGTCACCATCCCTGATGCAAGCACACAACTATGAATGCTGACCACTGTATCACTAAGCTTGCTGACCAGTGTCTCATTCAGGTTGCTTATCACTGTCTCATTCAGGTTGCTGACCAGTGTCTCATCCAGATTGCTGACCACTGTCTCACTGAGCTTGCTGACCACTGTCTTGTTCAGGTTGCTGACCACTGTATCACTAAGCTGGCTGACCAGTGTCTCATCCAGATTGCTGACCACTGTCTCACTCAGCTTGCTGACCACTGTCTCATTTAGGTTGCTGACCACTGTCTTGTTCAGGTTGCTGACCACTTTCTCGTTTATCTTACTGACCACTGTCTCATTTATCTTGCTGACCACTGTCTCATTTAGCTTGCTGACCACTGTCTCATTTAGCTTGCTGACCACTGTCTCATTTAGCTTGCTGACCACTGTCTCATTTAGCTTGCTGACCGCTGTCTCATTTAGCTTGCTGACCGCTGTCTCATTTAGCTTGCTGACTGCTGTCTCATTTAGTTTGCTGATCACTGTCTCATTTAGCTTGCTGATCACTGTCTCATTTAGCTTATTGACCACTGTCTCATTCAGGTTGCTGACCAGTGTCTCATCCAGATTGCTGACCACTGTCTCACTCAGCTTGCTGATCACTGTCTTGTTCAGGTTGCTGACCACTGTCTCACTAAGCTTGCTGACCAGTGTCTCATCCAGATTGCTGACCACTGTCTCACTCAGCTTGGTGACCACTATCTCATTTAGGTTGCTGACCACTGTCTTGTTCAGGTTGCTGACCACTTTCTCATTTATCTTAGACTTCAAACCCAAAAATCTAGAGACCACACAAAACATTTTATAATAAACACACTCATGTTTTTTTTTTGGAATTAACGCAGTAGCTATATTTAGCTTATATAGTAGTTTATAATTTGAATCTTCAGAAACTGGAACAAATTTTATATATTACTGTTACATTTTAAATAAGAGCAGGGAAATATATTCCTTTAACCTCTTTTCCTACATATCTTTCTGTATAATTGTTATTAAATGATGTTGATTTTTTGCAAAATGAACACTTTATTAGTCATGGTTTTTTGGACAGACAGATAAGATAAAGTTGAGTACATGTTTATGAGTGCTTCCTTCAGTATGTGATCTTATGAATATTCTCCCTTGGTTTATGAGTGCGCCTGCCAGTATTTAATCTTATCTTTTAAAAAATATATCATGATGTTTACGTTACCAGTGAGTGTTGATGACAGTCTGTGAAAATGTTATTACAAGATTAAAGTATCTCAGCTACTATGATTAATGACTGATCTGTATATGTGTGTACAGATATATAAAAGCAAGTTAATACATGAGCTAGTATGGATGACACAACAAACAAAACTTCCAACAAGGAGAAACTGGCTGTGGCATCATCCCACAGGAACTGTAGATCCTGTTTTCTAAAGTCCTATTATACTTCTTAAAAAATCCATCTTCTTATTCTTCTTCTTCTTCATCTTCTTCTTCTTCTTCTTCTTCTTCTCTTCTCTCTAAATGTTTTCCTATATTTATATTTACCCCTATATAACCTTATGAATATTCTCCATGGGTTTATGAGTACATCTACCTGTGTGTGATTATATGAATGTTTTTCCTAGGTTTATGAGTACATTTACTTGTATGTAATCTAATGAATATTCTCCACAGGTTTATGAGTGCATTTACTTGTATGTAATTTTATGAATATTTTCCCTACATTTATGAACATTTCCACTAATATGTGATTTTCTGACTGTTCTACCTAGGTTTATGAGTACTTCCATCAATATGCCTCCAAGTTTGGCCTGCACAAGTACATTCATTACCATGAGGAGGTCCAGTCTGTGAAGAAAGCTGAAGACTTCCCCACAAGTGGGAACTGGGAGATTAAACATAGAAATAAAAAGACAGGAGAAGAAGCAGTAGAGATTTTTGATGGAGTTCTCGTGTGCACTGGTCACCATGCAGACAAATATGTTCCAACATTCCCTGGTTTGAATGAGTTTAAGGGAGAGGTAAATTTGACAACATTTCAGAGCTTTTCTTCTTCTTCTTCCTTGGTGCTTGTTGTTGAAAGGACATTAATTGTATTGTATTGTTGCTGTGCACCATGCGGCCCCATACATTTGACCTAGGCATGGCATATTTTTTAACTGAGCTCATCTTCCCAATGCATTCCCCATTCACTAGCCCAGACTACTCTCTATTTCCAGGGGCACTAAAGAAGGTAGAATAGGATCATGATTGGCTAGGTTCATAAACCCTGATGCAAACACACAACTATGAATGCTGACCACTGTCTCATTCAGCTTGCTGACCACTGTCTCATTTAGATTGCTGACCACTGTCTCATTTAGATTGCTGACCACTGTCTCTTTTAGATTGCTGACCACTGTCTCATTCAGCTTGCTGACCACTGTCTCATTTAGATTGCTGACCACTATTTCATTCATTTTTCTGACCGCTGTCTCACTCAGCTTGCTGACCACTGTCTCATTTGTCTTGAATATTGTGTTTTCATACCCTCTTATTTTTTTTTCTTAATCAGATTTGTAAAATTAAGACTATAAAAATATGTTAGAAGAATCATCATTGAAGTTATGTCATCACTGAAGTTATGTCATCACTGAAGTTATGGCATCTTTGAAGTTATGTCATCATTGAAGTTATATCATCACTGAAGTTATGGCATCATTGAAGTTATGTCATCATTGAAGTTATGTCATCATTGAAGTTATGTCATCACTGAAGTTATGTCATCACTGAAGTTATGTCATCACTGAAGTTATGTCATCACTGCAGTTATGTCATCATTGAAGTTATGTCATCATTGAAGTTATGTCATCACTGAAGTTATGTCATCATTGAAGTTATGTCATCATTGAAGTTATGTCATCACTGAAGTTATGTCATCATTGAAGTTATGTGTTGGGGAGTGGAGTTTTTAACAATTACCATGACAGGATGAAACAGCAGAAATAAGAGAATTGTCACATCAGACTTGAAGAAGCTTCATTTTAATGGAGGTCATGGATCAGGCCAAGTCTGCCACAGGTTCCATTCTCTGGGGTTCTCAATCATTTTGATGACTGGGGATGAAAGGTTTGTGGGTGTAAAATGTGTTGGATTTGTCCATTCGTTGAACACGTTTGCCCTGTTGATTGATGGTGTTCCTGAAACCAAAGCTTTGAATCAAATGCATTCAGTGTGATAGTGGAAATCTCTAGACAAAGATGGTGGTGGACTATGAATGGAGGCGGACTGTGGATGGACATGGACAGTGAATAGATGTGGACTATGCATGATGATGGATTTGGCATGGAGGTGGACTATGGATGAAAGTAGAATTTGCATGAAACTGGAAAATAGTAGAATATTCATGGAGGTGGACTAGGCATGGAGTTGGACTATGAATGGAGGTGAAATATGGATGGACCTGGACTATGGATGGAAATGGATTGGACTAAGGTGTATTTCTTTAATCCATGTTTGGACTCCCACCAAGGCAATCATGCTGATACATAACCCATTGACCGGGCTTATGTAATACAGCAGCATGCTTCTTAGAGCATGGCTGAGTGGTGTGATTGTGAGAGGGTCTTGGCCAGCCCTGACCCATGGGCTATGAACCCCCTTACACAGAGCAGTCTCCACTGGAGACTTGTCAGTCTGTGTTGAGATCCATTCACCAGGGACACACAGTAATTAGTGTATGAGTATATACACAGAGCCACTGCAATAAAGCTGTGATACCAAAATGTATAAACTAGGAAAACAAGTAGGAACAGCTTTATTACTTAACAAGTACACAGCTGTGATGTTTCAGCATTAGCTATGAAGAACAAAGAAACTGAGTTCCAGTTATGCATGTTTATTTATGGGTTTTCTGGAAGTCAAATTAAGGAACCTACACTGGCAGACTTCCAGAATTCTATAAAAGATACATCGATGATGGCTTTGGAGTCACCAGTATGCCACAGGACGAGCTAAAAAAAGTTATTGAATTTGGCAATTCACTTAATAACATAAAATTCACTTATAAAATTTCTGACAAGTCTGTCAACTTTTTGGACATCAAAATATCTATTGGTACAGACAGGTTTGTCACCTCTGTATTTTACAAGCCCACCAACAGCCACACATATTTACTTTACACCACCTCTCATCCTGAAGCTTGTAAGAACTCCATCTCAACTCCTCCTATGTCAGGATAATTTGCTCTTTATAGATCAGTCAAACAAATTATTAGAATTTTCTGTCATTGCCACTACCCAGAAAATGACCTTCTGAAAGCATTCAACCACATCCAACTAGTGAGCCACAAAGAAGCATTCAAGAAAAAATGTTACCCCATCTGACAGAGTTAAATTATTACTTCCTTTTCACCCACATGGTCAGATGGTTAAGAAAATTCTTTATTGTCATCTGCCACTAATCCAACTCAACCCTGACATTTGCAACATTTTCTCTGATCCACCCCTATTAGTATACAAATGGGAACTAAATCTTAAGGACATCCTTGCCCATAGCCACTTGAAGCAGAACCTTGAATATATTGAAACTAGAAAATGTAACTGCCTTGCTATGTTACCTGCCTTGTAGTCTGGGAAACCAAAAAGATCACCTTTCCCAAAACTATCCTCACTCTCCATGAGGGATTCACATGTGAGTCCTGCAATGTAATATATGTCATTGTATACAAAAGATGCAGAATAACTTACATTGGTGAAACTGGCCTCAGATTAGGGGATCACATGCAAAAACATCTGTATGATATCCCCCAGCATGCTTCAAAACCAGTCCCAAATCATTTCAATGGCCCCAACCACAGAGGCAAATTTGACTTTCTGTTAACAGCCATCAAACAGTGTCATGCAGATTTAGATAAGCTACCTAGGGCTTGAGAATTGCTACATTCAGGAATATGGGACACTAGAAATGCATGGTTTGAACTCGTTATTCAGCTACACCTAACATTCTCCTCTTCCACAATCATAATCCCTCCCCACTAAGTTCCACTCCCTTCTCACTTGTTATAGATATCTCAGAACCTCTTCACAGCATCACATTACAAGCCCTCTACTTCAACTATAATCACATATTTCACCTCATCCCAGCTAGATTACCACTGTATTACTCTCTCCCCTCCACGGTTTCCCCACCCACCACCCTCATTTATCACCTACTTATCACACATCCCAAGTCTCCATTTAAATACTCTCTACCCTCCACCATATGCATTTCTGACACACAGCATCGGACAACCCATAGCTTCTTACAAGTTACAGCTAAATGCTCTATTCATTTTATTTTATTTTATTTTTTTTAAACATAGCATTCATGAGAATTTATATTTTATCTCCTATTTCTTTGTACTGTATGTTTTTATTTGATTAAGGCTCCTGCCGAAACATCACAGCTGTGTACTCATTAAGTAATAGAGCTGTTCCTACTTTTTTCCTAGTTTATACATTCACCAGGAAGTTCCAAGCCATTGTGAGCAACATAAGAAGTTATTAGAATTCAGTTTAAAACTTGTTACTGATATAAGTTATTTGGTTGAGGCAGAGGTCTTGACTAGCTTTTTCCCATCATTTTTTGAAAGGGTTACATCTAGTACTGTTTATGTTAGAATCTAATGTGAGCTAATTAATTTTGAAGCTTGTAACTTACTGGCCTCCAATTTGTTTTTTTATTTTTCTTTTTTTATCTATAGGTATTGCATTCTCACGACTATCGCAAACCAGACGGCTATGAGGACAAAAGAGTTCTGATTATTGGTATAGGCAATTCTGGAGGTGATGCTGCTGTAGAGCTGAGTAGAAGAGCATCACAAGTGAGTTTGCTGGCAGCTGTCATGCTCACATGAGCAATACCAGCATCCCCTCATGTGACGTGTCCTTTCAAGAATGTTGTCCCTCTCACTGTCTGAATGGAGTGCGGTCTTGTGCAAGTTGACCAACTTCTCGTGATGACATATTCAGACTTTCTGTGATGTCCTAAGTCCACCTGCAGCAAAGTCAGTCCTTTTTCCTCTTTTGCCAGGAACTATGCCTTCTAGTATCAACCTCTCCAAACTATTGTGTCTGTTGATGTGGCTGAAGTATCTCAGTTTTATAATTTTCATAGTGTTTAGGAGTGTTTTAGTATAAAAATATTGAAGAAGGCTGACTAGTAAAGAGGATTAAAGAGAGAAAAATATTTTGGACACATTAAATGTCATGATAATTTAGAAAAGACTGTATTGGAAGGATACATAGTGGGAAAAAAGAAAGAGAGGAAGACCAAAACGAAGATGGCTGCAAGAAATCGTTGACGATCTGCAAATGGACGCAGCAGCAGCAGGCCATCTTGCTCACAACCGAGAGGCCTACAGGAGTGCTGTTAGGGAGGCAAAGTTCCGCAAGGGACATGCAAATGAATGAATGAATGAGTGAATGACAGAACATACAGGATAGACTTATCTTACACATTATGGTCAGAGTAGAAAAAAGTGAATTACTTATATACTTGTTGTTTTAGTTCTTTGGGACTCTGAATAGGATGTTCTTGGCGGCCAGTGCAGTGAAGACTAAGAAGCGTAGATGTTGTATTAAACTGAGTTTAGGTTGTTATGGCTGATTTTAGGTGTGAGTTGTAGTGGCTGATTTTAAGTGTGAGTTGTAGTGGCTGATTGTGGCTGATTTTAAGACCCATAATACCAAAAAACGATCAAGCTTCTTGTATACACCACCATTGGATCCATGGAGGTTCTAGGTCTGCTAGACCAGCTGAGCCTGTTATTGGAAGCACCAATAGAGAGATAGTACAGAGTCTTGACCAGTTGTGGTTCACTGGCCCTGATAACCATACTGTCATATCAGCATGTTCCCTTCCCCCCCCCCCCCCCCCCCCACCCCAGTATTTTTTCATAGATTTCATAATTTCTCAAATGTTTATTTTTCTGAATGTCTTCCCATATCACCCCAAGTGACACAATTCTGTGATGTGTATGCCTATTTTTAGTTACAGCATATGTTAAATTCCTTCTGTTTTTCTTTCTCGGGCTAATTTTCTCAATCTGTCTTTATGTTATTCAGTACTGTCCACTCAGTTCCACACTCTCATCACTCAGAACTTTGCTGTACTTTTTTGATTCTTCAGGTGTTTCTTAGTACTAGAAGAGGTACCTGGATCCTGAACCGTGTCTCAGACCATGGCTACCCCATGGATATGTTATTCTTGAGACGGCCTTTGATGTTTATCTTTAAACAACTACCAACTTTGGCAGACATCTATCAGAGGAATACGCTGAACAAAAGGATAGATCATGATTTGTACAGGTTAGTAGCTGATTTTTTTTTTGTATCGTTTATCTGTGTATATCTTATTTATGTCTAGGATGTGTTAGATATTTGACTTTCTTTCTTTCTTTCTTTCTTTCTTTCTTTTTAAACTGATGTTTCTTTGTCAAGTCTTAAGTCATTTTCGTTTAAAGCTATTTCTAATTGATCATCAGAATTTGAAAAATCTGTCACAGATATAACGGAAAAATTGACTGATGTGTCTTTACAGTCTGCGACCGGACTATGGCCCAATGAATCAGCACCCTATGGTAAATGATGACATGCCAAACCGAATCATTTGTGGCTCCATCAAGATCAAGACAGATGTGAAACGTTTCACCACCACAGGTGTGGAGTTTGTGGATGGGACAGATATTGAAGAAGTCAATCAATTTGCATACCTTGGCAGCTACATAGACCAGGATGGTGACACTAGAAAGGAAGTTAGGATCAGAATTGCAAAAGCAGCATCAATCTTCAAGAATCTTGAGAACATATGGAATTCAAAAGTTATAAACACAAAAACCAAGTTAAGACTATTCAATTCAAATGTAATATCCACCCTCATTTATGCATGCGAAAGCTGGAAAACAACTAAAGAAATAGAAAAGAAATTAGACTCTTTTGAAAACAAGTGTCTAAGGAAAATACTTGGCATCAAGTGGAATGAATTCAAGAACAATGCAGAGATAAGACAGATGACTGAACAACAACCAGCCTCACGGGTGATCAGGAAAAGGAGATGGACATATGTTGGTCACTTGATGAGAAGAAATGATCAGAGAATCCCAAAACAAGCTATCAAGTGGAACACAACAGGCCGAAGAAAAAGAGGCAGACCGCGTGAAACTCTGAAGAGGACATTATTAAGAGAGGCCAAATTAACAGGCATAAAATCCTTTGATGAGGTTGAGAGACTCGCCGAAGACAGGAAAAATTGGCGAACTACTTTGCGAGCCCTATGTGACGTTTAACGGCACGGGAAGGATATAAGATATAAGATGTTAAATTCCTTCTATTTTACTTTCTCGGGCTAATTTTCTCAATCTGTCTTTATGTTATTCAGTACTGTCCATTCAGTTCCACACTCTCATCACTCAGAACTTTGCTGTACTTTTTTGATTCTTCAGGTGTTTCTTAGTACTAGAAGAGGTACCTGGATCCTGAACCGTGTCTCAGACCATGGCTACCCCATGGATATGTTATTCTTGAGACGACCTTTGATGTTTATCTTTAAACAACTACCAACTTTGGCAGATATCTATCAGAGAAATATGCTGAACAAAAGGATAGATCATGATTTGTACAGGTTAGTAGCTGATTTTTTTTATCTTTTATCTGTGTATATCTTATTTATGTCTAGGATGTGTTAGATATCTTTCTTTCTTTCTTTCTTTCTTTCTTTCTTTTTAAACTGATGTTTCTTTGTCAAGTCTTAAGTCACTTTCGTTTACAGCTATTTCCAATTGATCATCAGAATTTGTGAAAAATCTGTCACAGATATAATGGAAAAATTGACTGACGTGTCTTTACAGTCTGCGACCGGACTATGGCCCAATGAATCAGCACCCTATGGTAAATGATGACATGCCAAACCGAATCATTTGTGGCTCCATCAAGATCAAGACAGATGTGAAACGTTTCACCACCACAGGTGTGGAGTTTGTGGATGGGACATTTGAAGACAATATTGATCTTGTTATCATGGCTACAGGCTACTCTTTTGGTTTTCCATTCATTGACAAAGAGGTGATTGTTGTGTTAGCTTCATTATCCTTGCCTGCTGTGAGATAATTTTCTTTGGAATACCTTTATTATTTTTGTTTCCCTCATAACACTGTTTTATTCTTGTCTCCTTCACAACAGCTTTATTATCCTTGTATCATTGCACCAGCTTTATTCTCCTTATCTTCTTCACAACAGCTTTATTATCCTTGTTTCACTCACAACACTGTATTATCCTCGTCTCTTTCACAATAGTTTTATTATCCTTGTTTCTCTCACAGTGCTGTAGTATCCTTGTCTTCTTCACAAGAGCTTTATTATCCTTGTATCATTGCACCAGCTTTATTCTCCTTATCTTCTTCACAACAGCTTTATTATCCTTGTTTCACTCACAACACTGTATTATACTTGTCTCATTCACAACAGCTTTATTATCCCTGTAACATTGCAACAGCTTTATTATCCTTGTAACATTGCAACAGCTTTATTATCATCTCCTTCACAACATCATTATTGTCCTTTATCTCCTTCACAACATCATTATTATCCTTATCTCCTTCACAACAGCTTTATTATCCTTGTCTCCTTCACAACAGCTTTATTATCCTTGTCTCCTTCACAACAGTTTTACTATCTTTGTTTACTTTGCAACAGCTTTATCATTGTTTCTTTCACAACAGCTTTGCTATCATTGTTTCCTTCACAACATTGTATTATTGTCTCCTCCACAAAATCTTTATTGTATTCTTCACAACAGTTTTATCATCATTATTTCCTTCACAGCACTGTGTTATCATTGTTTCCTTCACAACAGCTTTACTATTTTTGTTTACTTTGCAAGAGCTTTATCATTGTTTCCTTCATGGCACTGTGTTATCATTGTTTCCTTCACAGCACTGTGTTATCATTGTTTCCTTCACAGCACTGTGTTATCATTGTTTCCTTCACAACATCTTTACTATTTTTGTTTACTTTGCAAGAGCTTTATCGTTGTTTCCTTCACAGCACTGTGTTATCATTGTTTCCTTCACAGCACTGTGCTATCATTGTTTCCTTCCCAGCACTGTGCTATCATTGTTTCCTTCACAGCAGCTTTATTATCTTTGCTTCCTTTGGGATAGCTTTATTATTCATGTCTCCTTTGTGATCATTTTTTTGTCGATGTATGAAGTCTTACTGATTAAAAATAAGTTTTCTTATTATTTAACATTACATTATGTGCTGTGCCATGCTGGATAATGCTGGTGATAATTCTTCTCCATCCTGTGTGATTGCTGGTGTTTTGCTATAAATTTCCTGTGCTTGTCTTTTCCTATATCCCTTTATCATCCACAGAGATACATCTTCCTTGATCTCATCCACAGAGATACATCTTCCTTGATCTCATCCACAGAGATACATCTTCCTTGATCTCATCCACAGAGATACATCTTCCTTGATCTGATCCACAGAGATACATCTTCCTTGATCTCACTCTTTTTGTTTTGGTCAGGGGGTATAATTCATTCCAACCATAACTGCTTCGTGGCTGTCAATCAGCAGGCCTGCTGTGGACCAGTGTACTAGTTCAGTAAATAGAACATGTAATCTTAAGCTGCAACATGATACAGTTTGTTAATCTGAAGTGAACAAACTGCTACTGTTTATCAAAATTCAGGACTCCAGTCTCTGATCTATTGAAGTGCTTAACATTTTGTAGGTCAGAATTTGGTCCAATTTTTAAACTTCCTGTCTTGAGTAAAAGATAGATTCAGTGAAAAGAAAATGGTCCATAGAACTACATCAATATGAAACATCAGTAAAATGATGATACTGTATATGAGGGTTGATCATTTAGTAAATTGAACCAGTTTATGACAGTTTGGTTGCATATGTACATATAGTTGATCGATTGCTTTCACTACAAATATCATTTTATTATTATTATTATTATTATTATTGGAAAAAAGCAAGTACAGAAAAGAGATTTCCTTTAGTGGCTGAAGTTCTGCTTGAGGGAGAATATTTGATAATATTTGAGTTAATCATCATCCGATGACATCTTCCTGTGGAAGATTGGCTACAGTTGCCCTCCAGCTTGATTTGTCCCATGTTATCACAGCACACCTGGCCAAGTAGAATCTAGTATATATTTTTATTTTGTCCAGTCATTCAAATCATTTTTGTGCTTTTGCTCTTTTTTCCATGAACTTTTTCATGAGATATGGTTTTCATTATGGTATTAAGGCTCTAGGTATGAGTTTAATGTTTTGTCTGTCTGATTCTAATGCTTTTCAGTATATTTCTTTTCAGTTTTAATTGATTTAGTACTTCCTTGTTTTCTTTTATGTCCATGAAACTTGCCCTATTATTCAGTACATGTACATGTCAAAGGGCTACATTTTAATTGAATTTGATGACCACAATATCAGAATTCGGACACTAAAGGATATGGCTTTCATAACTGCAGAAACTCATCTTTTACTATATAATCCTGGTTTTATAACGGCCTGAATCTCATTGAATCATAGTGTTTATTGTAGGTAATGCTATTTGCTTTTGTATGGCTCCTCAGATAATAGATGTCCAGGAGAACCGGGTTCAGCTATACAAGTCCATGTATCCACCAAATCTGGAACATAACACTCTGGCTGTGATTGGCTGTTTCCAGCCTCTTGGAGCCATTATGCCTATCTCCGAGTTACAGTGCAGGCTGGCTACACGTGTTATCAAAGTATGGGATACTTTTGCTTGTTAGTTCTTCAGTTCATAATTTTGAAAAAACACACTTTAAAAAATTCCAGATATGTGGTAGTATAATTAAGAAAGGAAATCTGTCATATTTTTCTGTCATAAACAGCATTTTACTGATGGCCTGGTAACACTTGGGGATGCTTGAAGTGTTAAGCCCACATGCCACAAAGTCTGCAGGCTGAGTTTTATTTTTTTCACATTTCATCTCCAACAAAAGAAACTCAGACCTTATTGTATTTTGAACCTAGTATTCAAGTGCACAGCTGCAGCTCCCAAGGGAAAACACTTAGTTAATTTAGTGAAGACAGATCTTTGGGCATTTATAAGAAGGGATTCAGATGTAATAGGATAGGCTGTCTAAATGTTCCTGGAAGAGTGGGGGGGGGGAAGGAGGAGTGAAGACAGTCTCAATAACAGTCATCAACCCATAGGAGAGAATAGCTGAACAAGACCCTGTTTCACCTCTACATTGGCATGCCCCAAGTGAAAGGGCCATTATGGCTAATGAGGCAGAGATAGCTATAGTCCCTATTGCAGTGGAGTCTGTTAGAGAAACAGTGAACCCGTTCTTGCTTTGTAGCTTCACATGGGGTCTGCTAGAGAAACAGTGAACCCTTTCTTGCTTTGTAGCTTCACATGGAGTCTGTTAAAGAAACAATGCACCATTTTTTGTTGTTGCTTTGTAGCTTCACATGACTTCTGTTAGAGAAACAGTACACCCTTTCTTGCTTTGTAGATTCACATGGAGTCTGTTAGAGAAACAGTGCACCCTTTCTTGCTTTGTAGATTCACATGGAGTCTGTTAGAGAAACAGTGCACCCTTTTTTGCTTTGTAGATTCACATGGAGTCTGTTAGAGAAACAGTGCACCCTTTCTTGCTTTGTAGCTTCACATGGAGTCTGAAAAAATATCTGCTGTTACTCACTCCCCAGTGGACAAAGTGCTTTGCCTTACACCTTCACTGCATTGGCTGCAGAGAACATTCAACTTGCAGCTTTAGGGTGATAGAACAAGAACAAAAAATGAGAACTGATCCTGGAAATATCAGGAAGTAGTGACAGGTTACTTGCAGGAATATTATGCATTGTGTATGTGAAGGCATAGAAGATGATAATGTTCAGTGCTAATAGTCCAAGTACTAATATTTTTGGTTGAAAATTGATACAGTGTGGCTTTTAGCTTCTTCACTCATAGTATCACTGTGCTGTTATACACCATATTTCCTTGATTAAACAGATGTAGGGTCAGAAATAGTCACCTGCCTCATTTAAATCTTGGGGTGGGGGGGGGGGGGTTAACAGAGTCATATTTCGAATAAAGCATGCTAAATGGCAAGTCTGAAATAAACATCTGGTCAGTACATCATCTCTGTCTTTCTATGGAAAGACCTATGGTATGGGCTAATACCGATACTGCAGAGATGTAATTGGCATTTTGCAAATAAACATCCACTTTAAAAAGATACTGACCTCAAATAAACATGGAATCATGATGACAATTTTGTGACTAAATGCCCCTGATGTTTATTCAAATAAGTATGGAACATATATATATATATATTTTTTTTTTTTTTTGCAAACAGAAAGTTGCATCATTACCTTCCAAAGGTGAGATGTGGAATGATGTCAGAGCCAAAGAGGCTGCAATGGCTAAGAGATTTACAAAGTCACGCCGGCATACAATCCAAGTGGACTATGTCTCTTTTATGGATGAGCTCGCTGAGTTAGTTGGATGCTCAGTAGATTTCAGTATGTAATGTATGTGTGTTTTAAAATCAGCACGTGTTGGTACACTTAGAAATGGAGTGACTGAGTTACAGTTGTATATGTCTGTTATAGATATTTTTTTATTTTGTTGTTTTGTTTTATAATTCATAAATTCTTATTACAGTTTTTTAAATTGCATTTTTATATTTGTCATTGGTGCCTTTCTTAAAATAGTTATCTGTAGGAGAGAAATAATTAGTTTTTCAGATTTAACGGTTTTTTTTTTACAAAATTTCTTCACTCACTACAGCTCAGATGAAGTCTCGATGTTTGTGGCAATGAGCTACTTTATGGGATACTCTGTTTTTTATATTCGTACAATGATAAGCC